>JAXLNS010000001.1:8750611-8830016 GCA_037215915.1 Pantherophis vulpinus
TCCTCATTTTACCTACCTTTGAAAGGATGGAAGGCTGAGTCAACCTTGAGCCTGGCGGGATTTGAACTTGCAGTAATTGCAAGCAGCAGATGTTAATAACAGTGCATTAGTCCACTGTGCTACCAAGGCTCCTTCTTTCACCCCTGGTTTGGGCACACACACATGGATTCACGTCCGTGCACACACGCTTCGGGCACTCGTTTGGAAAAGGTTAGCCATTATGCCATAGACCCCTGCTTGAGAGTGCTCCCAAAACCTTCCTTAGCTTGGAATTTATCGAAATGGGTAAAAATTTTCATTAGGAAATTAAAACAGCCTCCCTGTTTACTCTGTTGGGAATATTCATTGTGGCTAATAAGAAAAAAACAAAGAGAAGCCAAGGCAGCCTTGGTGATTTATATGTTAATGGAACTTAAACCCGAAGCATGGCAAACGGCCCTTTGATGACTGGTTTAGTTCTGCAAGACGGACGTGAATTTAATTTTTGCATCTTCAAATGGCAGGACGGGTAGGATTTAATCCATTTTTATTTATTTGGTAATCAGTGTCCTGTTTACTGGTAGTCCCCGACTTACAATTCGTTTAGTGACTGTTGAAAGTTACACTGGCACTGAAAAAGTGACTTAGGGCCGTTTTTCACACTTATGACCGTTGCAACATCCCCAAGGTCACGTGATCAAAATTCAGATGCTTGGCAACTGACCCGTATTTACGACGGTTGCAGTGTCCCCAGGATCACGTGATCCCCTTTTGCGTCTGGACAAGCAAAGTCAATGGGGAAGCCGGATTCACTTAACAACCGTGTTGGTAACTGCAGCGATTCACTTAGCAACGGTGGCAAGAAAAGCCGTAAAATGGGGCAAAGCTCCTGTTGACAATTTTCTCGCTTAGCGATGGAAATTTTGTGCTCGACGTATGGTCGTAAGTCGAGGAGTCCCTGTGACAATTGCTGCACATTTCACACATTTTAAACTGGTATTCCAGCTCACGAACTCGGTCACCGTAGATGAAAAGGAGGAGCCTGGATAGCTCTGCAGACTAAAGCACTGTAATTTAACACCAGCTGTCTGCAATTAAAGTAATTTCGAATCTTGCCAGGCTCAAGGTTGACTCAGCCTTTCTAAGGTAGGTAAATTGAGGACCCAGTTTGTGGGGGCAATAAGCTGACTTTGTATAAAACTATACAAAAGTATGAAGGCTATTGCTTAACGCACTGTAAGCCGCCCTGAGTCTCCGGAGAAGGGCGGCATATAAATCAAATTAAAAAAAAACAACGGAATAATAATAATAATAAAAAAACCGATCGTAAATCAATAATAAAAAAATCCAGGAATTGCTGCAGCTCAGATTGAACCAAAGGCTTCCAAAGAATAAATCAGGTGCCACTTTGTAAGGTTTCATTCGCACTATAATGGAACAAAAGGCAATTTCCACATTTACGGCAAGAGCATTGAGTGCTTCTAAAGTGCGAAATATTCTATATGAACGTCTCGTCCGTGGCAAGGTAGGTTTCTAAGGATAACGAACTCGGAGCTGGGCTTTGAACCCAGGTTCTGCTGAACTCGTGGGAATAAATCAGTTTTATAAATCAGTGCCAAGCAGAGAATGTCTAATGTTGTAACGCCAGTTTTCCTTCTATCTGCAGCCAGCATGTACAAAAA
Organism: Pantherophis vulpinus; assembly: GCA_037215915.1. Classification (NCBI taxonomy): domain Eukaryota; kingdom Metazoa; phylum Chordata; class Lepidosauria; order Squamata; family Colubridae; genus Pantherophis; species Pantherophis vulpinus. The sequence goes on from JAXLNS010000001.1 coordinate 8,752,273, forward strand.
CATACAAACCGTTTTGCTATTCCCTTTTAGAATTAGAAACGTTTCATAAAAGACACTTTTATGCGAATAGAATCAGTGGTGGGTTTCAATTTTTTTTACTAGCGGTTCTGTGGGTGTGGCTTGGTGGGCGTGGCATGGCTTGGTGGGTGTGGCTTGTGGGCGTGGCAGGGGAAGGTTACTGCAAAATCCCCATTTCCTCCCGATCAGCTGGGACTTAGGAGGCAGAGAATAGATGGGGGCAGGGCCAGTCAGAATTTTTACTACCGGTTCTCTGAACTACTCAAAATTTCTGCTACCGGTTCTCCAGAACTGGTCAGAACCTGCTGAAACCCACCTCTGAATAGAATAGGATAGAAAAGAAAATTGAGAATAGAATAGAATAGAATAGAATAGAATAGAATAGAATAGAATAGAATAGAATAGAATAGAATAGAATAGAATAGAAAAGAATAGAATAGAATAGCAGAGTTGGAAGGGACCTTGGAGGTCTTCTAGTCCAACCCCCTGCTCAGGCAGGAGACCCTATACCATTTCAGACATCTCTTCTTAAAAACTTCCAGTGTTGGAGCATTCACAACTTCTGGAGGCAAGTTGTTCCACTGGCTAATTGTTCTCACTGTCAGGAAATTTCTCCCTAGTTCTAAGTTGCTTCTTTCCTTGATTAGTTTCCACCCACTGCTTCTTATCCTGCCTTCGGGTGCTTTGGAGAATAGCTGGACTCCCTCTTCTCTGTGGCAGTCCCTGAGATATTTTCCTCCTTCTTACATGAAGGTAGTCCTTGACTTACAACAATTCATTTAGTGTGAAGTTATGATGGCAATGAAAAAAGTGACTTAAGATCTTTTTTTCACACTTACAACCAGTGGTGTTATTCAACCAGTTAGGACCAGTTCGTGCAAACCGGTAGCAGAGATCGCAGGTGGGCCTGTCCACTTGCCCCAGCGCTATGCCGTCCTATTGTTGTGGCCCCGCCCTCTGAGCCTATCTCATCGGAGGAAGAAGGCTCTGAACATGAGGGAGAGGAGTCAGCCAGACCTCCCTCTCCAGGCCCCTCCCCTCTGGCACTGTCTCAAGTGCCGGCCGAGGGAGAGGAGATTAGCCAGGAGCCAGGTGTCTCGGATGAGAGCGAAGGAGAGCCGTCATTCCTGGATGCACGCCAAGGAAGGCGTGATAAACGGTTGCAGCAGTTAAGGAGGCGTGCTAGGGATTAGAACTGAGTCACTGGACCACACCCCAGAGACTATATAAGAGAGGGTGGTGGCTGGTAAAACTCTGTGACGAACAAAAACTAACTTTGGCTAGTCACTTGAACAACGTCTGAAGCTGCCGAAGGGATATTGTTTTGCTGGACTATTTACAATGCGTATGTAATTTTATGTTATCTGTTGCAGTAAAGCTCTTGGCAGACAGTGCTTATATTGTTGCCAAGTTTGAGATAACGACCTGTGTGCGTGCCAAGTACTTTCTTAACCCTCGGCTGGCTGTGTTTGTGTGTGTGTGTAGACGGGGACAGATCACCTATTTAGCTATGTTTTTGAGGCCGGGGAGATGCGCGGAAGGTGCGTGTGAAGCTGGCGGTAACAATATGTGAAACCCACCTCTGCTTACGACCTTTGCAAGCACCCCCATGATCATGTGATGAAATTTCAAGCGCTCGTCAGCTGGTTCCTACTTACGACCGTTGCTGTGTCCCCAGGTCATGCGATCCCCTTTTGTGACCTTCTGATGAGCAAAATCAACGGGGAAGCCGGATTCACTTAACAACCGGCTTACTGACTTATCCACTGCAGTGATTCACTTATCAACGGTGGCAAGAAAGGTTCATAAAACCAGGCCAAGCTCAGTTAATAAGCGTCTCACTTCACCACAGAAATCCTGGGCTCCATTTTCGTCGTAAGTTCGAGGACTATCTGTATTTTTTTTTTTAAAAAAAAATTGCCATTGAGGATCAAATAATTAAAAAAAATATGACTGCGCTGAAATGGACAAACTTAACATTGGAATTGAAAGGAATGACAGACTCGGAGTATCATGGGAGAAATGGTACAAATGGATTAAAAAGAGAAAGATGAAACAGGCTCAGCCATAACAAAATTTGATGAAGTAAAATATATAGCGCATAAGTATTTTATAGTGATAAGTTTTGTAAATGTGAATGAACATGTGAATGAATTTTTTAAATGTTATCTAATCCTGGGTTTTATTTAATTGACCAAACTAAGTAATAATTTTAATTAGCAATTTTATGATGTTTGTGTGTCTATATTTTTCTTGAGTGTACACCGCCTTGAGTCCTACTGGAGAAAGGCGGTATAGAAATATAATAAATAAATAAATAAATAAATAAATAAATAAATAAATAAATAAATGATTAAAATAAATGGACACACTTTCGCATAAAAAACATTCTTTCCTTTTTTTCCCCTCTCTTTCTTTTTTTGTATTTATCGTACTCTTTTTTTTCTATTTTTGTATGCTTTTGGTTTTGTGTTTATTGAAAAATTAATAAAATATTTTTTTAAAAAAAAATGTCTCCGGGCCTTTCATCATCTTAGTTGCTCTTCTCTTCACTTTTCCCAAAGTCTCAACCTTTTTTTTTTTTTAAGCCTCCTTGCAAACTCTCTAGCTATCCAACTCTCCAATTATTACCTCCGCGATATTTTCCAGTACAGCTCATTACCCATAAATGGCATCTTGGCAGAACTCAACGGTTAAGGGAGCCTAAAAATCTATATGAAATTTGAAGGTTGGATTTCAACATATCTCTGTCGGCCAGTTCCTTGCAAATCTGTCCGATTTCCTGGCCTTATGCCAGAATTGAAAACTTCCTCAAGGCCCAGAAACGGCTGCATTATTTCCCAGGTGATATTTATTGTAGGAAATCTGCTACGCCAATCTTTTGCTCGAGGCGCAGTCGACGACTCTGAAAGGGAATCATATTGCAGGTAAGCCTCGCCTTACAACAATTTGACTTACAACAGTCCTCGACTTACAACATCAGGACCAGTAGTGGGTTTCAAATTTTTTTACTACCGGTTCTGTGGGCGTGGCTTGGTGGGCGTGGCAGGGGAAGGATACTGTAAAATCTCCATTCCTACCCCACTCCAGGGGAAGGTTACTGCAAAATCCCCATTTCCTCCCAATCAGTTGGGACTCGGGAGGCAGAGAATAGATGGGGGCGGGGCCAGTCAGAATTTTTACTACCGGTTCTCCAAACTACTCAAAATGTCCGCTCCCGGTTCTCCAGAACTGGTCAGAACCTGCTGAAACCTACCTCTGATCAGGACCATTCAAAGTTACAACGGGGCTGCAAAAAGTGATTTACGACCCTTTTTTTTAGGACTGTGGTGGCGCAGTGGTTAGAATGCAGTATTGCAGGCTAACTCTGCCGACTGCCAGCAGTTCGATTCTCACCGGCTCGAGGTTGACTTAGCTTTCCGTCCTTACGAGGTCGGTAAAATGAGGAGCCAGATTGTTGCGGGCGATAGGCTGACTCTGTAAAACCGCTTAGAGAGGGCTGTACAGCACTGTGAAGCGGTTTATACGTCTAAGTGCTATTGCTAGGGCTATTATGACCGTTGCAGCATCCCCAGGCCACGTGATCAAAATTCAGATGCTTGGCAACTGTCTCATATTTATGACGGTTGCGGTATCCCGGGGTCATGTGATCCTCTTCTGCGACCTTCTGACAAGCGAAGTCAATGGGGAAGCCAGATTCACTTAACAACCAGGTTACTAAGGAGACTCTCCTTAGTTCTAGGTTGCTTCTCTCCTTAATTATATTACCAAGAGTATGACTTTACTGATAGCTCCATATAGGCACAGTAGAAGCAAAGCCAGCTCTAAAGTTTTCCCGCGAAAAACTGCATAGTTAAAAAACCCTTTTTCCCGCCTGGGCTATCCACCGTCCAGTGCCCAATATCCAGTGGCCAGCAATCCAGTGCAATCCAGTTCTGTAGGCGTGGCTTGGTGGGCGTAGCTTGGTGGGCATGGCAGGGGAAGGATACTGTAAAATCTCCATTCCCTCCCCACTCCAGGGGAAAGTTACTGCAAAATCCCCATTTCTTCCCGATCAGCTGGGATTCGGGAGACAGAGAATAGATGGGGCAGGGCCAGTCAGAGGTGGTATTTATCGGTTCTCCGAACTACTCAAAATTTCCGCTACCGGTTCTCCAGAACTGGTCAGAACCTGCTGAAACCAATCTCTGGAGGATTTATCTGTATATTTTGGATAAATCACTGCTCCGGCTTTTGACGGTTTTTCCTTGTTCCGGGCCTTCTAAAGCCATCCTAGATTTCTTCACACGCCTGGACTCGTGCAAACGTTCCCCCCTCAGAATGTAGCATCTTCGTAGATTAAAACCCACCCCACCCACTCATCCTCGCACAGACAACATTCATGGTGTTTATACGATGGGCAGTAAAGGCGTAAATTCCCCCACGGGAATATGAGAATGGCAATATTTCTGTTTGTTCTTCCTCCAAATAAATTGAGATGTATTTGTGAAACGTGTCAGGTAAAAGCCTGCAGGAATGATACTATAAAACAACAAAAGCTGCTTGGTGCCTGGCGTGACAGACAGGCCAGATTAACAGACCCACATTTTTATGGTCTGTTAACAACTGATCTAGGTTTTTAAATATATTCTCTTTCACTCTGCGATATGTCACTTTGCAAACCGCTCGGCTTGGCTTTCGGTCCTGCGTGGAAGAGTGGCGGTGCGAATACAGGCGCGCGCAACGCTTCGTTTAGTGACTGTTCAAAGTTACAAGGGCCCGGAAAAATGTGAGTTGTTATGATGGTTTGTCACTGTTACGACCGCTGCAGCATCCCCCTCCCATGGTCACGTGATCAAAATTCAGCCGCTTGGCAAATTGGTTCCTCTTTATGACCGTTGCTGTGTCCCGAGGTTACGTGATTCCCTTTTGCGACCTTCTGACAGGCAAAGTCAAGGGGGAATTCGGATTCACTTAACAACCGTGTTACTAACTGAAGAACGGGGGTGATTCACTTAACAACAGTGGAAAGGTTGTAAAATGGGGCAAAGCTCACTTAACAACTGTCTCGCTTAACAACAGAAATTTCGGGTTCAATTGTGGTCGTAAGTTGAGGACTACCTGTAAGAATAAGAACTATTATTCTTAAGAACTGAAAATATTAGCATTATTATTTATTTTGCGCGGTTACTACCTCATTGATAAAAGGGATTGTTTTAATCCTTTGTTTTTTCCCCCAAAGGTGAGATATTTTTCCTCTCACATCTTCAGGTACAATTTATCCTGGCATCTACTAGAAATGTCTCTAATTCCACAAACTTTCAAAAAGGTATTCGTTCCTTCAACGCTATCAGGAAAAAAATAAAGAAAAAGAAAGTTGCCTTTGTGAGGGAGAGAAAAGGACAACCCACAAGAATTCTCCCAGGAATGTGAAAAAATTCCACATCTGGATAATCAGGCAATAAAATAAAATATTTCCTAGAAGATCTTCGCCAAATGGTCTCTTGGCTGGAACTTTACAGCTGCCCTAATATAGGTAGTCCTTGACTTACGACTGCAATTGAGCTCAAAACTTCTGTCGTTAAGCGAGACATTTGTTAAGGGAGTTTTGCCCCATTTTATGACGTTTCTAGCCAGAGTTTTTAAGTGAATCACTGTGGCTGAGAAATTAGTAACTGTTGTCCACCTGCAGCCTGTCAGCGGAGTCGGACAGCGATGAGGCTGAGGAAGAACATGGGCCAGTCCTGGAGGCTGGGGAAGGCCCAGATGAGGGCTCTGCGTCAGAGGCAGAGATGGGGCCAGGGCCATCGGGGAGTGAGGTACGGATTTCGGAGCCCCCAGAGGCTGACAGTTGAGAGGCAGAGGAACAGGAGGAGCCTGTTCCTAGTGCACGTATGAGAAGAGCTGCCAGAAGGCAAGAGCAGCTAAAGCAGAGAGGACGACTCAGGAGTAAGGCCAAGAGATGATTGGCCTCTCCCATAAGGCTTAAAAGACCAGCAACGGCTCTTGGGCTCTTTGCCGGAAAACTGTTACGAGGATTGATGGATCAGGCCCAATGAAGAGACTCGAGTCATCTGGTTAAATATCTCTCTTTTATTTACAGGTTCTTCACATCATTACTGGTTACATCTGGAACTGAACAACATGGAGGAGTGTGCCCACCTTTTATACCTGTGGGCGGGGATTCAGGTAAGGAGGGGTCTATGGGAGGAGCTGACCAGGTGGATGTCTGGGTTAACCCTTGCACTACTGAGCTATAGCTGATCCCTGGCATTGGTAGGGCATTTATACCTGACAAAAACAACGTTGAGAGATTTGCTTCTTGTTTCACTGTATTCATTTCTTGTTGGCGTCTTCTGTTTCTGAACTTTTGCCAAGAAAATCCTTTGGCAGGTTGCCTAATTATCCCAAGGTCGGTAATAAACTGAGGAATGGTGTTTTGAAGAATTTGCTTTAATTTAGTTTGGACTACGCTGAGAATGAGTTGATTCTCAGCTGTTCTAATAAAGTCTGTTTGTTTTGGAACTGTTTGCATTTAATACTAACTACTTGGGCCTGGGTCACAACAGTAACCTGGTTGTTAAGTGAATCAGGCTTCCCCATTGACTTTGCCTGTCAGAAGGTCGCAAAAAGGGATCACGTGACCTTGGGAAACAGCAACGGTCATAAGTATGAACCAGTTTGCTATGAATTTTGATCACGTGATCATAGGGATGCTTAGAAGGATTGTAACTGTGAAAAATGGCCACAAATCACTTTTTTCCAGCGCTGCTTTAACTTTGAATGATCAGTAAATGAACTGTCGTAACTCGAGGACTAAATATTTCCTAGAAGATCTTTGTCAAATGGTCTGCTGGCTGGAACTCGCAGCTGCCCTAATATAAGTAGTCCTCGACTTGCGACCATCTTTGGGTCATGTGATCACCATTTGCGACATTCCCCGTCGACTTTTGATAAGCAAAGACAATGGGGGAAATCAAAGTCAATGGGAGAAACTAGACTCACTTAGCAAATATATGATTCGCTTAACAACTGTGGCAAAGAGGTCGCAAAATGGGGCACGACTGCCTTAACAACTGCCTTGCTTAGCAACAAAAATGTTGGGCTTAATTGTGGCCATAGCCCCCTTTCTGTCACTGTGCTCTTCGACGTTTTGTACAGATAGTCCTTGACTTACAATCGTTCACTTAGTGACCATTCAAAGTTACAATGGCGCTGAAAAAATGACTTTATGAGCATTTTTCACACTTACGACCATTGCAGCATCCCCGGGGTCATGTGATTAAAATTCAGACGCTTGGCGACGGACTCGAATGTATGACGGTTGCAGTATCCCCCAGGGTCATGTGATCCCCTTTTGGCGACCAGCCAAGTCAACGGGGAAGCCGGATTCACTTAATGACCATTTTACTAACTGAACAGCTGTGGCAAGAAAGATACAGATACACAGTAACGGAGTAGGAAGGGACCTTGTAGGTCATCTACTCCAATCACCCGCCCTCCGCCCAAGGTCATAAAATGGGGCAAAACTCCCTTAGCAAATGTCTCTCTTAGCAACCGAAATGTTGGGCTCCCTTGCGGTCGTACGTCGAGGACTCCCCGTAGGAGGGCCTGAAGCAGAGCCTTTGCGTTCGCAGCTCATCTGCCGAGGGCGGGCTGGTTATTGATGGCTTTTCCTCCCACAAGCAGCTCTATTATTATCCCGTTTCCATTTCTTTAAATCAGGGTGTCGCGGATGACACGAAAGTGCTCAGCAGCCGCAGATCTTGCTTCCAGAGTTGACTGGATCTTGACTTCCCCTATCAGGAACACGCTGATTTATTGCTTGTTCGATTCCTATCTCATGTTACCTCCAGGCCCTCCGAGCGATCTAATCATCTTCCGCCTTTCGATTTTTTTTTCCGCCAGGAGGACTCTGCCGAGGTAGATTAGCAAAGGCAGGAGCAGCTCCTAGGGCACTGATGGCGAACCTTTTCCGGACCGAGGGCCCAAAGCACGCACGGACCCCCGAAATGCGACACGAGCGGTTGCCCCCTGCATGTGCCCCCCACGAATACATGTGCCCCTGCATGCGCCCTACCCCCGTGCATGTGCAGTTGTCCCTTGCATGTGCCGCCCACAAATGCACGTGCCCCCTGCATGCGCCACACCCCCATGTATGCGTGGTTGCCCCTGCATGCACCCCCACAAATGCATGTGACCCCTGCATGTGCCCCACCCCCTGTGCATGCATTGTTGCCCCTGCATGTACCCCACGAATGCGCGGTTGCCCCTGCATGCGCCCCCACAAATGCATGTGACCCCTGCATGCGCCCCACCCCCTGTCCATGCATTGTTGCCCCCTGCATGCACCCCACGAATATGTGGTTGCCCCTGCATGTGCCCCCACAAATGCATGCGACCCCTGCATGCGCCCCCCACGAATACATGTGCCCCTGCATGTGCCTACCCCGTGCATGTGCAGTTGTCCCTTGCATGTGCCGCCCACAAATGCACGTGCCCCCTGCATGCGCCACACCCCCATGTATGCGTGGTTGCCCCTGCATGCACCCCCGCAAATGCATGTGACCCCTGCATGCGCCCCACCCCCTGTGCATGCATTTTTGCCCCCTGCATGCACCCCCACAAAATTGCGGTTGCCCCTCTGCATGTGTCCCCCACGAATGCACGTGCCCCCTGCATGTGCACCACCCCTGTGCATGCACGGTTGCCTTGGCTTCTGTGACCAAGGGAGAATTTGAACCCACTCCCAGTTCAGCATCTTCACCATCAAACCCCCCCCCCGCCCCCCGCATCTTTAAAATTGAAAGACAAAACCTGGCCCAAAGTCCTCTGCGGGGCTTCATGGTAGAAGCAGAATTAGAACCCAGATCCCCCTGCTCCTAATCACGTGTACCACTGAACCACTCTGTCTCCGGGATGAAGGGGAGTCTCTATGGTTGAGGGTAGACAACCAACGAGAACCAAGCTTCCAATCTCCCAACCAGACCAAAGTGGTCCTTTCAATTTCCCAGAATGCCCCGGTGCGATAAAATAGACCAGGCAGACTCCAGCTTTACCGCTGTTCTCGATGCTCCAAGCTAAAGCCCATCGGAGGTCAATTTTTCGTCCATCTCCCCCCCTCCCCCCCACTCAATCTAACTAGAGATTGGGCAGGAAACAAGCTATCCAGGCTTGTTGCCAAGCAAGAAAGCCAACCTGGATGCCAGGATCCCGGGAGACCTCGGCACAGCTTGATGTAGCCAGGATGAAACATCTGGCCGAGCCTCGCAGGCATCTGGCCGGGAGCGGCGTCGCAGATTGCGGGGTTTGACATTCGTGGATAAAAACGCTGCCCTTGCCAAATCTTGTCCTTGCCAAATCTTGTCGGGTCCGCCGGCCGCCCTCCAACTCGGCTGCCCGCTGGCATCCGCAGAAACGCCTCGACGAGAGCCAAGCAGGAGATGCATCCCAGCTTGGACGTCTTCTTTCTTTATTTATCTATCTATTATTTAATTCCATTTGTACGGCTGCCCAGCGCAACAAGTGTCTCTCTGCGCAGCGAGCGAAATGAAAACGAAATGAAAAAAAAAAAAAAATAGCGGAGAGAGCTAACACAATCCTTGGTTGTATAAACAGAGGCACAGAATCAAAATCACGTGAAGGATTAGTACCGCTTTATAAAGGCTGAGTAAGGCCACACCTGGAATAACTGCGTCCAGTTTTGGTCCCCACGTTACAAAAAAAAAAAAGACGTTGAGATTTTGGAAGACGTTGTTCTGAGCTAGGCTTCCTCAGTCAGTAAAACACACGAGTATTTTATTTATTATTTATTTATTTTATTTTATTAAATTTCTATACCGCCCTTCTCCCGAAGGACTCAGGGCGGTGAACAGCCACAAGATAAAAACACATAAATACAAAAATTTAAAATAAAATAAAAACGAATTAAATAATTTGGCTGAACAAATTTAAAATACCCCATAATTTAAAACAAATTAAAATTTACATTTAAAAAGGGGAGAAGAGTAGTCCCAAAAACCTTCTTTTATTTTAACAGCTGTGAATTCTGTTCATTCACAGATGAGTCCCAAATAATTGTAAAGAGTCCTTCGGGATATGGCTGATAATCACCCACTTTTATCTCCCTTGACACGCGGCCAAAGACCTAATTGGCAAAGCCACACGGAGTCCAGAATCAAACAGAGCTTCAGGCTTTAAACTGCACAGAATTAACAACTTTGCTTCCTGCAAAGGCCCACGTGCCTTCGCTCCTCTTCTAAGTCTTATGAGAGGGACCAATCATCTCCAAGCCTTACTCCCAAGTCGTCCCTTCTGTTTTAACTGTTCTTGTCTTCTGGCAGCTCTGTGCATGCGCACATTGGGAACAGGCTCACCCTGTTCTTCTGCCTCGCTGAGGTCCAACTCTGGAGGCTCCGGAGGCAGCACGTACTTCCCAGATGGCCCTTTCTCTGCCTCCGACGCAGAGCCCTCGTCCGAGCCTTCCCCAGACTCCAGGACTGGCCCATGGTCCTCCCCAGCCTCCTCACTGTCCGACTCTGTTGCCAGCTCCGCAGGCTGCTGGAGGACCACAACAGAAGTGCAAAGAAGAGCAACTAAGACGATTAAAGACCTGGAGACAAAAACATATGAAAAATGGTTGCAGGATTTGGGTTTGGCTAGTCTAGAGAAAAGAAGGACTAGGGGGGGACATGATAGCAGTATTCCAGTATTGGAGGGGCTGCCACAAAGAAGAGGAAGGGGGGTCAACTTATTTTCGAAAGCATCTGAAGGCAGGACAAGAAACAATGGTTAGAAACTAACCAAGGAGAGAGAAGCAACCTGGAATTAAGGAGAAACTTCCTAACAGGGAGGACAATTAACCAGTGGAACTGCTTGCCACCAGAAGTGGTGAGCGCTCCAACATCGAAGGTCTTTTAAGAAGAGATTGGACAGCCATTTGTCTGGAATGGTATAGGATTTCCTGCTTGAGCAGGGGGTTAGACTAGATGACCTTCAAGGTCCCTTCCAGCTCTATACCGATCGATCGATTGATTGAAATCAATGGCAATTGCACAAAAAATTGAAAGGCAAAGAAGCTGAGAAGGAAATGGGCCAGATTTGGGGGGCGGGAGGAGGAGAGGATTGGGTGTTAGCAGGCTCTTCTCCCAAATTGAGCCGAGGTGGCGCAGTGGTTAGAGTGCAGTACTGCAGCTACTTTAGCTGACTGCTAGTTCAGCAGATCAGCAGATCAAATCTCACCGGCTCAAGGTTGACTCAGCCTTCCATCCTTCCGAGGTGGGTAAAAGGAGGACCCAGATTGTTGGGGGCTGTCACTGCGTTTTTGTATTTACCAGATGATCCACGTCTCTAAATCAAGGTGCGATTACCCAAAAGCAGAATGGGATTAATTAGCACCCTGACAGGGGCAATATGCTAATGCAATATGTTAATATGCAATATGCTACATGCTAACTTTGTAAACCGCTTAGAGAGGGCTGTAAAGCACTTTGAAGTGGTATAGAAGTCTAACTAATAAATAAATAAAATAAAATAAAATCAGGGTTATCTCTCTCGCAGACCTTACAAGCCCAGATCAAGCCAGCATTGTCAGGTGCACATCGCTGTCCTTCAATTACCAACTCTGGGGGTGAGTGCTGAGAAAACTGGAGCCAAACCAAACTCACTGATAAACCAGAGATGCTGTTTTTATTTGTTACCCCCAATTAGATCCCTAACCAGGATCATCCTGGAGGGAACAGATGTGAAAAGTGGAATATTCCTCAGAAGGGGGACGTTCAGAAATTGGGGGCGAGAGCAGAAATGGCCCCACCGGGAAAAGGGCCTGGTGCCTCGCATTGTGCCAAGAAGGTTGCCCATCCAATATGAACACAACAAGGTCGGTCATGAAATAGCCACAAAATTTTGCAGAACCAGTGATGTTGGAAACATGGGAAAAAATTTGGGTTCAGAATGTTAAATTCACACAGTCGCAGAATCTGAGGGAAAATTTTTATAAAATGTTTTATAGATGGCATTTAGATCCTAAGAAATTGTCGTGTATGTACCCTAATGTTCAGCCAAAATGTTGGAGATGTGACTGTTTAGATGCTACATATTATCATGTTTGGTGGACTTGTAAGAAAGTTAAGGCTTTTTGGATAAAAATTTGGTGGGTCATGCAGAATGTCTTGAAGAAAAAAATTCAATTTTCTCCACAATTGTTTTTACTGGGTATAGGTAAGGGTTTTACACTGGATGAAACAAAGTTGATATTGTATATGATAACAGCAGCGAGATTATTGATAGGTAAATATTGGAAAAATGAAGCTTTGCCCACTATCGAGGAATGGACTTTGAAGATGGCCAGCTTTGCAGAGATGGCGAAGATTTCAGCATACCTAAAAGATCGCTCACAAGAGACTTATGAATGGGAATGGAAAAAGTGGATAGATTATGTGCAGAACAAATATCAAACTGGGAAGTATCAAATAGCTTTTCACTGACAGTATTATATTAAGATAGAATTATTTGAATTTTGTGAAGATGAAAAATTATATGGGGGGTGGAGGGGTTCAAGTTTTATATAAAGGGGATTTTGATGGGAGTATATTCTGTGGAAGTCCGGGGGGGAGGGGAGGGTTAGGGGGGGTTAGGGAGGGTTAGGTTGGGGAGTCTGGGATGGGTTGGGGGGGGGGGAAATGGGGTGAAAATGTAATTGTAAAACTTTTGCAATAAAAAATAAAATAAAATAATGAAATAGGAGTAAAATAGGGCCCATTACAGCCGCTGATTTTGCTGTAAGGTATTAACTAATACCACTCTATAAAGCCTTAGTAAGACCACACCTAGAGTACTGCATCCAGTTTTGGTCACCACACTATTAAAAAAGTTCTTGAGACTCTAGAAAGAGTGCAGAGAAGAGCAACCAGGTTGATGAGAGGACTGGAGACTAAAAGATATGAAGAGTGGTTGCAGGAACCGGGCATGGCTAGTCTAGTGAAGAGAAGGACCAGGGGAGACAGGATAGCATCTTCCAATATTTGAGGGGCTGCCACAGAGAGGAAGGGGGTCAACCTGTTTTCTAAAGCACCTGAAGGCCAGACAAGGAATAATGGATGGAAACTGATCAAGGAGAGATTCAACCTAGAAACAAGGAGAAATTTTCTGGCAGTGAGAACCAATCAACCCGTGGAACAGAAGTTGCCTTCAGAAGTTGTGGGAGCTTCATCACTGGAGGCTTTCAAGAAGAGACTGGACTGCCCTGTGTCAGAAATGGTGTAGGGTCTCCTGCTTGGGCGGGGAGTTGGACTAGATGACCTACAAGGTCCCTTCCAACTGTGTTAATCTGTTAAGGATTGTCATCTGTAGAGGGAATCGGAGGGAAGGGGAATGGATGGAAGGAGTGGAAGTGTAGGGTTTCCTTATAGGACTAATGACCTATAACACTGATGGCTAACCTTTTTGCCGTCGCGTGCCAAAAGCGGGGAGGGGGGAGTCAGGGGGTCAAGTGCGCACATGCCCACACCCATAATTCAATGCGCCCCGCCCCCCCATGCATGCACACGTGACCCCCCCACCCCCCCGCACGACCCCCGCTTTTGGCATGCAATGGCATGGTGGGCCCGCCAAGCCTGTTATTTGCCCTCCCCAGGCTCCAGAGGCTTTCTAGGAGCCTGGGGAGGGCGAAAATGGTCTTCCCCACCCCCCTGGAGGCCAGAAACGGCCTGTTTCCCGATTTCCAGTGGGCCCGAAAGGCCCGAAAATCAGCTGGTTGGCGTAAGCATGCATGCATGCTGGAGCTGAGCTAGGGCAACGCTCGCATGTCCACAGATATGGCTCCGTGTGCCACCTGTGGCACGTGTGCCATAGGTTCACCATCACAGACCTATAAGGTCCCTTCCAACTCCGTTAATCTGAAAGAGTGGTGCCACTGCCCTTTTTATTATGAGGGCTAGGGTGATGATTGTTGTTGCTATGGGTTCTGTTGTGAGATGGGCTTCTCTGTTAGGGGTGTTGGTTGTTGCTGCAAATAAGTTGGCCGTAGAGGTGAGGGTCTGTGTTAGGTAGTATTTTGTTGCTGCTTCTGTTGCTTGGAGGGTTTGGTGATGTGGTTTGGAAATGATGGGGATTATAGATAAGGCATTGATTTCTAAGCAGACCCAAGTTATAAATCAGTGTGTTGTTGTGATGATCAGGGCGGTACTCAGCAATAGCACTTAGACTTATATACCACTTCACAGTGCTTCACAGCCCTCTCTAAGTGTTGTGGCTCCGTTGCCTGAGCCTGGGCTATCGACAGATGCAGACTCTGAGAGTGAGGGAGAAGAGTTGGCAAGGCCTCCCTCTCCAGGACCCTCCTCTCTGGCAATGCCTCCGGAGGACACCAAAGGCCAAATGATAGGCTCAGAGCCAAGCACGTCCCTGCAGCCACAGGTGGACAGCGATGAAGAAGATAAGTGCTGGCTGGACCCTTGGCAGAGGCACAGGGAGAAGTGTGCGCAGCAGAAGGGAAGGCGTGCCAGAGATTAGCTGAGTCACTGGACCACACCCCACAGGGTATAAATGTGGGTGTGGTGGCCGGTTCAGTTTGTGACGAGCAAAAACTAGAAATACTCCATGATCTCTGCGTTACTGGACTTTGCCTGCTTTATCGGACTGCATTTGGATTAATCCTTGTATTGTTGACACTGCCTGTTTTATCGGAATGCTGGCAGTCTAATCTTTGTTTTGTGTGAGTAAAGTCTGAATTGGCAGCTAGCCACTGGGTTGCTGCCAGCTTTATCTTCAAAGAGTTTTGTCGTGTGGCTTATTAACTCCGGGCCGTCTGTGGGGGTGCGTGTGGGGTACAGGGACAGAACACTAAGTGTTTTGCAGAGTCAGCCTCTTGCTCCCAACAATCTGGGTCCCCATTTTACTGACCTCGGAAGGATGGAAAGCTGAGTCAACCTTGAGCCTGGTGGGATTTGAACTGCCAAATTTCAGTCAGCTGGCAGTCAGCGGAAATAGCCTGCAGTACCGCACTCTAACCACTGGGCTGCCACGGCTCTTAGGATGATACTTGTGAATCAGGATAGGAGATGTTTGGGCATTTTCGGGATATGAGCCCTAATAACTTATTTAGCTGACCTTACTCTGTTAGAAGATAGTAATATGGGGAGTATTGGAAATTTTGGCCTTCCTGGCACAAATTCGAGTCTTGACATTCTAGTATTGAGGAGATGATTTGAACAATCTGTGCTGAGGTTTTAAGCCTATTGTATGGCTGGGCTTTTTATTATATAAAAATTCAGTTTTGTATTAAAAATAAAAGGGTAAAATGACTATTTTTGTTGGAGGGGAAGGGGGTTTGGCCGATGAGCCGGTGTTGTGGCATAAAAGAGGCACTGAAAAAAGCAACTTATGACCGTTTTAAGCACTTATGACCCTTGCAGCATCCCCATGGTCATAATAATTCAGACGCTTGGCAACTGATTCATATTTATGACCGCCGCAGTGACCTTCTGACGAGCAACGCCAATAGGAAATCCAGGTCCTCTTAACAACCCTGTGACTGATTTAATGACTTCAGTGTGATTTGCTTAACAACCGGGGCAAGAAAGGTCGTAAAATGGGGCAAGACTCACTTAACAACTGTCTCGCTTAGCAACAGAAATTGTGGGCTCCATGGTGGTCGTATGTCGAGGACTACCTGTAGTTGACATCCCGTCTTTTCAACGATCGTAGGATAGGTCACGCATTTCAATAGAGCCGAGGTGGCACAGTGGTTAGGGTGCAGTACTGCAGCTACTTCAGCTGACTGCTAGTTCAGCAGATCAGCGGATCAAATCTCACCGGCTCAAGGTTGACTCAGCCTTCCAGCCTTCCGAGGTGGGTAAAATGAGGACCCAGATTGTTGGGCGCAATATGCTATTTAGTATACTGTCTTTGGTGTAAGCCGCCCAGAGTCCTCAGAGAGTGGGCGGCATAGAAGTATGAATAATAATAAATATATAAATATCATCTCTCTTTCTACGGTACATGTCTCTCTCTATCTGTATATATCTACATCTCTATTTATCTATCTTCTATCATCATATCTATCTATCTATCTATCTATCTATCTATCTATCTATCTATCTATCTATCTATTTATCATCTATCTTCTATCTTCTATCTTGAGCCGAGGTGGCGCAGTGGTTACAGTGCAGTTCAGCAGATCAGCGGATCAAATCTCACCGGCTCAAGGTTGACTCAGCCTTCCATCCTTCCGAGGTGGGTAAAATGAGGACCCAGATTGTTAGGGGGCAATATGCTATTTAGTATACTGTCTTTGGTGTAAGCCACCCAGAGTCCTCGGAGAGTGGGTGGCATAGAAGTATGAATAATAATAAATATATAAATATCATCTCTCTTTCTACGGTACATGTCTCTCTCTATCTGTATATATCTACATCTCTATTTATCTATCTTCTATCATCATATCTATCTATCTATCTATCTATCTATCTATCTATCTATCTATCTATCTATCTATTTATCATCTATCTTCTATCTTCTATCTTGAGCCGAGGTGGCGCAGTGGTTACAGTGCAGTTCAGCAGATCAGCAGATCAAATCTCACCGGCTCAAGGTTGACTCAGCCTTCCAGCCTTCCGAGGTGGGTAAAATGAGGACCCAGATTGTTAGGGGGCAATATGCTATTTAGTATACTGTCTTTGGTGTAAGCCACCCAGAGTCCTCGGAGAGTGGATGGCATAGAAATATGAATAGTAAAATACAATAAATAAATAAATTTCCTAAACGAACACGGTAACGTTTTTTCTGCATTATCGTTACCTCATGATTTTGGTTTTTGTCAGTGGCAAATTCTGATTTATTATTATTTTTTCCATTTGTTTTCCCTTCTTTATTTATCCTCTGGCACATGCTCGCTTGCAATTTTGCTCTCATCCCTGCAATTCTGGCTGCATTGCCGTTTATGATGATGATGAGCTGAACGTGGCCTGTTGGAATTCGAATGCGTTTGTTTTCCTTTGCCCTCCTCAACCCTTTTTCCTCTCGTGCCGTGTCTTTTTCAATTGCTCGCTTCAGGTGAAGGCGAGGAACGCCTCTTCTTTGCTATTGGGGGACTCGTTTCTTATCACAAGATCCTCCTGAGAAAAGACATCCTTGTTGCTTGAAATGATCCAATTTTTAGAAGGTTGGAATCCTTTCAAAAATGCCTCTCGTTGCATTTTCGGTGTTTTAGAGTCTCAGGGAATCCGGCTGCCTGCTTGCCACCACAATCCCGCGGGGTGCTTCACAGTCTCTCTCTCTCTCTCTACAACTAGCGGGGGTGTGAGTGTGTAAAGGATCGGTAATGGGTGTATGTTTGCGTACATAATTTCCTCAATGGGTTTGAATTGCTGTCTTCGAAATTACATTAGATTGCAAGAACAAAGATGCCAAGGGTTGCTGGAAGATAATCAAAGAGAAATAAAATTATTTCCCCCAATTCAGGAAAGCTGAAGTGACTTCTGCTATGAATGAAATCGTTCAATTGTATGGAGAGAATTCAGAGTGAAAAACCCCGCGGAAAGGGAGCGGAAAGTACAGGTAATCCTCGACTTACAACCATTCATTTAGTGACCAAAGTTAGAACGGCACTGAAAAAAGTGACTTGTGTCCTTTTTTCCCCCACACTTACAACCGTTGCAGCATCCCCATGGTGACGTGATCGAAATTCAGATGCCTGGCAACTGGGTCGTATTTATTATGGTTGAAGACATTCCCGCTGCCTCCTAACTTTGCAATTGCTCCTTTTAATTTGGTTTTAATCTGGTTTTTAGCTTTGTTTATCCCTATGCTTTACTTTATTTCTTTGTATCTTACCTTCATTAAGTTTACAAATAACTGAAGGCAGCGAATACCGTGTTTCCCCGAAAATAAGACCCTGTCTTATATTTTTTTTTGAACCCTGAAGTAAGCACTTGGCCTTATTGTCATGCGCTCAAAAGCCCGATTATTATCAGGGGATGTCTTATTTTGGGGAAAACAGGGTATATTAGACACATCTTCCTCTTTGTATTTTCTCCACGACAACAACTCTTTGAGGTGAATTGCACCGAGAGAGAGTGACTGAGCCAAAGTCGCCCAGCTGGCTTTCATGCCTAAGGCAGGACTAGAACTCACTGTCTCCTGGTGGTTGGCCCTAAGTCACCCAGGCAGCTTTCATGCCTAACTCGGGACTAGAACTCATTGCCTCCTGTGATTGGCCCAAAGCCAGCCAGCCGGCTTTCATACCTAAAGTGGGACTAGAACTCATCATCTCCTGTGATTGGCCCAAAGTCATCCAGTCACCTTTCATAGCTAAGGTGGGACTAGAACTCACCATCTCCTGTGATTGGCTCAAAGTCATCCAGTCACCTTTCATAGCTAAGGTGGGACTAGAACTCACCATCTCCTGTGATTGGCCCAAAGTCATCCAGTCACCTTTCATAGCTAAGGTGGGACTAGAACTCACCATCTCCTGTGATTGGCCCAAAGTCATCCAGTCACCTTTCATAGCTAAGGTGGGACTAGAACTCACCATCTCCTGTGATTGGCCCAAAGTCATCCAGTCACCTTTCATAGCTAAGGTGGGACTAGAACTCACCATCTCCTGTGATTGGCCCAAAGTCATCCAGTCACCTTTCATAGCTAAGGTGGGACTAGAACTCATCATCTCCTGTGATTGGCCCAAAGTCATCCAGTCACCTTTCGTACCTAAGGTGGGACTAGAACTCATCATCTCCTGTGATTGGCCCAAAGTCATCCAGTCACCTTTCGTACCTAAGGTGGGACTAGAACTCACTATCTCCTAATTTGCCCAATGTCACCCAGGCAGCTTTCATGGCTAAGGCGGGACTAGAATTCACTGTCTCCTGGTGATTGGCTCAAAATCACCCAGCTGGCTTTCATGCCAAAGGTGAGACTAGAACTCGCCATCTCCTGTGATTGGCCTAAACCAGGGGTTGGCAACCTTATAGAGCCATTTGGACCCATTTTCCAAAGAAAAGAAAACATCGGGAGCCACAAAACCCTTCCCATGCCTGACTATTTCCTGAGCGGCCACAAAACTAGCATATATCGTTGAATTAAACATTCTGTTTTCTTCTGAAACTTTTCTTTTCTTGGATTTTTCCATGGTTGGCCTACCGGGAGTCGAAAAGCTCAATAAATTGCATGCCGGTAGATTTCACACATTGGCGGTTGTGATGCATATTTTAAGTGACAGGGAGCCGCAGCAGTGGGATGAAAGAGCCACATGCGGCTCCAGAGCTGCAGGTTGCTGACTCCTGGCCTAAGCCCTAAAGTCATCCAGTCACCTTTCATGCCTAGAACTCACTGTCTCCTGACTTGCCCGAAGTCACCCAGTTGGCCTTCATGCCTAAGGTGGCACTAGAACTCACAGTCTCCTGGTGATTGGCCCAACATGACTCAGCTAGCTTTCGTTCCTAGGGTGGCACTAGAACTCACTGTCTCCTGGTGACCCAAAGTCACCCAGCGAGCTTTCATTCCTAAAGTGGCACTAGAACTCACCGTCTCCTGGTGATTGGCCCAAAAACACCCAGCCAGTTTTCCTCCTAAGTTGGTACTACAACTCATCATCTCCTGCTTTCTACCCGGATGCCTTAACCATTAGACCAAACCGACTTTATATGACTGTATCCCTTTTCCTGTTTTCTCTGTAAATCGCCCACAGGCACGTACCGTGCGGTGGGCGGTAGAGATAAATAAATAAATAAACCAGAGCAGATGTCCACCTCGGTCTCACCTAGAGCTGCCCGAGATGGTTAGCATGCAAAGCCAGTTCCCGAAACCGAACGCCGGTAACTTCCTCAGGATAAAAATGATGGATAATTAAACCTTAAGACGCACGGCGAATACAGAAGCCGCATCTGAGGTCATCCTGGGTCAGAATCCGTATCTTCTCCTAGCCCCAGCTTCGCCGTTGATACGCACCTCAGATCAGGCACGACACGAATGGACTTCTGTATAATTAAGCCTTCCACCAAAGAGATTAAGAAGAAAAAGAGAAAAGTGGACCTCATACCCAATTGGGAAAAAAAAAAAGAAAGTGATTTAAAATGTGCATTAAAATAAGAGAGCGTTCGACAGGGTCCCCAATGCAAACGGTGAGAAGATTAAATAGTTAGAATTTGGGCAGCGTTATGAGGAAGTCTTGTTTCTGATGGGGATATTAGGGATGTGTGTGTGTGTGTGTGTGTGAAAAAGTTCTTTTGAGCATGAAAATCAAAGCAGAACATGACTTCTTCGTATCGGAGTGCTTTGCGGCCTTTTGCTGAAGCTAGCCGAGTACAAGAAGTCATTTCGATTCCCTTTATTTATTTAGAGTTGCCAAAATTTCATACGATACAACAGACCGGCGAGACTGGGCTTTTATGTGCTTTTAAAGGCGCCGGCTTTGCAGGTTGAAACACTCTGTGAAATTTTGGCCGATGGCTACGAAAGAGATGAAACCATTCTTACAAACAGGAGGATCTGGTATTTAGCAGCTGTGGGAAGCGGTGAGCAACTTGTATTGGGGTGATCAGGAAAGTTAAAAAAATTAACTTAAAAAATAAATAAATATTATTAAAAATTATTATTATTATTATTATTATTATTATTATTATTAATAATAATAATTTTTATTATTATTATTAAATAATAATAATAATTATTAAAAAATAATAAAGGGTCTGGTGCAGGGGTGTCAAACTGGATTTCTTCAAGGGCCGGATCGACATTGTAGTTCTCTTCCGAGGGCCGGTGGGAGTGGGGCAGGCAAGGGTGGGGCAGGGGTGGGAAGATGGGCCGGACATGTCCTGCAGCACCCTGCCCGCCAAAAACGGGCTGTGCAGAAGCCCCACGAGGCCCCCGCGCAGCCCGTTTTCAGCCTCCCTGGCCTCCAGCAGCACTCTGCTGGCAAAAAAAGGGGCCCTGCAGAGGTCCTGGGAGGCCCCCGCACAGCCCGTTTTCAATCTCCCTGGCCTCCAGCAGCACTCTGCTGGCAAAAAACGGGCCCTGCGGAGGTCCTGGGAGGCCCCCGCACAGCCCGTTTTCAGCCTCCCCGGCCTCCAGCAGCACTCTGCTGGCAAAAAAACGGGCCCTGCGGAGGTCCTGGGAGGCCCCCGCACAGCCCGTTTTCAGCCTCCCCGGCCTCCAGCAGCACTCTGCTGGCAAAAAAACGGGCCCTGCGGAGGTCCTGGGAGGCCCCCGCACAGCCCGTTTTCAGCCTCCCCGGCCTCCAGCAGCACTCTGACGGCCAAAAACAGGCCCTGCAGAGGTCCTGGGAGGCCCCGCACAGCTCGTTTTCAGCCTCCCCGGCCTCCAGCACCACTCTGACGGCCAAAAACACGGTCCGTGGTGGCCTCCGTGGGGTCTGTGTTTGGCTGGCAGCATGCTGCATGAGACCAGGGAGGCTGAAAACGGGCCACGGGACGGGGGGCGCATGCAGCCCCTTTTGGCTGCCCTTTTGATATTTCCAGGCTGGCCCCGCGGGACGGATTTAAGACGGATTCCAGCTGCTCGGCAACTGCTTCATACTTATGACCGTTGCTGTGTCCCGAGGTCACGTGATTCCCTTTGGCGACCTTTTGACGAGCAAATTCAACGGGGGTAGTGTTGGGAATGAATTCAACCCACAAGCATGGATCGATGAAAACGAAGAGATGTTATTAAAAAGAAAAGAATAATAATAATGATAGCAGTTTGCAGAAATGCGTTGAGTCTTTCAGCCAGACCCCCAAATTGAGGTTTGAGGCAAAAGTCACACACTGAAATTTCAAAAGCATTACATTTTATATTTTCTATCCTGACGCCCCCCCCATGCCCCTCCTACATCGGATCCAGTGACCGATCACAGCTAATCCGAGGCGCCTTCAGAGACAACATCACCTCTTCCTCTAATTACCTGTTCATCAACACCTCCCTATAACTATACCCATAAAATATTTTGCAAGCATGGCCTTTTCTTATTTCTATCTCCTTGGCATTAAGGAATGTTCACTTAGCAGGGCCTCAAACAAAAGAAGATTATTCTAACACAACATAGTTACACATTGGTATACTTTCAGCATGTCTTGGCTCCAACTACCGTATTTTTCAGAGTATAAGACGCACCTTTTTCCCCCAAAAAAGAGGGTCTTATACTCCGAATGTAGCCCCGCCCGGCTTCTCAAATGGAGATTTCAGAGGCTGAAAAAAGCATCAGAAACGAAGCTTCAGAAAAGAAAAGTGTATTAAAAGAAGAAAGGGTAATTCAAACGTGGTTTCAGTATGGACAATTACAAGCTAGATGGAGAAAAGATCAGAAAATTGGTATTACACAAAGTGAGGAAAACTTGGTAAAACAAATTAGAGACCAGAGTCAAATGCATATAAAAAGGTTGTATAATATATTGATAGAAACAGACTCAGAAGTAGAGTTAGTTAAGGATTGTATGATAAAATGGGCACAAAACTTTGAAGAACCAATAATGATGGAGACATGGGAAAAAATATGGGTAAGAAATGTAAAATTTACACAAGCGCAAAATTTGAGAGAAATTTTTTACAAAATGTTTTATAGATGGCATTTAGATCCCAAAAAGTTAGCTTGCATGTATCTGAATTTACAATCTAAATGTTGGAGATGTGACTGCGATGATGCTACTTATTTCCATGTATGGTGGACTTGTAAAAAGGTTAAGGCATTTTGGATAAAAATATGGTGGATTATTCAAAATATCCTTAAAAAGAGGATAAAGTTTACTCCACAGCTGTTTTCGTTGGGTATAATTACAGACTGTACGGTTATAGAAACTAATTTGATCTTGAATTTAATAACTGCAGCAAGATTGTTGGTGGCACAGTACTGGAAGAAGGAAGATTTGCCTATTATTCAAGAATGGACATTAAAAGTAGCAAACTTAGCAGAGATGGCAAAAATTTCAGCATATTTGAAGGACCATTCAAACGAGAAATATATGCTGGAATGGAGAAGATGGATTGATTATATTCAAAGCAAATATCGGACTAAAAAATTTCAAATAGTTTATGAATGAATAAAGAGATGTTATTAAGTATCTAAATTTAGTTTAGTAAAAGGGGAGTTAAAGTACAAGAGGGAGGTAGGAGGCTACAGTTAGTTAGATTACGTTAGATTAGGATTGTTTAATGTTATACCCTATATTTTGCTCTGGGAAGCTGGGAGGGGGTGGATGGGAAGGGGGAGGGGGAGGGGGGAAGGGGATATATTTGTAAAACTTTTTAAAACTTTTCAATAAAAAAGAAAAAAGAAAAGAAGCCCCCAAACAGAGCTTCAGAGGCTTTTTTTTTTCTGAAGCTCTGTTTCGGAGGCTTTCAGAGGCAGGAAAAAAAAGTTTTTTCTGAAATGGAGTTTCAGAAGTTTCAGAGGCAGACAAAAATGCAAAAAAAAAAAAAAAAAAAAGCAAGGCACAGAGCTCACAACCAAGGAACCTGTTGCTAAAATTCACCTCTGGCAACAGCTGATTGGGGGTATTCTGGGAGGCCGATCCACCTGCCAATCAGCTGTTTTCTTATTTTCCTCTCCAAAAACTAAGGTACCTCTTATATGCTGAAAAATACGGTATCTTAAAGCAGAATAATACTTATATGCATTTCTAACTTATATACCTACATACTATTTTTATTTTTGAATTTTCTTATTTCCTGCAGTAGCCAGATTCCCTTCACAACTTATCGACCGCAGCGATTCACTTAACGACGGCACCAAGAAAGGTCATCAAACGGGAGCAAACCTTGCTTAACAAACGTATCACTTAACGTGAGCCTGGATAGCTCTGCAGACTAAGCACTGTAATTTAACACTAGCTGTCTGCAATTAAAGTAAGTTCGAATCTCACCAGGCTCAAGGTCGACTCAGCCTTCCATCCTTTCTAAGGTAGGTAAATTGAGGACCCAGTTTGTGGGGGCAATAAGCTGACTTTGTATAAATATACAAAAGTATGAAGGCTATTGCTTAACGCATTGTAAGCCGCCCTGAGTCTCTGGAGAAGGGCGGCATATAAATCAAATTTAAAAAAAAGAAACGTTTGCAGAAATTTGGGGCTCAATGGTGGTCACAAGTCAAGGACTACCCTATTTCCCCCCCAAATAAGACATCCCTTGATAATAAGCCCAATTGGACTTTTCAGCGCATGTTAATAAGGCCAAGCGCTTATTTCAGGGTTCAAAAAAAATATAAGACAGGGTCTTATTTTCGGGGAAACACGGTATGTGCAGAAGCTCTGGATCAGTGGTGAAATCCAAACTTTTTTACTACCAGTTCTGTGGGCGTGGTGTAGCTTGGTGGGCGTGGTGTAGCTTGGTGGGCATGGCTTGGTGGGCATGGCAGAGGAACGATACTGCAAAATCTCCATTCCCACCCCACTCTAAGGCCAGTCATTGGTGGTATTTGCCGGTTCTCCAAACTACTCAAAATTTCCACTTCCGGTTCTCTGAACTGCTCAAAATTTCGGCTACCGGTTCTCCAGAACCTGTCAGAACCTGCTGGATTTCACCCCTGCTCTGGATATTAAATAAAATCCATGGGGTGGGTGAGGTGGAGGTTTAAATTGTGTCTTAAGCGGTTGGATGAATGATATCCTGAGGGCTGTTTTTTGTTTAAATGAATGACAAATGCGTGGCTATCACATACCATATGGGCAAAATTCCTCCTTCGTTTCTTCCCTCTCCTCGTCTCTCCCCCCGCACGTTATGTGGCTGGGTGTATTAATCACATCCGTTTTGAAATGACAGGCCTCATTTCGAGTGACGGGAGAGAGAGATATATATGCCCTCCAGTTGAGCTGAATTCTTGGGGACAGGCGAGATCTATATATTTGCTTAACAACGATAGGGGAGAAATTTCGCACCGTCTTCCCCTCGGCCCAGCGGTGGGTTGCTCCCGGTTCAGTCCGGTTCTTGCGAACCGGTAGTAAAAGCGGTGGGAGGCTCCGCCCACCCGCCAAGACGTCATCATGGACGATCTGCGCATGCGTAGAAGCGCACGAGCACGCACGATCAAAACAAGCATGCACGCACGCTCCTGTTGTGAACCGGTGGTAAAGGTAAGTAGAACCCACCCCTGCCTCGGACGGTGTGTTGACTTCTCCAGACCTGGGGTGTCCTGCAGGTTTTTGATTCTGGACTGACTAACTGACTGACTGACTGACTGTCTATGTCCAGTCCCGCCTGGACTGTTGTAATGCTCTCTACATGGGGCTCTCCTTGAGGAGCACCCGGAGGCTCCAACTGGCGCAGAGTGCGGCCGCACGGGTGGTTATGGGAGCGACATGGCGCTCCCAGGTAACACCTCTCCTGCGCGAGCTGCACTGGTTCCCGGTGGTCTTCCGGGTGCGCTTCAAGGTTTTGGTTACCACCTTTAGAGCGCTCCATGGCTTAGGACCTGGTTATTTACGGGACCCCCTGCTACCACCAATAGCCTCCCACCGTCCGGTACGCTCTCATAGAGAGGGGCTCCTCCGGGTGCCGTCGGCCAAACAATGTCGACTGGCGGCCCCTAGGGGGAGGGCCTTCTCTGTGGGGGCACCTACGATCTGGAACGAGCTCCCCCCGGAGATACGGAGGATCGCGGACCTACGCACCTTCCGCCGCGCCCTCAAGACCTTTTTATTCCATCAAGCTGGCCTGGCCTAATCTTCATTTTCTCCCTTTTTCCTTTTAAAATGTAAATTTTAATTTGATTTTAAATTATTGGGCTGTTTTAATTCTGTCTGGGGCCAAATTGTTTGATTCGGTTTTATTCAGCTTTTAAATTTTGTATATATGTATTTTACTTTGTGGCTGTTCACCGCCCTGAGTCCTTCGGGAGTAGGGCAGTATATATATCCAATAAACTAAACTAAACTATGAAGATTTTCCGTCATCCAGGTCACAGTGGTCCCAAAGGTGAAACTGGACTTTCTGCTTTGTCTTTTCGCTTCTTATCTAAGAACTGAAGAAGCTTCCTGGATGAGAAGTGAAACTTCTTCAAAAGAAAACAAAAAACAACAACAACAAACAAACAAAGGAAGTCCAGTTGCCTTTTGAAAAAAAAACAAAACCCCACCTTTGGAACATTCTTCCCGATCCAGAAGGTTCTGCAAGGGTTTAGGAAGAAAATATTTTAATTGTGGGATAACTGAGCTTAAGAAGGTATTTCGCTTCTCATCCAAGAAGCTTCTTCAGTTCTGAAGACTGGAGTCTGACTGAACAAGGCGCTGTTTCATTCATTGGCATTCTAATGTTGTAATAACAGAATAATAGAGTTGAAAGGGACCTTATAGGTCATCTAGTCCAACCCCCCGCTCAAGTAAGAGACCCTACACCAGTGATGGCTAACCTTTTTGCTGTCAGGTGCCAAAAACGGGGAGAGCAGGGGGGGGTCATGCGTGTGTAATTCAATGCCCCCATGCCCCGCCCCCCGTGCATGAACGCATGACCCCCCCTGCACTCCCCCCGTTTTTGGCACACGACGGCAAAACGGTTACAGGTGGGCCTGGTAGGCCTGTTTTTAGCCCTCCCCGGGCTCTAAAGGCTTTCTTGGAGCCTGAGGAGAGTGAAAATGGCCTTCCCCACTGCCCCAAAGGCCCTCTGGAGGCCCATCCAGTGGGCCCAGAAGGCCTGAATATCAGCTGGCCGGCACTGCAGCTGAGCTAGGGCAACGCTCGCATGCCCACAGATATGGCTCCACGTGCCACCTGTGGCACATGTGCCATAAGTTCGCCATGACGGCCCTACACCATTCCTGACAGGGATGGCTAGTCTAGTGAAGAGAAGGACCAGGGGAGACAGGATAACTGTGTTCCAATATTTGAGGGGCTGCCATAGAGAGGAAGGGGAGTCAAGCTATTTTCCAAAACATGCGAAGGCCAGACAAGGAATAATGGATGGAAACTGAACAAGGAGAGATTCAACCTGGAAATAAGGATGAATTTTCTGACTGTGAGAACAATCAACCCATGGAACAGAAGTTGCCTTCGGAGGTTGTGGGAGCTTCATCCCTGGAGGCTTTCAAGAAGCGATTAGACTGCCATCTGTCAGAAATGGTGTAGGGTCTCCTGCTTGGGCGGGGGGTCGGACTAGATGACCTCCAAGGTCCCTTCCAATTCCGTTAAAACTTTTCTTAAAAGCCTTCAGTGATGGAGCCCCCACAGCTTCTGGAGGCAACTCGTTCCACTGATTAATTGTTCTGACTGTCAGGAAATTTCTCCTCAGTTCCAGGTTGCTTCTCTCCTTGACTAGTTTCCACCCATTGCTTCTTGTCCTACCCTCAGGTGCTTTGGAAAATCAATCCACTTGGCCTGGAGACTAAAATGGTTGCAGGATTTGGGGTTGGCTAGTCTAGAGAAAAGAAGGACTGGAGGGGGAGAACATGATAATAGTATTCTAGTATTTGAGTGGCTGCCACATATTATAATAAAGGTCAATTTATTTTTCCAAAGCACCAGAGGGCAAAACAAGAAACAACGGATGGAAACTAATCAAGAAGAGAAGCAGCCTGGAATTAAGGAGAAACTTCCTAACAGTGAGGACAATTAACCAGTGGAACTGCCTGCCTCCAGAAATTGTGAATTCTCCAACACTGGAAGTTTTCAAGAGGAGACTGGACAATCACTTGATTGGAATGGTATAGGGTCTCCTTCCTGAGGAGAGGGTTGGACTACAAGACCTCTAAGGTCCCTTCCAGCTCTATTCTGATTCTGATTTCAAGGGATCAGGATGATCTGGGGGTGCTGCTATCAAGGGACTGGGCAGCCCCCTGCTTTTTCCTTGCCTCTTGTCTTCCCCAAGTGGTGATCTTTCTCCGACAGCGGGCGAGTGCATGAAACTCAATCACATATTGTCCGTTCAGCGGCTGCCATGGCAACCCAGCCAGAAATTGGTGGCAACGACGGGGAGAAAGAAACTCGACATGCTGCTCGGAAAAAAGACAGGAAGGGAAAGAGATCAAGAAATAAAAAAATAACAGAATCACAGAGTTGGAAGGGACCTCGGAGGTCTTCTAGTCCAACCCTCTACCATTTTAGACATGGGGTTGTCCAATCTCTTTTTAAAAACCTCCAGTGTGGGAGCACCCACAACTTCTGGTGGCCCGTTATTCCACTGATTCCAATTTCTCCTTAGTTCCAGGTTGCTTCTCTCCTTGATTAGTTTCCACCCATTGCTTTCCCCATCCATTTATTGGTAAATATCCTATGCATAGGCCCAACAATGAGCCAGTACCTGTTTGGAATTAGATCAGTTCAAAGCGGGGTGGGGCATGGGGTTGAACAAATACCACTTTATAATGCCTTGGTAAAACCACACTTGGAATACGGCATCCAGTTTTGGTCGCCACGATGTAAAAAAGATGTGGAGACTCTAGAAAGAGTGCAGAGAAGAGCAACAAAGAGGATTAGGGGACTTGAGGATAAAACATATGAAGAACAGTTGCTGGAATTGGGTATGTTTAGCTTAATGAAAAGAAGGACCAGAGGCAGAGGTGGGTTTCAGCAGGTTCTGACCAGTTCTGGAGAACCGGTAGGGGAAATTTTGAGTAGTTTGGAGAACCGGTAGTAAAAATTCTGACTGGCCCCGCCCCCATCTATTCTCTGCCTCCCGAGTCCCAGCTGATCGGGAGGAAATGGGGATTTTGCAGTAACCTTCCCCTGCCACGCCCACCAAGCCATGCCCACCAAGCCACAGCCACAGAACCGGTAGTAAAAAAAAATTGAAACCCACCACTGACCAGGGGTGACATGACATGATTCCAATATCTCAGGGGCTGCCACAAAGAAGAGGGAGTTAAGCTATTCTCCAAAGCACCTGAGGGTAGGACAAGAAGCAATGAGTGGAAACTAATCAAGGAGAGAAGCAACTTAGAACTAAGGAGGAATTTCCTGACAGTGAGAACAATCAATCCGTGGAACAACTTGCCTCCAGAAGTTGTGAATGCTCCAACACTGGAAGTTTTTAAGAAGAAGTTGGATAACCATTTGTCTGAAGTGGGGTAGGGTTTCCTGCCTAAGCAGAGGGTTGGACTAGAAGACCTCCAAGGTCCCTTCCGTCTCTGTGATTCTATTTTTTTTTTTAATTGAATTTATATACCGCCCTACTCCCGAAGGACTCAGGACGGTGAACAGCCGTAGAATAAAACATATAAATACAAAATTTAAAATAAAGTAAAACGAATTAAATAATTTGGCTGAAAATTTAAAACCCCAATAATTTAAAACCAAATTTAAAATTTCCATTTAAAAAGGGGAAAAACTTAGGCCAGGCCAGCTTGATGAAATAAGAACGTCTTGAGCGCGCAACAGAAGGTACGCAGATCCGGAATCCTCCGTATCTCCGGGGGGAGCTCGTTCCAGATAGTAGGTGCCCCCACAGAGAAGGCCCTCCCCCTGGGGGCCGCCAGTCGACATTCTATTCTATTCTATTCTATTCTATTCTATTCTATTCTATTCTATTCTATTCTATTCTATTCTATTCTATTCTATTCTATAGCAAAATTCCCAAATAAATCCCCAGATTTATTGCAAAATTCCCCAAATCAATAAAGAACATTGAAATAAAAAAAAATCAAAGGTCTAAATTAAACCCAATGAAAATTAAGGTAGTCCTTGACTTACGACGGTTTGTTTAGTGACTGTTCAAAGTTACAACGGCACTCAAAAAAAGTGACTTATGGCCGTTTTTCACGCTTACGACCGTGGCAGCATCCCTGTGATCACGTGATCCAAATTGAGACACTTGGCTACTGACTCACGCTTACGATGGTTGCCATGTCCTGGGGTCACGTGATCCCCTCTTGCATCCTTCTGACAAGCCAACGGGGAAGGCAGATTCACTTAACAACTGTGTCCCTCCCTTAAGAACTGCAGCGATTCACTTAACAACCGTTGGCAGGAAAGGCCATAAAATGGGGCAAAATTCCCTGAATAAATGTCTCACTTAGCATCAGAAATGTTGTTAAGTGTCCCTTGTGGTCATAAGAAGAGAATTATCTATATTCATTTAAAGAGAAGCATGTTTGAGAGAGGCTGGGAGGGTGGTACATTTTACTTTGGTAAAATGAAAAATTGTGCCGATCGGACTGTTTCTGTCACACACTAAATCTTGCGCACCATCGTTGACTTATCTCTTTCGGCTCTTCTCCCCACCGGAAGGGAAAGTGATTTATTCAATCCATACGGCTATTTTTCGTCCTGCCCATCGGAGACGACAACCTGAAATGGCATTGATTTTTTAATTTTTTTTGGGGCTGTCCTGGAAAACAGGTGTTTGTGCAACGATCCCGGTGTTTGCCATGGGAAAACCCGGCGTCTCCGTGAGATCAATCAATGTTTGTGGTATGAAGTGGAAAATCTGGGCCACGAAGCCAGCCTGTCTCGGATGCCATCCAAAGGCTCTGCTCCTTAAAGTTGGGATTGGAGACGGGGAGTTTTAGGAAATCTCGCTCCGTCCTGGCCTCTCTCTCTCTCTCTCTCTCTCTCTCTCTTGCCAGCAAAGGAAAGAAGAAATGTCTCTAAAACAGGGGTCTCCAACCTTGGCAACTTTAAGCCTGGCGGACTTCAACTCCCAGAATTCCCCAGCCAGCGTTGCCAAGTGTTGCCAACATCAATTCTGGGAGTTGAGGTCCGCCAGGCTTAAAGTTGCTAAGGTTGGAGACCCCTGCTCTAAAACATCGTAAATGTCACAAATTTGGCTCTTGGTGTTGCTGGTACCTTTAGAGGGCAAATGGTTTGGAGCTGGTATTGTAACATGTTTGTGTTTGGCACTGCAACACAAACTGGAGGTGCTGCAATTTCTTTCTTTCTTTCTTTCTTTCTTTCTTTCTTTCTTTCTTTCTTTCTTTCTTTCTTTCTTTCTTTCTTTCTTCCTTCCTTCCTTCCTTCCTTCCTTCCTTCCTTCCTTCTGTCCCTTCTTTCCTTCCTTTTCCCCTCCCTCCCTCCCTTCTGTTTTTTCTTCCTTTCCCCCTCCCTCCCTCCTTCCTTCCTAACTCCCTCCCTCCCTCCCTCCCTCTGTTCTGTTCTGTTCTGATTGTCTATCTGATCTGCTTATGGCACCTCCATCATGATTGCCACTCAAAGCAGCATATCAAATATAATTAATCTGATTCTCTCTCTCCCTCCCTCCCTATCCCTATCCCTATCCCTATCCCTATCCCTATCCCTATCCCTATCCCTATCCCTATCCCTATCCCTATCCCTATCCCTATCCATCTATCCATCCATCCATCCATCCATCCATCCATCCATCCATCCATCCATCCATCTATCTATCTATCTATCTATCTATCTATCTATCTATCTATCTATCTCTATCTATCTATCTATCTATCTATCTATCTATCTATCTATCTATCTATCTATCTTAATTAATTAATTAATTAATTAATTAATAAGATAGATAGATGGATAGATAGATAGATAGATAGATAGATAGATAGATAGGAGGTAGATATATAGATATTTAGTGATAGATAATAAATATGTAAATAGATGATATATACATAATGGATAATAGAGAAATAAATGGATGGTGGATGGATGGAGAAAGAGATAAACAGACAATAGTAGACATACAGAAAGAGATAGAGGACAGAATGATAAAAAGAGAAATAGGTAAATAAATAAATAAATAAATAAATAGATGATACATAGATAGATGATAAATAGATAATTAGATAAATAAATAGATAGATGATAAATAGATAATTAGATAGATAGATAGATAGATAGATAGATAGATAGATAGATAGATAGATAGATAGATAGATAGATAAGGATAGAATAGAATAGATAGATAGATAGATAGATAGATAGATAGATAGATAGATAGATAGATGATAGATAGAAAGTTTGATAGATAAATAGATAGCCAGACAAAGGA
Organism: Pantherophis vulpinus; assembly: GCA_037215915.1. Lineage (NCBI taxonomy): Eukaryota > Metazoa > Chordata > Lepidosauria > Squamata > Colubridae > Pantherophis > Pantherophis vulpinus. The sequence goes on from JAXLNS010000001.1 coordinate 8,784,136, forward strand.
AGAAAGCGATGGTATAAAAGGTAAAATTGCCTTCAAGTCAAGCTGGTGACTTTTAAACATTGCCATGCAGTTTCCTTGGCAACAGCATTAAGTGCCTCTCCATTCCCTTCTTCTGGGATGTTTATTCTACTTTTCAACCCTCGCTTCCAGCCCCAGGATCACCTGGTGAATTCCCACCCGACTGCTAAGCAGGGATAAAGTTAAGTCATGGCAGGGCTTCAACCATCTGATCAAGACTTCTCACCCCTTTGATGGCAAACGGAGAATGATTGCTGTGGCTAGATTTTAATATTAATGCTGGCATGGAGACTTTTTGACCTATTGGCATCTACCCACCAGGCTTAAAGTGTGCCTGAGTCAATGTTTCTCAGCCTTGGCCCCTTGAAGAAGGGTGGACTTCAACTCCCAGAATTCCCCAGCCAGCACAAGCCACTGAGTTTTGCTAGAGACCCAATTTAGCCATGAAAATTGGCAGGCTGACTTTAGGCAAATCACTAGGAGATGGTGAGTTCTAGTCCCGCTTTAGGCATGAAAGCCATCTGGGTGACTTTGAGCCAATCACCAGGAGATGGTGAGTTCTAGTCCCACCTTAGGCATCAAAGCCGATTGGGTGATTTTGAGCCAATCACCAGATGTGAGTTCTAGTTCCTCCTTAGGCATGAAAGCCGATTGGGTGACTTTGAGCCAATCACCAAGAGATGGTCAGTTCTAGTCCCACCTTAGGTATCAAAGCTGTCTGGGTGACTTTGAATCAATCACCAGATGTGAGTTCTAGTTCCTCCTTAGGCATGGAAGCCGATTGGGTGATTTTGAGCCAATCACCAGGAGATGGTGAGTTCTAGTCCCACCTTAGGTATCAAAGCTGTGGGTGACTTTGAATCAATCACCAGATGTGAGTTCTAGTTCCTCCTTAGGCATGAAAGCCGATTGGGTGACTCTGAACCAATCACCAGGAGATGGTGAGTTCTAGTCCCACCTTAGGCATGAAAGTCGATTGGGTGACTTTGAGCCAATCACCAGATGTGAGTTCTAGTTCCTCCTTAAGCATGAAAGCCGATTGGGTGACTTTGAGTCAATCACCAGGAGATGGTGAGTTCTAGTCTCACCTTAGGCATCAAAGCTGTCTGGGTGACTTTGAGCCAATCACCAGATGTGAGTTCTAGTTCCTCCTTAGGCATGAAAACCGATTGGGTGACTTTGGGCTGATCCCTCTGCCCAACCCCACAGAGTTGTCGTTGTGGGGGGAAAATAGGAGGAAAAAAGCAGTATTAGCTATGTTTGTCACCTTGAGTTATTTGTAAAAATAATAAAGGCCGAATACAAATAAATAAATAAAACACGGCAACCTTTTTCTGTTTCATTGAGATCGTAGCTCTGTGTTTCAGTTTGTGTTTGTCCCTGAATCCTGTGAGATTTTCGAGCCTTAAAACGGAAGGCTTAAAAATACTCGAGATTCTTTCCCCATTTTAGGCTACTGCTGAAGACACGAGTAATAGAACTATGGCCCTAAGAAGATTATAATCAACTTTATCTTCCAATCCTTCAGCACTTTAATCTTTGCAAATTCCACGCTGAGTCCTAAACACCTTCAGATTTATGAGCCAAGCAGAGTTCAGCTAGCTACTGGCATTTTGCATCTCCTAAATGGCCCAGTGGAGACTTTTGCCTTGGAAAAAAATCTTTTTTTTATTAAAAATAAAAGCTCAAAATCTATTTCAGCAATGCAAACACTACCAGGATACCCTCTGTCAAAGACAGGTGTGGTAGAAGTGCAGCCCAAGCCACGGAATTTCATGAATAGGTTTATTTGCAGATGATTGCAACCCAACGATATTATGATTAATTTCATCTTTGCCGTTCCAGATTAAGAGACGGTGGTAGATGCCGTTGCTCTCCCTTTTTTCGTCTTGGAAAAATAAATCTCCCTGATAGTAGAAATAAAGGAAGAGAGAAAGGTTATGATATTTCCAACCTGATCTGCTACTTTGCAGGACGTGTGATATCTAGGAAAGCATTCAAAAATTAAGGAGGGGGAGAGGGAGGAGGAGGAGGAGGGGGAGGGGGAGGGGGAGGAGGAAGATGGTTTGGGAGAAGAAAGGGGAAAAAGAGGAGGAGGAGAAGAAGAAGAAAAAGGAGGAGGAGAGGAGAAGGAGAACAATGGATGAGGAAAGGAGCAGAGGTGGTATTCAGCCGGTTCGGACCGATTTTCCCAAACCGGTAGCGGCGATTGCGGGTGGGCCTGCCTCCGCCCACCCACCCTGGCTCCAAGGCCATGCGCATGCATGAAAGGTGCGCAAGCGAGCAAATTGCATGTGCGGAAGGCCGATGCATGCACAGAAGACAGACACGCATGTGAACCGGGCGAGCACACAAAGTGAGCGCACAAAGTGAACTGGTAGTAAGATAATAATAACTGGTAAGTAAGAGCCTGGATAGCTCAGCAGACTAATGCATTGACTAATGCATTGTAATTTAACTCCAGCTAACTGGAGTTACAACTTCAGTAAGTTCAAATCTCACCAGGCTCAAGGTTGACTCAGCCTTCCATCCTTTCTAAGGTAGGTGAAATGAGGACCCAGTTTGTGGGGGCAATAAGCTGATTTTGTAAAAATATACAAAAGTATGAAGGCTATTGCTTAACGCATTGTAAGCCGCCCTGAGTCGCCGGAGAAGGGCAGCATATAAATAAAAATAATAATAATAATAATCTGAAACTTACTGCTGGATAGGGGGAAGAGGGAAGAGCGAAGGAGAAGGAGAAGAAAAAGGAGGAGGAGGAGGAAGGGAAGGAGAGGAGAAGGAGAACAATCAATGGATGAGGGAAGGGAAAAATGGGAAGGGAGAAGAAGAAGAAAAAGGAGGAGGAGAGGAGAAGGAGAACAATGGATGAGGGAAGGGAGAAAAGGGAAGGGAGAAGGAGAAGGAGAAAGGAGAGAAAGGAGGAAGATGGGGAGGAGGAGAGAAGAAGAGACGAAGGAGAAGGAAAAGGAGGAGAAGGAGAAAAGAAAAAAGAGGAGGAGGAGGAGGGGAAGGAGAGAAGTAGAACAATGGATGAGGGAAGGGAGAAAAGGAAAGGGAGAAGGAGAAGAAAAAGGAGGAGGAAGAGGAGGAGAGGAGAAGGAGAACAAGATGAGGGAAGGGAGAAAAGGGAAAGGAGAAGGAGAAGAAAAAGGAGGAGGAGAACAATGGATGAGGGAAGGGAGAAAAGGGAAGGGAGAAGGAGAAGGAGAAAGGAGAGAAAGGAGGAAGATGGGGAGGAGGAGAGAAGAAGAGACGAAGGAGAAGGAAAAGGAGGAGAAGGAGAAAGAAGAAAAAGGAGGAGGAGGAGGGGAAGGAGAGAAGTAGAACAATGGATGAGGGAAGGGAGAAAAGGGAAGGGAGAAGGAGAAGAAAAAGGAGGAGGAAGAGGAGAGGAGAAGGAGAACAAGATGAGGGAAGGGAGAAAAGGGAAAGGAGAAGGAGAAGAAAAAGGAGGAGGAGAACAATGGATGAGGGAAGGGAGAAAAGGGAAAGGAGAAGGAGAAGAAAAAGGAGGAGGAGAACAATGGATGAGGGAAGGGAGAAAAGGGAAGGGAGAAGGAGAAGGAGAAAGAGGAGAGAAAGGAGGAAGATGGGGAGGAGGAGAGAAGAAGAGACGAAGGAGACGGAAAAGGAGAAGGAGGAGAAGGAGAAAGAAGAAAAAGGAGAAGGAGGAGGAGGAGGGGAAGGAGAGAAGTAGAACAATGGATGAGGGAAGGGAGAAAAGGGAAGGGAGAAGGAGAAGAAAAAGGAGGAGGAAGAGGAGGAGAGAATGAGAACAAGATGAGGGAAGGGAGAAAAGGGAAGGGAAAAGGAGAAGAAAAAGAAGGAGGAAGAGGAGGAGAGGAGAAGGAGAACAATGGATGAGGGAAGGGAGAAAATGGAAAGGAGAAGGAGAAGGAGAAAGACGAGAGAAAGGAGGAGGATGGAGAGGAGGAGAGAAGAAGAGATGAAGGAGAAGGAGAAGGAGGAGGAGGAGGAGAGGAGGAGAAGAAAGAGAAGAAGGAAAAGAAAAAAGGAGAAAGGGAAAGCGGAGGAGGAAAAGGATGGGAGGAGGAGAGAAGAAGAGGAGGAGGAGGGGGAGGGGGAGAAAGAGGAGGAGAAAAAGAAGGAGAACAATGGACAGGGGAAGGGGAAGAGGGAAGGGAGAAGGAGAAAGAGGAGAAGAAGGAGAAGGGGGAGGAAGAAAAGAAGGATTGACAGGAGGAGGAGGAGGAGGAGAAGGTTGGGGAGGAAGAAGAAGGGGAGGAGGTCACTAAATGAATGATCGTAAGTTGAGGACTCCCTGTAAACAGCCAGCCTCTCAAGGAAAAAGCTCTTAGTTCAGCATTCATTGTTTAATTTTTAGGGACTTTCCCCCCCTTTTCTCCTAACACGGAAGAAGACGGTGCTTTTCCAAGCAACCGAAGAAATTTTGACTCCTGAAATGCTTCCCTTGATAAAAACGAATGGCGATATCCCAGTCTGAATGGGATATCAATCAGTCTCCAATATGAATTATCGCTCTCCCTGGTTGGAGGCAGCCTGGATTTAAAGAAAGAAGGAAGAATCTGGAGGGAGTCTCTTGAGACGAAGCCACATCCTCCTCACGCAACAAACACCCAAACACACCCCTGTGTGTGAACCCCTCAACATTTTCCTCCCCTCCCATGAATGCTAATTCCTTTGCCACCCCCTCCGCGCCCCACATTCTTTCTTCCCTCCTGCGCTAAAATTTCCACAGCTTTCTCTTGCTTGCCATCCACCATCTCCTTTCCAGGGGAGATGAGAAATTAACCTTCAATTAGCCATGGCCTAATCTCGGTCTGCTCGACTTGCTTCCCTGACGGGCCAAACAGCCCACTTGATTTCTCGTTTCCTTAGCAATGGCAGCTCGCGTTTCCTGCCCTCCCCGCGCCTGCTTTCTTTTCGACAGAGAGGTTAGGTTAGGCTAAAATGGGAAAGAAAAGAAAAGAGAGAAGAAAAAAAATAAAATAAAATTACAGGTTTTAAAAACAGCCGTTTTCAGGTCGTCCTCGATTTACGACCACAGCGTTAGGTCTACCGTTTCCGTGGCTAAAAAGTGAAATATTGGGGAAGTGAGCTTTGCCTCGTTTTACGACCTTTCTTGCCGATGTTCTTAACTGACGTGCTGCAGTGGTTATATGAGGAATACTACAGGGAGTTCTCGACTGACCAAACAGCTCGTTTAGTGACTGTCCAAAGTTACAACGGCCCTGAAGCGTGTGACTTAGGACTGTTTTTCATAGTTATATGACCGTTGCAGCATCCCCATGGCCACATGATCAAAATCCAGACGTTTGACAACCGGTTCATACTTTTGAAGGTTGCAATGTCGCGGGGTCGTGTGATCATCTTTTGCGACTTGCAAAATCCATGGGGAAGCCAGATTCACTTAACAACCAGGTTGCTAGCTTATTAACTGCAGTGATTCGCTTCACACTCGCGGCCAGGGGTGGGATTCAAATAATTTAACAACCGGTTCTCTGCCCTAATGACCAGCTGGGTAGGCGTGGATTGGTGGTCATCTGACCATGTGGGTGTGGCCAACTCAATGTCACTCACGTCGATGGTGCTTCACCTTACTGTTACAATGTAACAAGGGTTAACCAGAGAGGCAGTTTCTATAAGTAGGGCAATAAAGATTAGGCTAGAAACACCACCATAATGTTTCCTTCCTGCCTTCCTTACAGGATTAGCCCTGTAAAGTGGGGAAAAAACAAAATAAGATTTCTTCCAAGAACCGGTTCTCCGAATTGCTTAGAAAATTAACAACCGGTTCTACTGAATAGGTGCGAACTGGCTGAATCCCACCACTGCCCGTGGCCAGAAAAGACATAAAAGGGGGCAAAACCCACTTCGCAAACGTCTCACTGAGCAACAGAAATTGGTGGCTCAACTGTGGTCGTAAGTCCACAGGAACAGGCTCAGGCTCAACCCATCCAAGACTGAGTGGCTGTGGTTTCCGACGTCCCGATATAGTCAGTTGACGCCATCACTGACTATTGGGGGCGAATCATTGGCCTCCACGGAGAGGGCTCGCAACTTGGGCGTCCTCTTGGATTCACATCTGTCTTTAGAAGAGCACTTGACGGCCGTGACCGGGAGGATTTTTCATCAGGTTCGCCTGATTCGCCAGTTGCGTCCCTTTCTGGATCGGGACTCGTTACGCACGGTCATTCATGCCCTTGTCACCTCCCGCCTGGACTATTGCAACGCTCTCTACATGGGGCTCCCCTTGAGGAGCACCCGGAGGCTCCAACTGGCGCAGAGTGCGGCCGCGCGGGTGGTAATGGGAGCGATATGGCGTTCCCATGTAACACCTCTCCTGCGCGAGCTGCACTGGCTCCCGGTGGTCTTCCGGGTGCGCTTCAAGGTTTTGGTTACCACCTTTAAAGCGCTCCATGGCTTAGGACCCGGGTACTTGCGGGACCGCCTACTACCACCAATAGCCTCCCACCGGCCGGTACGCTCCCATAGAGAGGGGCTCCTCCGGGTGCCGTCAGCCAAACAATGCCGACTGGCGGCCCCCAGGGGGAAAGCCTTCTCTGTGGGGGCACCTACTATCTGGAACGAGCTCCCCCCAGAGATACGGAGGATCCCGGATCTACGCACCTTCCGCCGCGCCTTAAAGACCTTACTATTTCACCAGGCCGGCCTGGCCTAATTTTCCCCCTCTTTTATAAAAGATTTTTAAAATTTTAAATATCTTTTAGTATTTATATATTCAATTTTAAATTGGTTTTAAAAGTTTGGGGTTTTAAATTTGTCGGGGCCAAAATTATTTAATTTGATTTTATTCTATTTTTTAAATTTTGTATTGTATGTGTTTTTATTGTTTGGCTGTGCACCGCCCTGAGTCCTTCGGGAGTAGAGCGGTATAGAAATCGAATAAAATGTAAATGTAAAAAATGTAAAAAAAGTCAAGGACTACCCGTATTGTTAAGTGAATCTGGTTTCCCTGTGGACTTTGACTGTCAGAAGGTCGTTAAAAAGGGGCTCGCGTGACCCTTGGGGACACTGCAAACCGTCATAAATATGAGTCAGTTGCCAAGCATCTGAGTTTCGATCATGTGACCATGGGGATGCTGCAACGGTCGTAAGTGTGAAAAAAACGGTCGTAAGTTACTTTTTGCAATGCCGGTGTAACTTTGAATAGTCACTAAATGAACTGTTGTAAGTCGAGGACTGTAGTTATCCCTGCCTTTCGGTTTCTCAAAGCCTCTGCGGCTGGAGCCGATCAGCAGTGGCAAATTGCGTGTGATTTTTTAACGTCTTTTCGCGACTCTTCGTTCTCTCTCTGCTTTTTCGGGCTGGAAAAAAAAATCTGATTTTTATTTTTTATTTTTTGAAAAAAATTCAAAATGCATCCTTGTTCTCCTATGTGTCGACGGTGTGATTCACTCGGGCTCCTATTAAAATAGCATCTCTGGCTAATGCACCGGAGAGGCAAAGGAACGTGTCGTCAAATTTGCTTTAGAGATGAAAAAAAACCCATGTTCGAGGGGTGTAAAAAAAAATGTTTTTTTACCCTTTTCACAACCAGGCTGTCAAAAGAATTTGGGGAGCAGGGGGGGGAAAGGGGGAGGAGTTGTATGAAGCAGAGAGGAAGCCACAAAGAAGGATCCCGACTAATTAATTTTTTAAAGAGAATAATTGGATCCTGTAGCTCAACCTGGGAGATAAAACCAGGGCCATGATATAGAGTAACTCAGTTGGAAGGGACCTTGGAGGTCTTCTAGTCCAACCCTCTGCTCAAGCAGAAGACCCTATCCCAGTGATGAAAAGCTACCGGTTTGCACCGGTTCGGGCGAATCGGTAGTAAAAAAATGCTACCAGTTCCTTCGAACCGGTATTTCCGACGATCAGCTGTGCTGCATGATTTAAAATTGCTAGAAAGCTTTCTAATGAATCTAAATCGCGCGACACAGCTATTCCCCCCCCTCTCCGTTCTACTTACCTTCCCAAGCCTCCTTTTTCCATGCGAAGCGCATAATTGGTGCGTGCTGCGCATGTGCAGGCATGCAGCGTGCGTTTGGACAAATGGCTGTCCAGTCTTTTCTTAAAAACCTCCAGTGTTGGAGCACCCACAACTTCTGGTGGCAGGTCGTTCCGCTGGTTAATTGTCCTCACTATTAGGAAGTTTCTCCTTAATTCTAGGTTGCTTCTCTCCTAGATTAGTTTCCACCCATTGCTTCTTGTCCTGCCTTCAGGTGCTTTGGAGAATAGCTTGACTCCCTCTTCTTTGTGGCAGCCTCTCAGATATTGGAAGACTGCTATCATGTCATCCCTAGTCCTTCTCTTTGTTAGACAATCCCACCTAGTTCCCTTAGTTATTGCTCATTATGGTATAAATGGAATAAAAGAGTTGGAAGGGACCGTGGAGGTCTTCTCGTCCAACCTCCTGCTCTATACCAGTGATGGCTAACCTTTTTGCCGTCGTGTGCCAAAATCGGGGGGAGCGTGGGAGAGTCACACACGTGTGTGTCCACACTGATAATTCAATGCGCCCCGCTCCCACAGCGCATACGTGCGTGACCCCCTGCATTCCCCCCCCCTTTTTGGCACGCGATGGCACGGTGGGCCCGATAGGCCCATTTTTTGCCCTTCCGGCCTTCAGAGGGCCTCAGGGGGGTTCGGGAGGGCTGTTTTCACCCTCCCCAGGCTCCTAGAAAGCCTCTGGAGCCTGGGGAGGATGAAAGCAGCCTTCCCACCACCCTGGAGGCCTGAAAGAGCCCTTTTCCCGACTTCCGGTGGGACCGGAAGGCTAAGGTGACCAGATTTTAACATTGGTAAAGAGGGACATTGTTGGCGTGGCTTATTTTGTGGGCGTGGCTAGCTGGTCATGTGACTGGGTGGGCGTGGCTAGCTGGTCATGTGACCGGGTGGCCATGGCTATGTGTATAGGGTAAGGTGAACAGATTTTAACATTGGTAAGAAGGACACCATTGTGGGCGTGGCTTATTGTGTGGGCGTGGCTTGGAGGCCATGTGACTGGGTGGGCGTGGCTAGCTGGTCATGTGACCGGGTGGCCATGGCTATGTGTATAGGGACTACTCAGAGGGCTGAAAAGTCATTTCTGACAGGTCCTCACACTTTTGACTGGTCCTCACACTTATGACCATCCTCACATTTATGCCCGTGCAGCATTCTTAACAACCATGTCACTCATTTCACAACTGCTTCTCTTCACCATGGTGACAAGATAGGGCAAAAATGTAAAATGTGAGGACAGTCGTAAGTTCAAGGACTGGTCAAAAGTGCGAGGACCACTCAAAAATAACTTTTTCAGCCCTCCGAGTAGTCCATATGCACAAAAGGACTACTCAGAGGGCTGAAAAAAGTCATTTCTGACAGGTCCTCACACTTTTGACTGGTCCTCACACTTATGACCATCCTCATATTTATGCCCGTGCAGCATTCTTAACAACCATGTCACTCATTTCACAACTGCTTCTCTTCACCATGATGACAAGATAGGGCAAAAATGTAAAATGTGAGGACAGTCGTAAGTGCGAGGACTGGTCAAAAGTGCGAGGACCAGTCAAAAATAACTTTTTCAGCCCTCCGAGTAGTCCATATGCACAAAAGGACTAACCAGAGGGCTGAAAAAAGTCATTTCTGACAGGTCCTCACACTTTTGACTGGTCCTCACACTTATGACCATCCTCACATTTATGCCCGTGCAGCATTCTTAACAACCATGTCACTCATTTCACAACTGCTTCTCTTCACCATGGTGACAAGATAGGGCAAAAATGTAAAATGTGAGGACAGTCGTAAGTTCAAGGACTGGTCAAAAGTGCGAGGACCACTCAAAAATAACTTTTTCAGCCCTCCGAGTAGTCCATATGCACAAAAGGACTACTCAGAGGGCTGAAAAAAGTCATTTCTGACAGGTCCTCACACTTTTGACTGGTCCTCACACTTATGACCATCCTCATATTTATGCCCGTGCAGCATTCTTAACAACCATGTCACTCATTTCACAACTGCTTCTCTTCACCATGATGACAAGATAGGGCAAAAATGTAAAATGTGAGGACAGTCGTAAGTGCGAGGACTGGTCAAAAGTGCGAGGACCAGTCAAAAATAACTTTTTCAGCCCTCCGAGTAGTCCATATGCACAAAAGGACTACTCAGAGGGCTGAAAAAAGTCATTTCTGACAGGTCCTCACACTTTTGACTGGTCCTCACACTTATGACCATCCTCATATTTATGCCCGTGCAGCATTCTTAACAACCATGTCACTCATTTCACAACTGCTTCTCTTCACCATGGTGACAAGATAGGGCAAAAATGTAAAATGTGAGGACAGTCGTAAGTGCGAGGACTGGTCAAAAGTGCGAGGACCAGTCAAAAATAACTTTTTCAGCCCTCTGAGTAGTCCATATGCACAAAAGGACTAACCAGAGGGCTGAAAAAAGTCATTTCTGACAGGTCCTCGCACTTTTGACTGGTCCTCACACTTATGACCATCCTCACATTTATGCCCATGCAGCATTCTTAACAACCATGTCACTCATTTCACAACTGCTTCTCTTCACCATGATGACAAGATAGGGCAAAAATGTAAAATGTGAGGACAGTCGTAAGTGCGAGGACTGGTCAAAAGTGCGAGGACCAGTCAAAAATAACTTTTTCAGCCCTCCAAGTAGTCCATATGCACAAAAGGACTAACCAGAGGGCTGAAAAAAGTCATTTCTGACAGGTCCTCACACTTTTGACTGGACCTCACACTTATGACCATCCTCATATTTATGCCCGTGCAGCATTCTTAACAACCATGTCACTCATTTCACAACTGCTTCTCTTCACCATGATGACAAGATAGGGCAAAAATGTAAAATGTGAGGACAGTCGTAAGTGCGAGGACTGGTCAAAAGTGCGAGGACCAGTCAAAAATAACTTTTTCAGCCCTCTGAGTAGTCCATATGCACAAAAGGACTAACCAGAGGGCTGAAAAAAGTCATTTCTGACAGGTCCTCGCACTTTTGACTGGTCATCACACTTATGACCATCCTCACATTTATGCCCATGCAGCATTCTTAACAACCATGTCACTCATTTCACAACTGCTTCTCTTCACCATGGTGATAAGATAGGGCAAAAATGTAAAATGTGAGGACAGTCGTAAGTGCGAGGACTGGTCAAAAGTGCGAGGACCAGTCAAAAATAACTTTTTCAGCCCTCCGAGTAGTCCATATGCACAAAAGGACTAACCAGAGGGCTGAAAAAAGTCATTTCTGACAGGTCCTCACACTTTTGACTGGTCCTCACACTTATGACCATCCTCATATTTATGCCCGTGCAGCATTCTTAACAACCATGTCACTCATTTCACAACTGCTTCTCTTCACCATGATGACAAGATAGGGCAAAAATGTAAAATGTGAGGACAGTCGTAAGTGCGAGGACTGGTCAAAAGTGCGAGGACCAGTCAAAAATAACTTTTTCAGCCCTCTGAGTAGTCCATATGCACAAAAGGACTAACCAGAGGGCTGAAAAAAGTCATTTCTGACAGGTCCTCGCACTTTTGACTGGTCCTCACACTTATGACCATCCTCACATTTATGCCCATGCAGCATTCTTAACAACCATGTCACTCATTTCACAACTGCTTCTCTTCACCATGATGACAAGATAGGGCAAAAATGTAAAATGTGAGGACAGTCGTAAGTGCGAGGACTGGTCAAAAGTGCGAGGACCAGTCAAAAATAACTTTTTCAGCCCTCTGAGTAGTCCATATGCACAAAAGGACTAACCAGAGGGCTGAAAAAAGTCATTTCTGACAGGTCCTCGCACTTTTGACTGGTCCTCACACTTATGACCATCCTCACATTTATGCCCATGCAGCATTCTTAACAACCATGTCACTCATTTCACAACTGCTTCTCTTCACCATGATGACAAGATAGGGCAAAAATGTAAAATGTGAGGACAGTCGTAAGTGCGAGGACTGGTCAAAAGTGCGAGGACCAGTCAAAAATAACTTTTTCAGCCCTCTGAGTAGTCCATATGCACAAAAGGACTAACCAGAGGGCTGAAAAAAGTCATTTCTGACAGGTCCTCGCACTTTTGACTGGTCCTCACACTTATGACCATCCTCACATTTATGCCCATGCAGCATTCTTAACAACCATGTCACTCATTTCACAACTGCTTCTCTTCACCATGATGACAAGATAGGGCAAAAATGTAAAATGTGAGGACAGTCGTAAGTGCGAGGACTGGTCAAAAGTGCGAGGACCAGTCAAAAATAACTTTTTCAGCCCTCTGAGTAGTCCATATGCACAAAAGGACTAACCAGAGGGCTGAAAAAAGTCATTTCTGACAGGTCCTCGCACTTTTGACTGGTCCTCACACTTATGACCATCCTCACATTTATGCCCATGCAGCATTCTTAACAACCATGTCACTCATTTCACAACTGCTTCTCTTCACCATGATGACAAGATAGGGCAAAAATGTAAAATGTGAGGACAGTCGTAAGTGCGAGGACTGGTCAAAAGTGCGAGGACCAGTCAAAAATAACTTTTTCAGCCCTCTGAGTAGTCCATATGCACAAAAGGACTAACCAGAGGGCTGAAAAAAGTCATTTCTGACAGGTCCTCGCACTTTTGACTGGTCCTCACACTTATGACCATCCTCACATTTATGCCCATGCAGCATTCTTAACAACCATGTCACTCATTTCACAACTGCTTCTCTTCACCATGATGACAAGATAGGGCAAAAATGTAAAATGTGAGGACAGTCGTAAGTGCGAGGACTGGTCAAAAGTGCGAGGACCAGTCAAAAATAACTTTTTCAGCCCTCTGAGTAGTCCATATGCACAAAAGGACTAACCAGAGGGCTGAAAAAAGTCATTTCTGACAGGTCCTCGCACTTTTGACTGGTCCTCACACTTATGACCATCCTCACATTTATGCCCATGCAGCATTCTTAACAACCATGTCACTCATTTCACAACTGCTTCTCTTCACCATGATGACAAGATAGGGCAAAAATGTAAAATGTGAGGACAGTCGTAAGTGCGAGGACTGGTCAAAAGTGCGAGGACCAGTCAAAAATAACTTTTTCAGCCCTCTGAGTAGTCCATATGCACAAAAGGACTAACCAGAGGGCTGAAAAAAGTCATTTCTGACAGGTCCTCGCACTTTTGACTGGTCCTCACACTTATGACCATCCTCACATTTATGCCCATGCAGCATTCTTAACAACCATGTCACTCATTTCACAACTGCTTCTCTTCACCATGATGACAAGATAGGGCAAAAATGTAAAATGTGAGGACAGTCGTAAGTGCGAGGACTGGTCAAAAGTGCGAGGACCAGTCAAAAATAACTTTTTCAGCCCTCTGAGTAGTCCATATGCACAAAAGGACTAACCAGAGGGCTGAAAAAAGTCATTTCTGACAGGTCCTCGCACTTTTGACTGGTCCTCACACTTATGACCATCCTCACATTTATGCCCATGCAGCATTCTTAACAACCATGTCACTCATTTCACAACTGCTTCTCTTCACCATGATGACAAGATAGGGCAAAAATGTAAAATGTGAGGACAGTCGTAAGTGCGAGGACTGGTCAAAAGTGCGAGGACCAGTCAAAAATAACTTTTTCAGCCCTCTGAGTAGTCCATATGCACAAAAGGACTAACCAGAGGGCTGAAAAAAGTCATTTCTGACAGGTCCTCGCACTTTTGACTGGTCCTCACACTTATGACCATCCTCACATTTATGCCCATGCAGCATTCTTAACAACCATGTCACTCATTTCACAACTGCTTCTCTTCACCATGATGACAAGATAGGGCAAAAATGTAAAATGTGAGGACAGTCGTAAGTGCGAGGACTGGTCAAAAGTGCGAGGACCAGTCAAAAATAACTTTTTCAGCCCTCTGAGTAGTCCATATGCACAAAAGGACTAACCAGAGGGCTGAAAAAAGTCATTTCTGACAGGTCCTCGCACTTTTGACTGGTCCTCACACTTATGACCATCCTCACATTTATGCCCATGCAGCATTCTTAACAACCATGTCACTCATTTCACAACTGCTTCTCTTCACCATGATGACAAGATAGGGCAAAAATGTAAAATGTGAGGACAGTCGTAAGTGCGAGGACTGGTCAAAAGTGCGAGGACCAGTCAAAAATAACTTTTTCAGCCCTCTGAGTAGTCCATATGCACAAAAGGACTAACCAGAGGGCTGAAAAAAGTCATTTCTGACAGGTCCTCGCACTTTTGACTGGTCCTCACACTTATGACCATCCTCACATTTATGCCCATGCAGCATTCTTAACAACCATGTCACTCATTTCACAACTGCTTCTCTTCACCATGATGACAAGATAGGGCAAAAATGTAAAATGTGAGGACAGTCGTAAGTGTGAGGACTGGTCAAAAGTGTGAGGACCAGTCAAAAATAACTTTTTCAGCCCTCTGAGTAGTCCATATGCATTAAAGGATACAGCAATAGAGAGGGATGAAGGAAGGGAAATTAGAGTAGGAGTGAGGGTAAGAGAGGAGGAGAAGGAGAAAGGAAGAGGAAGTAGGGAGGAGAAGAGGGGGGGAAGAGAAAGTAAGAAGGAAAGAAAAGAGAGAGGTGGTAGGTTTGAGGAGAAAGACTGCTGAAGAAGATGAAAGGGAAGAAAGCCAACCCCAAGCAAATATAAAGATATTAAGATAAAGAATGAATTGTTAAACTTTAAAGAATAAAAGAGAACAAATATGAATAAATAGCAATAATTAGAAACACACATACAAACATACAATGTATTTTCTTTGAACAGAATATTTGGCTGGTTCACAAATTTAAACAGCGTTTAGTCATTTCAATTAAATTTACAATTTCTATATTTCCTTTTTGCCATATTTATTCCTCATCTATTTTTTAAAAAAACCAATATTACCCTTCATCCTCATCTCTAATCTTAATCAAATTCAATTTTTCCCTTCTATTCTATATTATACCCCTTCCCATTGTCATCTATTTTTATATCCATCCTCACATTGGTTAATTATGTAATTATGTAATACAGTTGTTTAATACAAATTCAACATTTTAATATAAATCAATTAGTTATATAACTATCTTTTTTGTATATTAATCAATATGAACATGAATATTCCAATTATTTCCATGCAATCCAATTTCTTACAAATCAATTAATTATATTTACCAATAATAATAAACCAAATAATTTCCCCCATATATTCCTCCAAACCACAACTTAATTGCTGGGTCGCCCGCCCCTCCTCCCATCCGCGCGGCATCAGCCTACCCTAGCCCAGGGCTGGGCAATTGTGGCTCTTTTACAACCTGTGGACTTCAACTCCCATCGAGCCCATTCTGGGGAATTGTGGAGAATTCTGGGAGTTGAAGTCCACAAGTCTTAAAGCTGCCAAGGTGGGAGACATCAAGCATGAGGCTGGCCAAGTATCCTCCTTGAGAGACAACAGTTGAACATCAGGAGAGCTGTAAGAGGGCAGGGCTACATTTGGAAATTTTCGCATTTTTGCAGGTGGTGCATTACGATCTGGTGTCTGCAATGGAGAGCAAAATCCGGCTTCTTCTCTCCGCTGTAAGGGCGGCATCAGGATTCCACCTTGGTATATTTGCAGCGCAAGGCAGCCCTCCTCTCCTGTCGCTTGGGACTCGGAGCAGTAAACAGCGTCTGGTTCGGGAAGCAGCCGGATTTTGCTCTCCATTGCTCTCTCGGCCCCCTGCAAGCTCTCGTCTCTCGAGGAACGCTCCCTGAAATGGCGCGGGAAACTTTGGTTGGGCTTCTCGAGAGATGAGAGCTTGCAGGGGGCCGAGAGAGCAATGGAGAGCAAAATCCGGCTGCTTCCCGAACCAGACGCTGTTTACCGCTCCGAGTCCCAAGCGACAGGAGAGGAGGGCTGCCTTGCGCCGCAAATATACCAAGGTTTTTTTTTTTTAACATTGATCAGCTGTAGGTTGGCCCTTTGAAGCCCCGCGGCAAGAGTTCAAACAGGTTTTTTTCCCTCTAGCCATCAGCGGGGACTCAGGAGGCAGAATGAAAAATCGGGACTTTTTTAAAACGCCGCGGGACGCGGGACAAATTGCTCAAAAGCGGGACTGTCCCGCCAAAAGCGGGACGTCTGGTCACCTTACGGAAGGCCTGTTTTTCACCCTCCGCAGGCTCCAGACGCTTTCTAGGAGCCTGGGGAGGGCGAAAACAGCCCTCCCCAACCCTCCTGAGGCCCTCTGGAGGCCGGAAACAGCCTGTTTGCCAACTTCCGGTGGGCCTGGAAGGCCTGAAAATCAGCTGGCCGGTGCACGCATGCATGTTAGAGCTGAGCTAGGGCAATGCTTGCATGCCCACAGATATGGCTCCGTGTGCCACCTGTGGCATGCGTGCCATAGATTTGCCATCACACCTCTATACCATTTCAGAAAAATGTCCAATCTCTTCTTAAATACCTCCAGGGATGGAGCAGCACTCACAACTTTTGTTCCACTGATTAATTGTTCTCACAATTTCTCAGGAAATTCCTCCTTAGTTCTAAGTTGCTTCTCTCCTTGATGAGTTTCCACCTGTTGCTTCTTCTCCTGCCTTCAGGTGCTTCGGAAAATAGGCTGACTGACCCTCCCTCTTCTCTGTGGCAGCCCCTCAAATGTTGGAAGAGAGTGGTGGGTAAAGGTAACGGACAACAGTGGCCTTTCTGAAAAGGTCTTCTTGATGATTTGGGACTGCAACGCCCAAAATTCCCAGCCTCCAACCATGTTGGTTGGGGAACTTGGGTAGGGAGTCCTTGGGGGGGGGGTGAAAAGTTGAGGATTTCCTGTATTTGGAGGTCCTGTCTCACAAGTTCTTCTTCTGCAGGACTGAGTAATCTTTTCTGATGAGGGGGCCTTGGTGCCTTCTTTGCTTGGTTGTTTTCTTGCAGACGTTTTATGACCCAACTAGGTAACCTCATCAGTGCTAGAAGGGAGTGGGGTCTGTGGAAAGGACGAGGAGGAGGAAGAGGAAGAAAACAACTGTGAGTGCTTGGTACTCTCTGAGCTTGATTATTTTCTTACAGATGTTTCATGACCTAATTAGGTAACATCATCAGTGCTAGAAGGGAGTGGGGTTGGTGGAGAGTAGTAGTAGTAGTAGTAGTAGTAGTAGTAGTAGTATGACTGTGGGCTGCTTGTGTTCTCTGAGCTTGACTGTTTTCTTGAAGACATTTCATTACCATACTAGCTAACATCATCAATACTGTTTTCTGACTCCTTAATGGTTCCTTCCTCCTTTCCCTATTCCCAATAATCAAGTTTCGATTCCACCACCCTTAACAACCACATAATTCAGTTAACCACCGTAGTGGTTTCATGACCTTCAGGACCATGGCAAAGAAGGGTTGTAAAATAGGGCTCACTTAAACACTGCATCGCTTAATGGCCAAAAAGCTGACATTGTAGTCCTAAATTGAGGACCATACCTCTTCTACAATTTTTGACCTAGGGAACATCCTTTCTCTAATCCAAGTTTTCTCGACTTTAGCAGCTATTAAGATGGTGGGACTTCAACCCCCAGAATTCCCCCAGTCACATGACCCCTGTTTCTGGGATCACATGATCGCAAAAGGCTGTCTCAGGAATTCTGGGAGTTGAAGTCCACGGGTTGTAAAAGGGCCACAGTTGCCCACCCCTGACATAACCCCAAGGCTGCTCAACTGTCATAAGTACACGCCAGTGGCCAAGCATCTGAATTTCGATCACGTGACTATGGGGATGCTGCTGCAGCGGTCAGTGTGAAAGTGTGAAAAATGGTCATAAGTCACTTCACTGTTGAAACTTCAAATGGTCACTAAACAAATTGCTGTAAATTGAGGACTTACTTATACAGGTAGTCCTTGAATTGCGAACTACAACTGAGCCCCAAATTTATGTTGCTCAGTGAGTTTGCCCCATTCCCTTGCCGCAGTTGTGAAGTGAATCATTGCATTTATTTATTAGTAATTTATTATAATTTATTATTTATAAATTAGTAACACGGTTGTTAAGTGAATCCCATTGACTTTGCTTGTCAGAAGGTCGCAAAAGAGAATCGTGTGACTCCGGACTTCTTATGGACCCTGCCTGCCCCAAACTCAACCCTTTACGGGTTTATTTTCAACTCAAGTTCCTTAAACTCTTCATCCCCGTTTATAACGTAATAAAACCAGTTTAAACACCCCTGAGATTTAATTCCCAGGAATTATCATGTCGAAGGCAAGCCTTCCACATTTTTTGGGTCGGTCTCTCCGCTCCGTATCTCGCCTACGTTTGATGTATCTTCGGCCTCCTCACGTTGTCCTATAAACCACTGGAAGGCACCCGGCTGAATAATTTATTTCGTTTTTATTTTTATTTTGAAAAAAGCCTTTTAATATTTCATAAACGGTTGTAATGAGCCAGTGGTCTGTTTTGGTTAGAATGTTTATGTGCCGTTAAATCGAGCAGGCGAAGAACAAGATACTTTAATTTAATAGGGTGGCCCCGAGAAAGGGAAAAAAAAAAGAAAAGAAGATAAGTCTTGTGTAATAAATTTTTAAAGAAATCATTGCAGCTAACAGCTAAGAGGCAATCTGAAATAGGCCAGATGTTTGAGATGATAGATTTGGCCTCTGGCTGTGTCTGCTGGTGCTGGAGGGGGTTAAAGTCCAAAGTAGCTAAAGGCAATGTCCAGCTATTCCAGGAAAATAATAATAATAATAATAATAATAATAATAATAATAATAATAATAATAATAATAATAATAATAATAATAATTTTTATCTGAGTACAGCAAAAACCACTGGGAACATCGGGTCGAGAAAGTTTTAGAGAATGAGAAACTCAAGATCTTGTGGGACTTTAGGATTCAGACTGACAGGCACTTGGTCCACAACACACCTGACATAACAATAGTTGAAAAGAAAAAAGTATGGTTCATTGACATTGCAATACCTGGTGATGCACAGATTGAAGATAAGCAGCAAGAAAAAAATCACAACGTACCGGGACTTGCAAATTGAAGTTGAGCAACTGTGGAAAAAGAAATCGTGTGTTGTCCCGATTGTAATTGGAGCCCTTGGAGCAATACCCAAAGGGCTACCCCGCTATTTAGAAATTCTAAATTTGCCGGACTTGAACATTTTGACTCTACAAAAAACCACCTTACTCAGAACAGCTTACATCCTCCGACAATACCTTAACAGTTCCTAGGTCCTTGGTTAGGACTCGAGCTGCTGATAATAATAATAATAATAATAATAATAATAATAATAATAATAATAATAATAATAATAATAATAATAATAATAATAATAATAATAATAATAATAATAATAATATGTAAAAATACGATCCAAAGTACAGAAAAATTGCTGCAGGCTATGAAAACGGAGCACATTATAAAAACAACAGAAACAAAGGCAGAATATAAGGAAAAACAGCTGGATGACAGATTAAATAGATGGAAAACCAAAGCTTTGCATGGACAGCACTTGAAAAACATTGAAGGAAAATGTGATGACAACTTTACATGGGCATGGCTTAAGATGGGAACCATCAAGAAAGAAACGGAAGGTTTAATACTCGCTGCTCAAGAACAAGCACAACAAACTAATGCCACGAAAGCAAAGATACAAAAATCCACCGACAATCCAAACGGCCGACTTTGCAACAACAAAGTCGAAACTGTTTCACATTTAATATGTGAATGCAGCAAAATTGCGCAGACTGATTACAAAGCTAGATACGACCGAGTTGCTAAATTAATCCACTGGTCATTATGTAAAAAATACGACTTACCTGTATCCAAAAAGCCATGGGAACATAAAGTGGAAAAAGTTATAGAAAATGAGAAGGTAAAGATCTTGTGGGACTTTCAAATACAGACAGATCGTCACTTGGAACACAACACGCCAGATATCACAGTTGTCGAAAACTGAAACGTGCAATTTATTGACCTTGTGGTACCAGGAGATGCCAGAGACGAAGAAAAAGAACTGGAAAAAATCATGAAATATCGCGACCTGGCCATCGAAACTACACGGCTATGGATGAAACATGTAACAGTGATACTCATTGTCATCGGGGCATTTGGTACCATGTCCAAGAATTTTACAAACACATCAAGAAATTGAAGCTTCCTGCAATAACACCAGCGGAACTACAAAAAACTGCGCTACTCGGAACATCGTATATTTTAAGAAGATACTTGGTTGATACCTAGGACGCTGGCAGCAACCCGTATCGACCATTAGCACCAGTCAATCGTATTTGTGACACATTTTTAAATGTTCAGTTGACTGGGTTTCATGTTTAATGAATAAAAGAGATAATAATTGTTGTTATAATCATCATCATCATCATCAGTGTTATTATCCTGCCGTTGTTGTGTGTTTTTGTACAAACAACTCAAAACAGTGAACATATCTAATGCTTCTTTCTCCTGCTATTCTCCCAACAACCCTGCAAAGTGGGTTGGGTGTGAGAGAGGGACTGGCCCAAAATCACAGTCAGCTTTGGTGCCTAAGGCGGGACTAGAACTCACCATCTCCTGGTGATTGGTCCTAACTGGCTTTCGTGTCTAAGATGGAACTAGAACTCCCCGTCTCCTAGTGATTGGCCCAAAGTCACCCAGCTAGCTTTCATGTCCAAGGCGGGGCTAGAACTCATTATCTCCTAGTGATTGGCCAAAAGTCACCCAACCAGCTTTCATGTCCAAGGCGGGACTAGAACTCATTGTCTCCTAGTGATTGGCCAAAAGTCACCGAGCCAGCTTTCATGTCCAAGGCGGGACTAGAACTCACCGCCTCCTGGTGATTGGCCCAAAGTCACCCAGCACGCTTTCATGAAAAGATATTAGATAGTGATGGGGAATTTACTTTTTTTTAAGGAGGAAAAAACCTCGAAAGAGGAATCATGGCTTAAAGATTGATTCACTTTCAGGATTCACTTAACAATACATAAACCCTCATGAATAAATGATAGATCATTTCATGCTGCCCCTTTCATGCTCTGCCCGTTTGGAAAACAGGTAGTTCTCAACTCACAACCATCTGTTTAGCAACCATTCAAGGTTACAAAGTCAAAATGACTTACAACTGGTCCTCACACTAACAAACATTGCAACCATCATAATAAATACAACTCAGTTGCCAAACGTCCAAATTTTGATCACATGGCCAGAGGGATGGGGTAATGGTCATAAGTGTGAAAAATGGTCATAAGTGATTTTTTTCCAGTGCTGTTGTAACTTTGAACGGTCACTAAATGAGCTGTTGCAAGTCGAGGACTCCCTGTATTTATGATGGTTGCAGCATCGCGGGGTTACATGATCACCATTTGAGATCTTCCCAGTAGCTTCCAGCAAAGAAAAGAATTGAAAGGCAGGGAGAAGGAAGAGAAAAAAAAGAAATGAAAGGCCCGGGGAAGGAGGAGGAGAAAGAAGAGGAGAAGAAAGAAGAGGAGAAAAGAAATGAAAGGTTGGGGGAAGGAGGAGGAGGAGGAAGAGGAGGAGGAAGAAGAGGACAAAAGAAATGACAGTAAGGAGGAGGAGGAAGAAGAGGGGGAAGAGGAGAAAAATGAAAGGCTGGAGGAAGGCGAAGAGGAGGAAGGAGAAGGAAGAAGAAGAGAAAAGAAATGAAAGGCTGGGGGAAGGCGAAGAGGAAGAAGAGAAGAAAAAGGAGAAAAGAAATGACGAGGAGGGACGAGGAGGAGGAGGAAGAGGAGAAAAGAAATTAAAGGCAGTAAGAAGGAGGAGGAGAAGGAAGAGGAGAAAGGAAATGAAAGGCTAGGGGAAGGCGAAGAGGAGGAAGGAGAAGGAGAAAAGAAATGAAAGACAGTAAAAAGGAGGACGAGAAGGAAGAGGAGAAGAAGGAAGAAGAGAAAAAAAACGAAAGGCTGCGGGAAGGAGAAGGAAGAGGAAGAAGAGAAGGAAGAGGAGAAAAGAAATGAAAGGCAGGGATGAGGAGGAGGAGGAAGAAGATGAGGGGAAGGAAGAGGAGAAAAGAAATGAAAGGCAGTAAGAAGGAGGAGGAGAAGGAAGAGGAGAAAGGAAATGAAAGGCAGTAAGAAGGAGGAGGGGAAGGAAGAGGAGAAAAGAAATGAAAGGCAGTAAGAAGGAGGAGGAGAAGGAAGAGGAGAAAGGAAATGAAAGGATGGAGGAAGGAGGAGGAGGAAGAAGAGGAAGAAGAGAAGGAAGAGGAGAAAAGAAATGAAAGACAGTAAGGAGGGGGAGAAGGAGGAGGAAGAGGAGAAAAGAAATGAAAGACAGTAAAAAGGAGGACGAGAAGGAAGAGGAGAAGAAGGAAGAAGAGGAAAAAAAATGAAAGGTTGCGGGAAGGAGAAGGAGGAGGAAGAAGAGAAGGAAGAGGAGAAAAGAAATGAAAGGCAGGGACGAGGAGGAGGAGGAGAAGAAAGAAGAGGAGAAATGAAATGAAAGGCAGGGAATAAAAGGAAAAGAAAGGAGATCTAACTCAATCTTGGTTACAGCAAGGCCGTTTATTCTTTCTCTCTTGCTTCCACCAGCTCTCTCCTCCGCTTCATCTGTGGCCTTTGGCTCGCTCAGATCGATTCCGACATCCGGATATTGGCTTTTTCATTTGGAAAAAGCTGTTAAACTCTGACAGCTGCCTATTTGTCAGTTGGGATGGAGCAAGACGGAAGACGGTGGCGGGAACATCTGCATACAGGTAGTCCTTGAATTACAACCGTTTGTTTAGCAAGTGATTGAAGTTACAACGGCACTGAAAAAAAAAGGGACTGACAACTTGGTCCTCGCACTTACAACTGTCGCGTGATGCAAATTGAAGGGCTTGGCAATGTATTTACGGCGGTTGTATTTTCCCATTTGCAACCTTCCCAGCTGGCTTCCGACAAGCAAAGGGAATGGGGGAAGGCAGATTTGTTTAACGACCATGTGATTCACTTAAAAACGATTGGCTTAACCACCATGAAAAAAGGCTGTAAAATCAAGCACTAAACAACGACCAGGCTCAGCTTAGCAATGGAAATTCTGCTCCTAATAGTGGTTGTATGTCGAGAACTACCTACCTATGGTAAAAAGGAGAGGAGACGAGAGAGGGAAGAGAGAAGGGAGGAGGAGAAGGAAGGAATGTATTTGATGGGGAAGGAAGAAAAGAACAAAGGAAGGAAGAGAAGGAGGGAGGGAGGAAGCAAGGAAGATGGGGAAGGAAGGAAGATATTTGATAGAGAAGTAAGTAAGTAAAGGAAGGAAGATATTTGATGGAGAAGGTAGGTAGGTAAGAAGGAAGGAAGGAAAGAAGGAAGGAAGGAAAATATTTGATGGAGAAGGTAGGTAGGAAGGAAGATATTTGATGGGGAAAGAAGTAAAGAACAAAGGGAGGGAGGGAGGGAGGGAGGAAGATGGGGAAGGAAGGAAGATATGTGATAGAGAAGTAAGTAAGTAAAGGAAGGAAGGAAGATATTTGATGGAGAAGGTAGGGAGGGAGGAAGGAAGGAAGGAAAGAAGGAAGGAAAGAAGCTATTTGATAGAGAAGGAAGGAAGGAAAATATTTGATGGAGAAGATAGGTAGGAAGGAAGGAAAGAGAGAAGGAAGGAAGCTATTTGATAGAAAAGGAAGGAAGGAAGATAATATTTGATGGAGAAGGTAGGTAGGTAGGTAGGAAGGAAAGAAGGAAGATATTTGATGGGGAAAGAAGAAAAGAACAAAGGGAGGGAGGAAGGGAGGAAGATGGGGAAGGAAGGAAGATATGTGATAGAGAAGTAAGTAAGTAAAGGAAGGAAGGAAGGAAGATATTTGATGGAGAAGGTAGGGAGGGAGGAAGGAAGAAAGGAAAGAAGGAAGGAAGGAAGGAAGCTATTTGATAGAAAAGGAAGGAAGGAAAATATTTGATGGAGAAGGTAGGTAAGTAGGAAGGAAGGAAGATATTTGATGGGAAAGGAAGAAAAGAATAAAGGGAGGGAGGGAGAGAGGGAGAGAGGGAGGGAGGGAGGAAGCAAGGAAAATACTTGATGGGGAAGGAAGGAAGATATTTGATAGAGAAGTAAGTAAGTAAATGAAGGAAGGAAGGAAGAAAGAAAGAAAGAAAGAAAGAAAGAAAGGAAGGAAGATATTTGAGGGAGAAGGTAGGTAGGAATGAAGGAAAGAAGGAAAGAAGGAAGGAAGATATTTGATGGAGAAAAAAAGGAGAGAGAGAGGGAAGGAAGATATTTGATGGAGAAGGAAGGAAGGGAGGAAGGAAGGAATATATTTGATAGAAAAGTAACTTAAGTAAGTAAGTAAGTAAGTACATAAGTAAGTTGTTCTCCTAATTACTGGAGCTGCAGAAGGTAACTCAGTGAGAGTTGGCAGTGACATTATAGAGGGAAGTCATTGACTCGAAGCAGAAATTGTCCAGATGTTCAAGTGAAGCCCAAATTCTAGGCAAGGGAAACTAAGGTCCACGAGGCCAACGATAAGGAAAATGCTCTGGATTGGAACCCTTTAAATGCTACAACAAAACGTCATCCCTCAGAATTGCTGTGGGAGCTTCTTGGAGGGCTCAAAATAGTCAAATGATGGCCCTAAGAGCCCAATTTTAACATGCAACAGAATGTTAGAAAAAGTGTGAAGCAGGGGTGAAATCCAGCCGGTTCGGACAGGTTCTGGCGAACCGGCAGCGGAAATTTTGAGCAGTTCGGAGAACCGGCAGATACCACCTCTGGCTGGCCCCAGGAGTGGCGTGGGAATGGGGATTTTGCAGTATCCTTCCCCTGGAGTGGGGTGGGAATGGGGATTTTGCAGTATCCTTCCCCTGCCACTCCCACCAAGGCACACCCACTAAGCCAAGCCATACCCACAGAACCAGTAGTAAAAAAAAATTGGATTTCACCACTGCTGTGAAGTCTTGATGGCAGGTCAAATGCCATCTTGAATTTTGTGACCTACCGTCCACGGACCTTACTAGGTAGTCCTCGACGTACGACCACCCTTGAGCCCAAAATTTCTGTTTGCTAAGTGAAACGTGTGTTAAATGAATTTTGCCCCATTTTTCGACCTTTCTTGCCACCGTCGTTAAGGGAATCACTCCAGTTCTTGAGTGAGTGACACGGTTGTTAAGTGAATCTGGCTTCCCCATTGACTTGGCTTGTCAGACGGTCCCAAAAAGGGATCACATGACCCCGGGGCACTGAAAATCGTCATAAATAAGAGTCAGCTGTCACGCATCTGGATTTTGACCCTGTGACCCTGGGGATGGAGCAACGGGCGTTAAGTATGAAAACGGGCCATAAGTCCCTTCTTGCAGTGCCGTGGTCGCTTCGAACCGTCACTAAACGAACGGTCGTAAGTCGAGGGCTACCTGGATGGTGGAGAGAAAGCCGCCAATACCTCACTTAATTCTTTGCGGGGAAAAAAAAAACAGACAAATCTCCAGTTTTGTAAGTGTCAAAGTGTCCGTCAAAATGAACAAAGAAAAGGGGAAAAAAGAAAAAGAAATATTTGGGACTAGCCGTATCCAGGACCGGGCAATGGGACTGCAGATTGCAGAATGATGACACTGTTGTGATATCCCCTTGGGAAGTGGGGCTAAAACTCAACAAAAGATGAAAATGAGAAACAAGCAGGAGAGCAGCCGCACTGAACTGGCAGATCAATTCTCCTGGGTGTGTTTGGCATCGGAGTCGGACAGGATGTGTCACTCACCCTGATTGATAGGCAAGCTGCCACTGGAAAAACATGGCTAAATTAGACTAAATGGGTGCTGATTCCTTAATTAATTTGCATGGCGGAGAGCTGCCGTAGCCCCTGTGGGGTGAAACCACGAAGGCAGGCCAGAGGCGAACAGCACAACAAGGAGGAGGAGGGGGGGCGGGGGGGAGGAGGGAAAAAGTAGGGAGCATCTTGTGGTGGTGGGGGGTGGGAGCAAGCGGGGGCCCCCAATGTTTAAAGCCACCTCTTGGCCCCAGAAGGATGAAAGCTCTGAGATGCTGCTTCGGAGGGGAGAGAGAGAGCAAGAGAGAAAGAGGGAGGGAAGGAGAGAGAAAGAGAGAGAGAGGGAGAGGGGGGAGATGGGAGGGAGGGAGGGAGAGAGGGAGGAGATAGGGAGGGAGAGAGGGAAGGGGGGATAGAAGAAAGCAGGGAGGGATGGAGGGAAGGATGGAAGGAGAGAGGGAGGGAAGGAGGAAAAGAAGGAAGGAGATAGGGAGAAATACAGGAAGGAGGGATGGAAGAAAGGAGGGAAGGAGGGAGAGATGGAGTAAAGAAGGGAAGAAAGTAGGGAGGGATAGTGGGAAGGAGGGAGGGAGAGAGAAAGGGAAGGAAGGAGGAAAAGAAAGAAGGGGATGGCAGGAAGGGATACAGAGAAGGGAGGAGGCATGGAAGAAAGTAGGGAAGAAGGGAGAGACAGAGTAAAGGAGGGAAGAAGAAAATAGGGAGGAACAGAGGGAAGGATGGAAGGAGAGAGAGAGAGGGAGGGAGGGAAGGAAGGAAGGAGGAAAAGAAGGAGATGGCATGAAGGGATACAGGGAAGGAAGGAGGGATGGAAGAAAGTAGAGAAGAAGGGAGAGACGGAGGGAAGGATGAAAAGAAGGAAGGGAGTGGCAGGGAAGGATAGTGTTGTGGCTCCGTTACCTGAGCCGGTGTCATCAGCAGGAGAGGATTCTGAGAGTGAAGGAGAGGAGTTGGCAAGGCCTCCCTCTCCAGGACCCTCCTCTCTGGCAATGCCTTCGGTGTCCGCCGAAGGGCAAGAGATAGGGCCAGGGCCAAGCATGTCCACACAGCCACAGATGGACAGTAATGAGGGAGATGAGTCTTGGCTGGATCCTTGGCAGCGTCGCAGAGATAAGCACGCGCAACAGAAGAAAAGGCGTGCCCGAGATTAGGCTGAGTCACTGGACCACACCCCACAAGATATAAAAGGGAGCGTGGTGGCCAGTCGAACCTTGTGACGAACAAAGCTGAAAGCTTCCACGCCATTCTGCATTGCCGGACTTTTTGCTATAGACTTTGCTGGATTATCTCTGGACTTGATTGACTCCATAATTATTGAGCTGTTTCTTTTGATGTACCAGGAGTGGGGAGAAGTTATCTCTCCTCTTCGTAAATAATAAACTCTTGGCAG
The DNA here is from genome assembly GCA_037215915.1 of Pantherophis vulpinus. Taxonomy (NCBI): domain Eukaryota; kingdom Metazoa; phylum Chordata; class Lepidosauria; order Squamata; family Colubridae; genus Pantherophis; species Pantherophis vulpinus. Next base: position 8,811,225 of record JAXLNS010000001.1, read on the forward strand.
GCAGCCACTAGGTTGTTGCCAAGTTCCGTTATCTTAAGAGGAAAAGGATTTTGCCGGCTGGTTTGGTCTTTAACTCTTGAACGTCTGTTGGTGTGTGTGCGTGTGGTTGGGGACAGAACAGATACAGGGAAGGAAGGAGGGATGGAAGAAAACAGGGAGCGAGATTTCCTGGTGGTCTCCGTTCTAGTTGTTTAGCTTCCAGGAGATTAGCTGAATTAGGTGCTACCTACAGCTTAGCCTTTGTACAAAGATGTGTGTCTGTGTGTGTACTGTTGAAGGCATACCTGTGCATGAAGGATGCTCAGTGGAGGTGGGGTCTGGAGCCACAGGCCCCCCCAGGAGCAAGAGCCCATTCTGTCCTTCAAAGAAAGAAGGAGAATTTCCATGAAACTTTTGTGACTAATTTAATTGTCAGACTTCGATGCTATCTCAAAATAAATGAATTTCCAAACTGCCAATCTTTAAGGAAATCTTCTCTTTATTCGAGCACAGCAACCAGATCATGACTCGATGCGGACAAGACTGACCTTTTGCCCCCCAATCCCTCCCTTTCCGATCCCCAATTATCTGCTTCTCATTGGCTATCTTCCAAGTCACTCTCCTGACTTCTTGTCTCGTCATTTCACAGGAATGTCCCCCCCCTCTTCATTTCCACAGAGACTGGGCTTCAAAGGGATTTAGCAGGCAAAAGTTCAGGGCTTATCTCCCTTTCTATGTCAGTGCTGAGGTGCTGACATTAATTTAATTTAATTAATTCAATTTATATGCCGCCCCTCTCCGAAGACTCAGGGCAGCTCACAATACATTTTTAAAAAATCATTATAAAAAAACATTTAAAAATTAAAAACATTAAAAACTCATTCACGCCATTCATGGCCGGATCTCGCCAGATCACAACAGCGAGATCAACGGCCCCAGGCCTGCTGGAAAAGCCAGGTCTTCACCGCTTTTCGGAAGGCCAATAGGGTGGGGATGGTCCGGACCTCAGGAGGTAATTGGTTCCAGAGAGCTGGGGCAGCCACAGAGAAGGCCCTCCCCCACGGGCCCTCCAGCCGGCATTGTTTAGCTGACGGGACCCGGAGGAGACCAACTCTGTGGGATCTTACCGGTCGCTGGGAGCTATGTGGCAGAAGGCGGTCCCGAAGATAACCTGGCCCTGAGCCATGTAGGGCTTTAAAGGTAATAACCAACAACTTGAATTGTGACCGGAGACCAATAGGGAGCCAGTGCAGCTCACGGAGAATTGGTGTAATGTGGGTGTACCTAGGTGCACCCACGACAGCTCCGTTCTGGACCAACTGTAGTCTCCGAACACTTTTCAAGGGTAGCCCCATGTAGAGTGTGTTGCAATAATAATAATAATAATAATAATAATAATAATAATAATAATAATAATAATAATAATAATAATAATAATAATAATAATAATAATAATAATAATAAATGCCGCCTCTGCAATGAAAAAGAAGAGACAGTTGACCACCTGATCAGTGGGTGCAGCAAAATTTCACAAACTGACTACCTACAACGCCATGACCGTGTTGCTAAAATCATTCACTGGAAATTGTGCCAGAAGTTTGGATTTGAGTACAGCAAAAACCACTGGGAACATCAGGTTGAGAAAGTTTTAGAGAATGAGAAACTCAAGATCTTGTGGGACTTTAGGATTCAGACTGACAGGCACTTGGTCCACAACACACCTGACATAACAATAGTTGAAAAGAAAAAAGTATGGTTCATTGACATTGCAATACCTGGTGATGCACGAATTGAAGATAAGCAGCAAGAAAAAATCACAAAGTACCGGGACTTACAAATTGAAGTTGAGCGACTGTGGAAAAAGAAATCGTGTGTTGTCCCGATTGTAATTGGAGCCCTCGGAGCAATACCCAAAGGGCTACCCCGCTATTTAGAAATTCTAAATTTGCTGGACTTGAACATTTTGACTCTACAAAAAACCACCTTACTCGGAACAGCTTACATCCTCCGACGATACCTTAACAGTTCCTAGGTCCTTGGTTAGGACTCGAGCTGCTGAGCTATTAACCAGCCTCAAAGGCTGTGAATCTCACTAAAGATTATCCAATAAATAATAATAATAATAGTAATAGTAATAGTAATAATTTTATTTCTATACCACCCTTCTCCTGAAGGACTCAGGGCGGTGTACAGCCTGATTAAAAGCACAAAGACAGACAAAATTTAAAAAGAATTAAAATTATTAAATAATTGGCTCAATTATAAAACCTCCAAATTTAAAATCCGACATTTAAAACCAATTAAAATCTTTACATTGATAGCCCGGCCTGGCCTATCAATGTAAATAGGCCACAGCGAAATACACGGAGGTCGGAGATCTTACGCATTTCTGGGGGCAGTTCATTCCACAGGGCAGGGGCTCCCACAGAGAAGGCCCTCCCCCTGGGTGTCGCCAGCCGACATAATTTGGCCGATGGCACCCTGAGGAGACCCTCTCTGTGGGAGCGGACTGGCCGGTGGGAGGCTACTGGTGGCAGAAGACGGTCTCGAAGGTACCCAGGTCCAATACCATGGAGCGCTTTAAAGGTGGTAACCAACATCTTGAATCGCACCTGGAAGACCACTGGGAGCCAGTGCAGCTCGCGCAGGAGGAGGGTCATGTGGGCACAATGAGTTGCGCCCATAACCACCTGCGCGGCCGCATTCTGGACCAGTTGGAGCCTCCGGGTGCTTTTCAAGGGGAGCCCCATATAGAGAGCATTACAGTAGTCCAGTCGGGAGGTGACAAGGGCGTGAGTGACCATGCACAAGGTGTCGCAATCCAACCGTGAGGTGACAAGGGCATGAGTGACTGTGAGGAGAGCCTCCCGATCCAAGTAGGGTCGCAATTGGTGCACCAGGCAAACCTGTGCAAAGGTCCCCCTAGCCACAGCTGTCAGATGTTGCTCTAATCTTAGTTGTGAGTCTAGGAGGACACCCAAATTGCGAGCCCGTTCTGAGGGGGACAATTTCTCCCCCCACCTAAACCAAGCTATGTGGACCACTCTTTGCCTGGGATAGTCTGATGGAAATGAATGGTTGTAAGTCGAGAACTACAGGTAGCTGCTCTCTTGTGGCATTAACAACTCTGGTCCACCTCCTTTTCTCCGTCTCTCTCTACGTGGGAAAAGATTTTTCAAAATCAACTTTTGCCCAGCCCAGAAATGGGAGATCCTCAAATATTGGAAGGCTGCTAACATGTCTCCCCTGGTCCTTCTTTTCATCAGAATAGACCTACCCAATTCCTGCAACTGTTCTTCATACGTTTTAGCCTCCAGTCCCCTAATCATCTTTGTTGCTTTTCTCTGCACTCTTTCTAGACTCTCAACATCTTTGTATATAGTGGCGACCAAAACCGGATGCAAAATTTCCAAGTGTGGCCTTACCACACTAATCAGTGGAACTACTTGCCACCAGAAGTTGTGAATTCTCCAACACTGGAAGTTTTTAAGAAGAGATTGGACAACCATTTGTCCGCAATGGGATAGGGCCGTGATGGTGAACCTATAGCACGCATGCCAGAGGTGGGTTTCAGCAGGTTCTGATCAGTTCTGGAGAACCGGTAGTGGAAATTTTGAGTAGTTCTGGAAAACCGGTAGTAAAAATTCTGACTGGCCCCTCCCCCATCTATTTTCTGCCTCCCAAGTCCCAGCTGATCGGGAGGAAATGGGGATTTTGCAGTATCCTTCCCCTGGAGTGGGGAGGGAATGGAGATTTTACAGTATCCTTCCCCTGCTATGCCCACCAAGCCACGCCCACCAAACCACACCCACAGAACCGGTAGTAAAAAAGTTTGAAACCCACCACTGACTGAGAGCCCTCTCTGTGCCAGCTGCTCTTCTGGTTTCCGATATGCACATGCCGTTTTTCGAGCCGTTTCCAGGCCCCAAAATGGCCCGAAAAACGGCTTAAAAAATGACCTGAAAACAGTCCAAAAAACAGCTCGAAAAACTGCTTGAAAAGGCCTGGAAATGGCCAAAACCAGGCTGTTTTCAGGTCATTTTTGGGCTGTTTTTGGGCTGTTTTTCAGGTCAAAAACAGCCCGAAAAACAGCCCGAAAAACAGCCCAAAAAACAGCCTGAAAAAACAGCCTGAAAACAGCTCCCCCCAAAAAAACAGAAAACGACCCGAAAAACAGCCCAAAAAACAGCCTGAAAAATGGCCTGAAAATGGCTTGAAAAACAGCCCCAAAAACAGCCTGAAAAACGGCCTGAAAATGGCCTGAAAAACAGCCTGAAAATGGCCCAGAAAATGGCCTGAAAAACATCCTGAAAATGGTCCCAAAAACGGCCCAGAAAACGGCCTGAAAAACAGCCTGAAAATGCCCCCCCCAAAAACCAGAAAACGGCCTGAAAAACAGCCCAAAAGACAGCCTGAAAAACGGCCTGAAAACGGCCTGAAAAACAGCCTGAAAATGGCCCCAAAATGGCCCAAAAAATAGGCATACATGCGCCAGTCAGCTGGTCTTTGGGTTTCCAGAGCTCCAGCTCGCACACGTGCACACGAGTTCCGGTTTGGGCACTCGGTGCCGAAAAGGTTTGCCATCACTGGTATAGGGCTTCCTGCCTGAGCAGAGGGTTGGACTAGAAGACCTCCAAGGTCCCTTCCCACTCTGTCCTTCTAAATTCTACCAAGGCACAGCAAACAGAACAAATTTGGTGGCTGAAATAGGCAGCTGGGCTTCCCATAAAGCTACTTTTAAAAATAACCTTTCTCCTCCACCCCCCCAATAACCCATTCACGATTTTCTTCTTGCATTTCTCCATCCTTGGTCCTTATTGCAAAGATATATGTGGAGAACCAAGCTTTGTTCTCTCTCGTGAAGCTGCAAAGCTGGTTCTGTAACGCCAGAAGACACGGTCACATCACCGGCATTTGTTTCATGCAAACAAGGTTGAATATTTGCTTTTCTGTCTTTGGGGCTTCTTCAAATAATCATGTATTTCTCTGTCATTTCCACCCTCTCCACCTTCTTACTCTTCTGGAAGGTATTCAAAAGAGGAGCCTAAATTTTAATGGGATTTGCCGAGATTGCTTAAATATACAGAAAGCAACTCACTTCTGCCTGTCGGAAGGGAAGGCGCTCCATCACGGGAGGATTTTAAGAAGCGATTCGATAACCACTCGTCTCCAATGGAATAGGGTCTTAATTCTAGGTTGCTTCGCTCCTTGATTAGTTTTCAGCCGTTGCTTTTTGTCCTGCCTTCAGGTGCTTTGGAAAATAAGTTGCCCCCCCTCTTTGTGGCAGCCCCTCAAATACTGGAAGGCTGCTATCATGTCTGCCCCTAGCAGGGGTGGGATTCAGCCGGTTTGGACCAGTTCTGGCAAACCGGTTGTTAATTTTATATTTGGTTCGCCAAAGCGGTAGTCGCAAGGACTGGCTGGCCCGCCCACCCTGCCCTTCTCCTCCCAGGAGTCTCCACACAGCCCATTTTGGATGCCAGGTAAGTGCAGCGCCCGCATGGAGGCTCTGGGAGGATGAAAAACGGGCCTCCCGGAAGTTCCGGAAGTCTGGAAATGGGCCTGTTTCTGGCCTTCAGAGGGCCTCCGGAGCCTGAAGAGGCTGTTTTCACCCTCCTAGAGGCTCGAGGAAAACCTCTGGAGCCTGGGTAGGGCAAAAATGCCTCTCCCCATGGTGCAAGAGGCCAAATAGGCCACGCCTTTTGAGGAAAGCCTCCGGAGCCTGGGGAGGATGAAAAACAGTAAGGTGACCAGACGTCCCGCTTTTGGCGGGACAGTCCCGCTTTTGAGCAATTTGTCCCGCGTCCCGCGGCGTTTTAAAAAAGTCCCGATTTTTCATTCTGCCTCCTGGTTCCCGGCTGCCTCCTGAATCCCCGCTGATGGCTAGAGGGAAAAAACCTGTTTAAACTCTTGCCGCGGGGCTTCAAAGGGCCGCCCTACGTTAATTAGCTCGGCTTCCCCCTCTCAGCTGATTTGCACAGGGCTCTGCTCTTGCTAAATTGCTCAGTTTTTTTTTCCTCTTTGTGCAAACCAAGCTCAAAACGAAAGTGAAAGTAAAACAGGCTGTTGGCTTTGCTGTTTGCTTGCAACGTTGGAAAATTAGGCAGCAGATTTATTTTCCTTTTCCTCACCAAAAAAGGTAAGTGCAAACAATGGAAAATTATTTAGGGCAAAAGAGGAGAGTTCAAGATTTTAAAACACAAAAGAAAAAAAAGCTCTTTTTAACTAGGGAATTGTAATAATTGAGATATTATTAATTGTATACTGTGTTGAAAGCAGAAATGGTTAAGTTGTGGTTTGGAGGAATATATGGGGGAAATTATTTGGTTTATTATTATTGGTAAGTATAATTAATTGATTTGTAAGAAATTGGATTGCATGGAAATAATTGGAATATTCATGTTCATATTGATTAATATACAAAAAAGATAGTTATATAACTAATTGATTTATATTAAAATGTTGAATTTGTATTAAACAACTGTATTACATAATTACATAATTAACCAATGTGAGGATGGATATAAAAATAGATGACAATGGGAAGGGGTATAAAATAGAATAGAAGGGAAAAATTGAATTTGATTAAGATTAGAGATGAGGATGAAGGGTAATATTGTTTTTTTAAAAAAATAGATGAGGAATAAATATGGCAAAAAGGAAATATAGAAATTGTAAATTTAATTGAAATGACTAAACACTGTTTAAATTTGTGAACCAGCCAAATATTCTGTTCAAAGAAAATACATTGTATGTATGTGTGTTTCTAATTATTGCTATTTATTCATATTTGTTCTCTTTTATTCTTTAAAGTTTAACAATTCATTCTTTATCTTAATATCTTTATATTTGTTTGGGGTTGGCTTTCTTCCCTTTCATCTTTTTTATTGTACAGCAATCTTTCTCCTCAAACCTACCACCTCTCTTTTCTTTCCTTCTTACTTTCTCTTCCCCCCCTCTTCTTCTCCTCCCTACTTCCTCTTCCTTTCTCCTTCTCCTCCTCTCTTCCTCCCTCTCTTAACCGTCACTCCTACTCTAATTTCCCTTCCCTTCCTTCATCCCTCTCAATTACTGTATCCTTTTATGCATATGGACTACTCAGAGGGCTGAAAAAGTTATTTTTGACTGGTCCTCGCACTTTTGACCAGTCCTCGAACTTACGACTGTCCTCACATTTTACATTTTTTGCCCTATCTTGTCACCATGGTGAAGAGAAGCAGTTGTGAAATGAGTGACATGGTTGTTAAGAATACTGCACGGGCATAAATGTGAGGATGGTCATAAGTGTGAGGACCAGTCAAAAGTGCGAGGACCTGTCAGAAATGACTTTTTTCAGCCCTCTGGTTAGTCCTTTTGTGCATATGGACTACTCAGACGGCTGAAAAAGTTATTTTTGACTGGTCCTTGCACTTTTGACCAGTCCTCGAACTTACGACTGTCCTCACATTTTACGTTTTTTTTGCCCTATCTTGTCACCATGGTGAAGAGAAGCAGTTGTGAAATGAGTGACATGGTTGTTAAGAATACTGCACGGGCATAAATGTGAGGATGGTCATAAGTGTGAGGACCAGTCAAAAGTGCGAGGACCTGTCAGAAATGACTTTTTTCAGCCCTCTGGTTAGTCCTTTTGTGCATATGGACTACTCAGAGGGCTGAAAAAGTTATTTTTGACTGGTCCTCGCACTTTTGACCAGTCCTCGAACTTACGACTGTCTTCACATTTTACGTTTTTTTCCCTATCTTATCACCATGGTGAAGAGAAGCAGTTGTGAAATGAGTGACACGGTTGTTAAGAATGCTGCACGGGCATAAATGTGAGGATGGTCATAAGTGTGAGGACCAGTCAAAAGTGTGAGGACCTGTCAGAAATGACTTTCCAGCCCTCTGAGTAGTCCCTATACACATAGCCATGGCCACCCGGTCACATGACCAGCTAGCCACGCCCACCCAGTCACATGGCCTCCAAGCCACGCCCACACAATAAGCCACGCCCACAATGGTGTCCCTCTTACCAATGTTAAAATCTGTTCACCTTACCCTATACACATAGCCATGGCCACCCGGTCACATGACCAGCTAGCCACGCCCACCCAGTCACATGACCAGCTAGCCACGCCCACAAAATAAGCCACGCCCACAATGTCCCTCTTTACCAATGTTAAAATCTGGTCACCTTAAAAACAGGCCTCCCGGAAGTCTGGAAATAGGCCTGTTTCTGGCCTCCGGAAGGCCTCCGGAATCTGCCGGAGGCTGTTTTTGCCCTCCCAAAGGCTCGAGGAAAGGCTCCGGAGCCTGGGGAGGGTGAAATTCCACCCCTCCATGGTGCAGGAGGCCAAATAGGCCACGCCTACCATGGCTATGCCCATCCAGCAACCGGGCAGAGAACCTGTTGCTAAAATATTTGAATCCCACCCCTGGCCCCTAGTCCTTCTGTTTGTTAAACATAGCCAATTCTTCATATGTTTTAGCCTCCCTAATGTTTTAAAGAAGATATTGGACCGCCATTTGTCTGAAAAGGTTTAGGGTTTCCTGTCTGACTAGGGGGTTGGACTAGAAGACCTTCAAGGTCCCTTCCAACGCTGTTATTCGGCTGCAAGAGTATAGCCCAGCATGTCAGGAGAAATACATCAAAATTACCCTCATGCAGTGTTCCTCACCCTTTAAGATGTGTGGACTTCAACTCCCAGAATGCACGCTGGCTGGGGCATGCTGGGAATCGGAGTCCACCAATGCAGAATGGGGAATTTTGGTTGTTAAAGTTTCCACACGTCGACTGGGGAATTCTGAGAGTTGAAATTCCCACTTCTTCAAGTTGCCAAGAAACCTGCCGGCTTTCAAGCAAGATTCATAAACAGAAGACCAAGATCTGTGGAAATTGGGATCGTAGAAACACCCAGGAGCATAGAAGAGTCCAAAGGCAGATGCATGAATAAATGTGATAAATGTATTTATTCATATAACAAAACATATTAACTATATACAAAGGCTGTCTTAATATCCATTAGGATAGGGGGCACACAGCGTGTGTGACTACCCTTATCAAAGATCATGTCTCATGGAGAACAAACGTAAAAAGAGAGCGAGGTGGAAAGGTTAGAGGGGGTTTTATACTCAGTGTAAGCCCCTCCTCTCCACATAGGGGTGGGGGAACTTCCTGCCTCCACTAGTGTCTGTATGATACATGTGCCAGTGGCTTGCAAATACTTGACAAGATGTTAACTAAAAATAGGAAGATACGAGATCAAACAGAATGGATGAATTAAGCAGGTTTTAAGATTAAAGAAGCCAACGTCCCTCTACTCCGTGACATCCCAAGGAAGCGAATGTTGGACTTTGAAGAAGCGTGGATGAAAAGAGCATGGATGCTTTTGGGTTTGGCTGTTGGGAGAAGGTCCCTGAGAAGAATGTGGGGAGCCAAGAAAACAAAATCAAAATGGATCATCAAACCATTCAAGAGTCTTTGAATGGTGGAAGAAAAGGGAAGAAGAGGACGAGCTGCAAAATAATGGATGGGCGCAGGTATTGTGGTGATGGGGGCACCATGGGAAGAGCTGAAGGGACAGGTTGGTCACTAAGTGTGGAAAACGATGTGATGGCAGGTAATCTTTGTAAAAATGGAATAAGGAAGGGGAAGGGGAAGCAGGAGGAGGAGGAGGAGGAGGAGGAGAAGAAGAAGAGGAGGCAAGGAAGGAAGGAAGGAAGGAAGAAGAAGAAGAAGAAGAAGAAGAAGAAGAAGAAGAAGAAGAAGAAGAAGAAGAAGAAGAAGAAGAAGAAGAAGAAGAAGAAAGAGGAAGAAGAAAAAGAGAGAGGAGGGAAGAGGGAGAGGGAAGAAGAAGATGAAGGAGAAGGAGGAGGTGAAGGAGAAGGAGGAGGAGAGGAGGGGAGGAGGGGAGGAGGAGGAGGAGGAGAGGAAGAAGAAGAAGAAGAAGAAGAAGAAGAAGAAGAAGAAGAAGAAGAAGAAGAAGAAGAAGAAGAAGAAGAAGAAGAAGAAGAAAAAAAGACGAGGGAAGGGGAAGGATGAAGAGTAAGGGGGAAGAAGAAGAAGAAATAGAAGAAGAAGAAGAAGAAGAAGAGAGAGAGGAAGGAAGAAGAATGGGGAAAAAGAAGAGAAAAGAAGACAAGAGGGAAGAGGGAAGAGTACAGGGGAAGAAGAAGAAGTAGAAAAAGAAGAAGAAAGAGGAAGAAGGAGAGGAGGAAAGAGGGAGAGGGAAGAAGATGGAGAAGGAGGAGGTGAAGGAAAAGGAGAAAGAGAGGAGGAGAGGAGGGGAGGTGGGGAGGAGGAGGAGAAGAAGAAGAGGAAGAAGAAGAAGAAGAAAAGACAAGAGGGAAGAAGGAAGAGTAAGGGGGAAGAAGAAGAAGAAGAAGAAGAAGAAAGAGGAAGAAGAAGAGAGAGAGGAGGGAAGAAGAAGAAGAGAAAAGAAGACAAGAGGGAAGAGTACGGGGGAAGAAGAAGAAGAAGAAGAAGAAGAAGAAGAAGAAGAAGAAGAAGAAGAAGAAGAAGAGAGAGGAGGGAAGAAGAAGGGGGAAGAAGAAGAAGAGAAAAGAAGACAAGAGGGAAGAGTACGGGGGAAGAAGAAAAAGAAGAAGAAGAAGAAGAAGAAGAAGAAGAAGAAGAGGGAAGAGGAAGGAAGAAAGGCCAAGGGAGGAGGGGGGAAGGGGGAGGGAGAGGAGGAGGAAGAGGAAGAGGAAGCAGATGGTGTCGTCTTCCCTCCCCCTCTGTTGGGAAAGGGCCATTTACAACGCAGCCCTTTCAGCACTTCCAAGAAGGATCCCCACCTAACCTGCGCTACTCCGGTGACTCCCCCTTGAGCAGGGGGCTTTGGGGAGGAGACCACCCAGGCCCTTCCCAGCTCTGTTGTTCTATTCTTTTCTGCCAACTTTCCAGATACGGTCTGGTGCCGGAGTGCGTTGACTCACCATTAGTTCTGCAGTGTGTTTCTGGTGGAAAGGAGAAGTCATCCAACAAAGGATGACCGGGGGTGGGGTGGGGGGGGGGGGAAAGGAGGGGGTGGGGAGGGGGTTTCCCGAAGACCCCAATTCATCGGTCGCTTTGGCTAAGGGTGGTCCAGGGAGGGCCGTTGCCTTGTTTGGAACAGCTTGGCCTGGAAGATAAAAATGCTTCGAATAAATTGCCCGGCTTGAGTAGCGTCCAAACATCTACACGCATTGATCACGGAGAGAATCCACCGAGACCTATCTCTGGTTGGAAGGACTGAGTGAATTCCGGCGGCGCTACCGTGGCCGGGCGCCATTTTACGGTGTTTGGCAACTGAAAAGTACCTATATACAGGGGTGGGCTTCAAAAATTTTAGCAAGGGGTTCTCTGCTCGGTTGCTGGGTGGGCGTGGCCATGGTGGGTGTGGCCTAGTTGGCCTCCTGCACTATGGCGGTATGTGTGTGTGTGTGTTTTTGCCCTCCCCGGGCTCTGGAGGCTTTTCTCGAGCCTCCGGGAGGGCGAAAAAACGGCCTCCCCAGGCTCCAGAGGCGCTTCTGGCCTTCCCAAACTTCCAGTAGGCCTGTTTTTTGCCCTCCCTGAGCCTCCGTGCACTTACCTGCATCCAAAAGGGGCCGCATGGGGACTCCTGGGAGGGGAGGGGTGGGGTGGGTGGGGCCAGCTAGGAGTAGGATTTGGGGGTTCTCCGAACTGCACAGAATCTTACCTAGAGGTTCTCCCGAACTCCTGCAAATCCCCACAGCCCACCCCTGCCTATATACTTACATACATACTGTGTTTTCCCAAAAATAAGACCCTGTCTTATATTTTTTTTGAACCCTGAAATAAGCGCTTGGCCTTATTGCCATGCGCTCAAAAGCCCGATTGGGCTTATTATCAGGGGATGTCTTATTTTCGGGGAAACAGGGTACATGTATGTATATATGTGTGTGTGTGTGTGTGTGTGTGTGTGTGTATATGTGTGTGTCTACAGGTAGTCCTTGACTTATGACCCCAATGGAGCCCCAAATTTAGGTTGCCGAGTGAAACATTTCTTAAGTGAGCGTTGCCCCATTTTGCGACTTTGCTCGCCGCAGTTGTTAAGCGAATCACTGCGGTTGTTAAGTGAGTCACACGGCGGTTAAGTGAACCTGGCTTCTCTATTGATTTTGCTCGTCAGAAGGTCACAAAATGGGATCAACCGTAACCGTCATAAATAGCTCTGTTATTCTATTCTTTTCTGTTAACTTTCCCTGATAGAGGGAGTCCTCGACTTACAACAGTTCACTTAGGGACCGTTTGAAGTTGCAACGGCACTGCAGACATGGACTTATGACAATTTTTCACACTTACGACCATTGCAGCAGCATCCCCGGGGTGGGGTGGGTGTGACATGATTTACATTCGGGTGCTTGACAACTGACTCACCTTTAAGATGGTTGACGCATCCTGGGGTCAGGGGACAAGTCAACGGAAGAGGCCAGATTCACTTAACAACCATGTGGCTCATTGAACAATGGCAGCGATTCATTGAGCAACTGTGGCAAGGAAGGTCGTAAAACGGGGCAAGGCTCACTTAACCAATTTCTCACTTAGCCATGTAAATTTGGGGCCCAGTTGTGGTCGTAAGTCGAGGCCTACCTGTAAATCTCATCCAGCCCATTTGAAAAAAAAACAAAAACCGGATTTGTGTTCAGCCTCTATAATCCTGTTTCCTTTTCAGAGACTGTCTCTTGTTTCCTCTCCCCGCCCTCCTCTCTTTTTGAGGCCGGGGGGAACCATCGTTCTTTCCATGGGCTTTGTACCCAGATGCCACTGCTGTGCCCACCCGTCGGGCTCTGCCGTTCCCGGAGCCCTTTGGAGCCCGTCTTCTGAGGCTGCCGGCGCCTCTCCACTGCGTGTCAAGAGCGGAAAGGTTGAATCCGCAGCCAGCTCCCCTGCCGAGGTTTCCTTGATCCTCCTAATGGGGTTCCTGGAGAGGAATCAATGGAAATCAATTCGCCTGACTTCCAAACATCTGCGAGGTGGGGTGGGGGAGGCTCTTGGGTAAAGAACTTGCAAAAAAAAAAAAAAAAGAAAAGAAAAAAAGAAAGAAATAGCCCACTCCCTTCACTAGCTGGTCTCTATTTCCACCGGTTCCTCAGGAATATCAGCATCGTAGGTCCTGCAGCTCTTCAGTGGGACGTATAAACCTTCTGTAGGGATCTATAGACCTTCGGCAGCACCTATAAACCTTCTCTGGGATCTACAGACCACCTGTACAATCTATAGATCTTCTGTAAGTTCTACAGACTTTCTGGAAGTCCATTTGGATGGCTGCTTTCATTCTGTATTACCCAAGCAAGGGTGTGGCAACCTTAAGACTTATGGACTTCAACTCCCAGAATTCCTCAGTCAGCCAACCTTAAGACTTATGGACTTCAACTCCCAGAATTCCTCAGCTAGTCAAAGTTAAGACTTATGGACTTCAACTCCCAGAATTCCTCCGCCAGCCAACCTTAAGACTTATGGACTTCAACTCCCAGAATTCCTCAGCCAGTCAACCTTAAGATTTATGGACTTCAACTCCCAGAATTCCTCAGCTAGTCAAAGTTAAGACTTATGGACTTCAACTCCAGAATTCCTCAGTCAGCCAACCTTAAGACTTATGGACTTCAACTCCCAGAATTCCTCAGCTAGTCAAAGTTAAGACTTATGGACTTCAACTCCCAGAATTCCTCAGTCAGCCAACCTTAAGACTTATGGACATCAACTCCCGGAATTCCTCAGTCAGCCAACCTTAAGACTTATGGACTTCAACTCCCAGAATTCCTCAGCCAGCCAAACTTAAGACTTATGGACTTCAACTCCCAGAATTCCTCACTCAGCCAACCTTAAGACTTATGGACTTCAACTCCCAGAATTCCTCAGTCAGCCAAACTTAAGACTTATGGACTTCAACTCCCAGAATTCCTCACTCAGCCAACCTTAAGACTTATGGACTTCAACTCCCAGAATTCCTCAGCCAGCCAAACTTAAGACTTATGGACTTCAACTCCCGGAATTCCTCAGTCAGCCAACCTTAAGACTTATGGACTTCAACTCCCAGAATTCCTCAGCCAGCCAAACTTAAGACTTATGGACTTCAACTCCCAGAATTCCTCAGCCAGCCAACCTTAAGACATATGGACTTAAACTCCCAGAATTCCTCAGCTAGTCAAATTTAAGACTTATGGACTTCAACTCCCAGAATTTCTCAGTCAGCCAACCTTAAGACTTATAGTCTTCAACTCTCAGAATTCCTCAGCCAGCCAACTTTAAGACTTATGGACTTCAACTCCCAGAATTCCCCAGCCAGCCAACCTTAAGACTTATAGTCTTCAACTCTCAGAATTCCTCAGCTAGTCAAACTTAAGACTTATGGACTTCAACTCTCAGAATTCCTCAGCCAGCCAACCTTAAGACTTATGGACTTCAACTCCCAGAATTCCCCAGCCAGCATGGCTGACTGAGGAACTCTGGGAGTTGAAGTCCACATATCTTACAGTTGCCACAGTTGGAGACCCCTGACGCAAGGGACCCTGTAAACTTGACTTACAACGACATTTTGGATCCGAATTTCCACTGTTAAGCAAGGCAGTTATTAAGTGAATCGTTCCCAATTCTCCTTTTTCCCCACAGTTGTTAAGCGAATCACTCCAGTTGTTAAGTGAATCACATGGTCATTAAGCAAATATGGCTTCCCCCATTGACTTGGAGGGTCACTAATGTTGATCACATGACCCCATACATAAATGCCGGTTGCCAGGCACTTGAATTTTGCTCATGTGACCTTGGGGATTCTGTAACGGTCATAAGTGCGAGGACTGTTTTTTTTCATGTCCTTCTAACGTCAAACGTTGCTAAATGTATCGTTGTGAGGACTATCCTTCCCTTAGTAAAGATATGGAACTGCAAGAAACTGTCTCGTGATGCGTTTTCCATGTGTTTTCTTAGAAATAAGGTATCAAAGAAGGTATAAAATGCAATTTATGTCGTAATTCTGTGCTAGTTTAGGAAGAGCTGGGAGAACGCCATTCGTGACGCGATCTTGAAAAATATCTTATTTAACTCGAACTAGGTTTGCCTTCGTTTCTAAATCTGAAGCAAAATTTTCCTCCCTTCTGCTCCAGCCCGATTCAATAGGCACAGCTACCGTAATCTCCAACTGGAAAATATTATTTGTGCCTTTTTGGAAAAACGTGTGACCCGTTTTTACATTTATAACCGTAATCAGCCTAAAATTGAGGCCCAAATAAAATTGACACCCGTAAAAATTGCAGCCAAGTGCAAAGCAGAAAATTGCATCGTCTCTAAACCATAAAAGCATCTGAAGAAAAAACAAAAATCTACTAAGATGATAACATGTTAACGCCACAAAAGGGAGGAACAATGGCTGTTTGCTTAGATCTAGCTGCAAAAAAAAAAAAAAAGAGAGAGAATGTTTCAGATATTGCTAAATGCTTACACGTTTTGGGACAATTCTAAATATATTAGGAGCAGAGATGGGTTTCAGCAGGTTCTGACCAGTTCTGGAGAACCGGTAGCGGAAATTTTGAGTAGTTCGGAGAACCGGAAGTAAAAATTCTGACTGGCCCCGCCCCCATCTATTCTCTGCCTCCCGAGTCCCAGCTGATCAGGAGGGGAATGGAAATTTTATAGTATCCTTTCCCTGGAGTGGGGTGGGAATGGAGATTTTACAGTATCCTTCCCCTGCAGTGGGGTGGAAATGGAGATTTTACAGTATCCTTCCCCTGGAGTGGGGTGGGAATGGAGATTTTACAGTATCCTTCCCTTGGAGTGGGGTGGGAATGGAGATTTTACAGTATCCTTCCCCTGCAGTGGGGTGGGAATGGAGATTTTACAGTATCCTTCCCCTGGAGTGGGGAGGGAAAGGAGATTTTACAGTATTCTTCCCCTGGAGTGGGGTGGGAATGGAGATTTTACAGTATCCTTCCCCTGGAGTGGGGAGGGAATGGAGATTTTACAGTATCCTTCCCCTGCCACACCCACCAAGCCACACCACGCCCACCAAGCCATGCCCACAGAACCGGTAATAAAATTTTTTTGAAACTCACCACTGATTAGGAGGGCAATTAGCCTGACTAGGTGGCTCAGTGGCTAAGACTGAGCTTGTCGATCAGAAAGTTCGGCAGTTCAGCGGTTCGAATCCATAGTGCAGGTCTCCTGCGGGAGCAGGGGGTTGGACTCAATGACCTCCAAGGTCCCTTCCAACTCTGTTACTGTTACTATTTACTTGAGAATTGTAGAAAGTCAGCACCCGCCCCTCTCCTAGAAGAATGAAATATTGTAGGAAATATTAAAAAGGGAGAATGTTCTATTTCCCTAGAGGAGGAATGTCCCTAGCACAGAGGTGGGCTGTTGCCGGTTCAGACTGGTTCGGGCGAATTGGTAGTTCTGACCAGCGGGTGCCAGGGGTGGGTTCTAAATTTTTTTACTACTGGTTCAGTGGGTGTGGTTTATTTTGTGGGCGTGGTTTGATGGTCATGTGACAATTCTTTAGGATTTAGACCAGAGGTACTGGTCTACCAGGCTTTTGACTGCTTGCAGAGCTGTACCGGTCTATCCATTTGTTCTTGGAGGCACCGGTCTACTCATGTGTTTTTGGAGACACCAGTCTACTCATTTGTTTTTGGAGTGCACCGGTCTACCACCACACTGCCTTTTAACACTGATCAGCTGTAGTTCCTGAACAAAGAGAACCGGTTCAGTGACATCATATCGTCACCGCTACTGGCTCGACCGAACCGGACCGAACCGGGAGGAACCCACCACTGGCGGGTGCGCTCACATTTTCGGTGCTGGGCAAACCAGTTTTTACATTATATGATGTCCACCTCTGCCCCAGCAGATATTTTGTGCCCATTTGCAAAACCAAAGACCTTCAGCTCCAGGGTGATGGGATTAAGACATGACCCTCCAGGACATAATAGGATGAACCCACTACGACACAGAGCTCACTTAATGACCATGTGATTAACAATGGCCGTGATTCACTTAACAACTGTGGGACAGGTTGTAAAAACGGGACAAAAATCCCTTATCAACTGTCTCGCTTAGCGGCAGAAATCAAACTTTGAAAGGAAACCCCTTATTAGGCCTAATTCCAAAACGTATTAAGACAAATATCACAGTTTGCTAAGAGAGGTTTTCACGGCCGCGAGGCTCAAGTTAGCACAACAGAACAGAAATAGGTTAGCGAAGGTATCAGACGGGGGATTTAAACTGGGGGAATGTGACGTAATTTCAAAATGAATGGCTTGTATTCACAACAGAGGTTTTAAACAAAGATGACTTACATACATACATACACACGCAAACACAAATATTGAGAGTACGGTTGTTAAGGGGGAAAACTGATTAAAGAAGAGAAATAAGAAACACACAAAAAATTAAGTGTCTATAAATATTGTCCATTAGTTGCAGCACAAGAAAAGGGAAGTTAGAAAGTAATTTTTATTTATGATGTTTTAAATAGGTCCTTCCTTCCTTCCTTCCTTCCTTCCTTCCTTCCTTCCTTCCTTCCTTCCTTCCTTCCTTCCTTCCTTCCTTCCTTTCTTCCTTCCTTCCTTCCTTCCTTCTTCCTTCCCTCCCTTTTGTCTCCTCCCCTCTCTCATTCCTCCCTCCCTCCCTCCTCCCTCCCTCCCTTCCTTCTTCATTCCCACTCTTTTGTCTTCTCTCCTCTCTCCTTCCTCCCTCCCTCCCTCCTCCCTTCCTTCTTCCTTCCCACTTTTATCTCATTCCCTCTCCTCCCTCCCTCCCTCCCTTTCTTCTTCATTCCCACTCTTTTGTCTTCTCCTCTCTCTCCTTCCTCCTTCCTTCCCACTTTTATCTCATTCCCTCTCCTTCCTTTCTCTCTCCCTCCCTTCTTTCTTCCTCCCTCCCCCCTCCTTCCTTCCTCCCTTCTTCCTTCCCTCTCTTTTGTCTCCTCCTCTCTCTCCTTCCTTCCTTCTTTCTTCCTCCCCCTCCCTCCCTCCTTCCTTCCTTCTTCCTTCCCACTCTTTTGTCTCCCTCTCTCCCTCCCTCCTTTCTCCCTCCCTCCCTCCCTTTCTTCTTCATTCCCACTCTTTTGTCTTCTCCTCTCTCTCCTTCCTCCTTCCTTCCCACTTTTATCTCATTCCCTCTCCTTCCTTTCTCTCTCCCTCCCTTCTTTCTTCCTCCCTCCCCCCTCTCCTTCCTTCCTCCCTTCTTCCTTCCCTCTCTTTTGTCTCCTCCTCTCTCTCCTTCCTTCCTTCTTTCTTCCTCCCCCTCCCTCCCTCCTTCCTTCCTTCTTCCTTCCCACTCTTTTGTCTCCCTCTCTCCCCTCCCTCCTTTCTCCCTCCCTCCCTCCCTCCCTCCCTTCCTTTCTACAAGCAAAGTCAGTGGGGAAGCTGGGTTTGCTTAACAACCATGTTGCTACCTGAACAGCTGCAGTGATTCACTTAACAACTATAACAAGAAAGGTTTTAAAACCCACTTAACAACCATTTTGCTTAGCCACAGAGATTTCGGGCTCAACTGTGGTCGTAAGTCAAGGACTACCTGCAGAGAGAGAGAAATGCCATTTTTCTCCTGATAGACCAGAGGTGGAATTACAGGGAATCTGTCTTGCAAAGCAAAATTAATTAACGGAAGAGAAATACTTTGAGATCCGGAGATGAAAGAGGCCAGGACTGGAATATGTCTGACAAGGAGGCTGTCAACTCATCAAGACAATTAGTCACCCCCTGGCAGCATTATTATTCCAAGCTTTAAACTCTTGAGATTAAAAATAATTACAAGGGTGGGGTTTTCAAAGGCCGTGGCATCTTGAGAAAGGAGACTGTTTGGGCTGGGTATTCAAAGAACGGAAGAAAGAGAGA
>JAXLNS010000001.1:8830216-8857716 GCA_037215915.1 Pantherophis vulpinus
TAATTAGATCATCATTGCTGGTAAAATTGGACCACATCAGAGGGAGAGAGAGAGAAAGAGGGAGAGAGAGAGAGACAGAGAGAGGGGGGAGGGGTAGAGAGAGAGAAGGAGGGGAGAGGGAGAGAGAGAGAGAGAGAAAGAGGGCAAGACAGACAGACACACATACACAGAGGGCGAGGGGGAGAGAGAGAGAGAGAAAGAAAGAGAGAGGGGGAGAGAAGGGGGCAAGAGGGAGGGGAGAGAGAGAGGGGGAGAGAGAGAGACAGAGAGAGAAAGAGAGAGAGGGAGGGGAGAGGGGGAGGAGAGAGAAAGAGGGCAAGACAGACAGACACACATACACAGAGACAAAGGGCGAGGGGGAGAGAGAGAGAGAAAGAAAGAGAGAGGGGGAGAGAAGGGGGCAAGAGGGAGGGGAGAGAGAGAGGGGGAGAGAGAGAGACAGAGAGAGACAGAGAGAGAGGGAGGGGAGAGGGGGAGGAGAGAGAAAGAGGGCAAGACAGACAGACACACACACACAGAGACAGAAAGCAAGGGGAAGAGAGAGAAAGAAAGAGACGGGGAGAGAAGGGGGCAAGAGGGAGGGGAGAGAGAGAGGGAGAGAGAGAGGGGGAGGTGGGAAAGAGAGAGAGAGAGGGAGAAGGAGAGGGAGAGGGGGAGAGAAAGAGAGAGGGAGATGGGGGAGAGGAGGAGAGAGAAAGAGGGGGAGAGAGAGAGGGAGGGAGAGAAAAGGAGGGAGGGAGAGAGAGGGGGAGAGGGGGAGAGGGAAAGAGAGGGGGAGAGAGAGGGAGAGGGAGAGAGAGAAAGAAAGAGGGAGGGAAAGGGAGAGGGGGAGAGGAGGGGAGAGAGTGAGAGTGAGAGAGGGGGGGAGAATGAGAGGGGGGAGAGAAAGAAGGAGAGAGAGAGAGAGGGAGGGAGGGAGGAGGCGAAAAGGAAGGCTTGATCTGTAAAATTATCAGCTTCGAGAAAGCTGAATGGGGGAAGGGGAAACCGCAGCTATGATGTCATTCATGAAAACTACAGGAGAAGCTCGCGCGCACACACACAAATACCACACACACAAGACGGAGCTGTAATGTTGTAATGCCGATGGCCGTGTGCCAAAATACAATCTGCAAAGAGGAAGGGTGTGGGAGAGCAAAGCGGTGTGGAATAAGGATCTCTTCTGCCAGGAGATCTCTCCATTTAATTTGAATTTGATTTAATTGGTTTAAAGTAAACGTAAGGTGATTTGTGGTAGGAGTTTTAATTGTTCCTGTGTTAATAAGCCAGATTGTGGGAGATAACAGAGTCACAGAGCAACAGAATATGGGTAATCCTCGACTTACGGCCACAATTGAGTTCAGAATCTATGCTGCTCAGTGAGAAATTTCTTCTGTTTTGGCCCATTTTATGGCTTTCCTTGCCACATTTGTAAAGGGAATCACCGCCGTTGTTAAATCAGTTACACGGTTGTTAAATGAATCCGGCTTCTCCATGGATTTGGCTGGTCAGAAAGTAACATAAAAGAATGACTCCGGGACCGTCATAAATATGAACCTGTTGTCAACCCTCCGAATGTATATCATGTGACCACAGGGATGCTGCAATGGTCATAAGTGTGAAAAATAGTCATAAGTCTCCTTTTTCAGTGCTGTGGCAGCTTTGAATGGTCACTAAATGAATTGTTGAGGATTACTTGTAACAGAGTTGGAAGGAATAGAATAGAAATAACAGAGTTGGAAGGGACTTTGGAGGTCTTCTAGTCCAACCTCCTGCTTAGGCAGGAAACCCTACACCAGTGGTCCCCAACCCCCGGTCCGCGGACCGGTGCCGGGCCGTGGAGTACCTGGCACCGGGCCGCACAGCGGCCGGGGGTCATGAACGCTGCAGCGCAAAGGCTCCTGGGCCGTGCGCAATGGGCCGTGCGCAAAAGCTCCTGGGCCGTGCCCCCACCCCTGCGCGCGCTCAGCGGGCCGCGGTGATAAAAAGGTTGGGGACCACTGCCCTACACCACTTCAGACAAATGGTTATCCAACATCTTCTTAAAAACTTCCAGTGTTGGAGCACTCATAACTTCTCAATGGGCCGTGCGCAAAAGCTCCTGGGCCGTGCCCCCACCCCTGCGCGCGCTCAGCGGGCCGCGGTGATAAAAAGGTTGGGGACCACTGCCCTACACCACTTCAGACAAATGGTTATCCAACATCTTCTTAAAAACTTCCAGTGTTGGAGCACTCATAACTTCTGGAGGCAAGTTGTTCCACTAGTTAATTGCCCTCACTATTAGGAAGTTTTTCTTTAATAGAATAGAATAGAATAGAATAGAATAGGAGTAGAGTAGAGTAGAGTAGAGTAGAGTAAAGTAGAGTAGCGTAGAATAGAATAGAATAGAGTAGAGTAGCGTAGCATAGAGTAGAATAGAATAGAATAGAGTAGAGTAGAGTAGAGTAGAGTAGAGTAGAATAGAATAGAATAGGAGTAGAGTAGAGTAGAGTAAAGTAGAGTAGCGTAGAATAGAATAGAGTAGAGTAGCATAGTATAGAGTAGAATAGAATAGGAGTAGAGTAGAGTAGAGTAGAGTAGAGTAAAGTAGAGTAGCGTAGAATAGAATAGAATAGAGTAGAGTAGCGTAGCATAGAGTAGAATAGAATAGAATAGAGTATAGTAGAATAGAATAGAATAGAATAGAATAGAATAGAATAGGAGTAGAGTAGAGTAGAGTAGAGTAGAGTAAAGTAGAGTAGAGTAGCGTAGAATAGAATAGAATAGAGTAGAGTAGCGTAGCATAGAGTAGAATAGAATAGAATAGAATAGGAGTAGAGTAGAGTAGAGTAGAGTAAAGTAGAGTAGCATAGAATAGAATAGAATAGAATAGAATGGAGTAGAGTAGCGTAGCATAGAGTAGAATAGAATAGAATAGAGTAGCGTAGCATAGCATAGCATAGCATAGCATAGCATAGCATAGCATAGCATAGCATAGCATAGAATAGAATAGAATAGAATAGAATAGGGAGTGGCGTGGAGAGGAGTGGAGTGGAGTGGAGTGGAAGAGAATGGAATGGAATGGAATGGAATGGAATGGAATGGAATAGAATAGAATAGAATAGAATAGAATAGAATAGAATAGAATAGAATAGAATAGGAATGAAGAATGGAATGGAATGGAATGGAATGGAATGGAATGGAATAGAATAGAATAGAATAGAATAGAGTAGAGTAGCGTAGCATAGAGTAGAATAGAATAGAGTAGAATAGAATAGAATAGAATAGAATAGAATAGAATAGGAGTAGAGTAGAGTAGAGTAGAGTAGAGTAGAGTAGCGTAGAATAGAATAGAATAGAATAGAGTAGCGTAGCATAGAGTAGAATAGAATAGAATAGAATAGAATAGAATAGAATAGGAGTAGAGTAGAGTAGAGTAGAATAGAGTAAAGCAGAGTAGCGTAGAATAGAATAGAATAGAGTAGAGTAGCGTAGCATAGAGTAGAATAGAATAGAATAGCGTAGCGTAGCATAGCATAGCATAGCATAGCATAGCATAGAATAGAGAGTGGAGTGGAGTGGAGTGGAGTGGAGTGGAGTGGAAGAGAATGGAATGGAATAGAATAGAATAGAATAGAATAGAATAGAATAGAATAGAATAGAATAGAATAGAATAGAATAGGAATGAAGAATGGAATGGAATGGAATGGAATGGAATAGAATAGAATAGAATAGAATAGAATAGAGTAGAGTAGCGTAGCATAGAGTAGAATAGAATAGAGTAGAATAGAATAGAATAGAATAGAATAGAATAGAATAGGAGTAGAGTAGAGTAGAGTAGAGTAGAGTAGCGTAGAATAGAATAGAATAGAATAGAGTAGCGTAGCATAGAGTAGAATAGAATAGAATAGAATAGAATAGGAGTAGAGTAGAGTAGAGTAGAATAGAGTAAAGCAGAGTAGCGTAGAATAGAATAGAATAGAGTAGAGTAGCGTAGCATAGAGTAGAATAGAATAGAATAGCGTAGCGTAGCATAGCATAGCATAGCATAGCATAGCATAGAATAGAGAGTGGAGTGGAGAGGAGTGGAGTGGAGTGGAGTGGAAGAGAATGGAATGGAATAGAATAGAATAGAATAGAATAGAATAGAATAGAATAGAATAGAATAGAATAGAATAGAATAGAATAGAATAGAATTCTTTATTGGCCAAGTGTGATTGGACACACAAGGAATTTGTCTTGGTGCATACGCTTTCGGTGTACATAAAAGAAAAGATACATTCGTCAAGAATCATAAGGTACAACACTTAATGATAGTCATAGGGAAACAGTCAGTATAAATCTTAAGGATATCAGCAACAAGGTTACAGTCATACAATCGTAAGTGGGAGGAGATGGGTGGTGGGAACGATGAGAAGATTAATAGTAATGCAGACTAGCATAGTTTGACAGTGTTGAGGGAATTATTTGTTTATCAGAGTGATGGCGTTCGGGGAAAAAACTGTTCTTGTATCTCGTTGTTCTGGTGTGCAGTGCTCTATAGCGTCGTTTTGAAGGTAGGAGTTGAAAGAGTTTATGTCCAGGATGTGAGAGGTCTGTAGATATTTTCACAGCCCTCTTTTTGACTCGTGCAGTATACAGGTCCTCAATGGAAGGCAGGTTGGTAGCCATTGTTTTTTCTACAGTTCTAATTATCCTCTGAAGTCTCTGTCTGTCTTGTTGGGTTGCAGAGCCAAAACAGACAGTTATAGAGGTGCAGATGACAGGCTCAATAATTAGAGTAGAGTAGAGTAGAGTAGAGTAGAGTAGAGTAGAGTAGAGTAGAGTAGAATAGAATTAGAATTAGAATAGGATAGGATAGGATAGGATGGGATAGAATAGGATAGATAGGATAGGATAGGATAGGATAGGATAGGATAGGATAGGATAGGATAGAGCAGAATAGATAGAATAGAATAGAATAGAATAGAATAGAATAGAATAGAATAGAATAGAATAGAATAGAATAGAATAGAATAGAATAGAATAGAATAGAATAGAATAGAATAGTACATAAAGGAAAAGATACATTCATCAAGAATCATAAGGTACAACACCTAATGAAAGTCATAGGGTACAATAAGAGCCTTGGTACTACAGTGGTTTAAAGCACCCTGTTATTAACACAGCTGCCTGCAATTTACTGCTGGTTCGAATCTCTCCAAGGCTCAAGGTTGACTCAGCCTTCCATCCTTTCTAAGGTAGGTTAAATGAGGACCCAGTTTGTGGGGGCAATAAGCTGACTTTGTATAAATATACAAAAGTATGAAGGCTATTGCTTAACGCACTGTAAGCCGCCCTGAGTCTCCGGAGAAGGGCGGCATATAAATCAAATTTAAAAAAAAAAAAAAAATTAGCAATCAGGAAACAATAGCAATATAAATCGTAAGGATACAAGCAACAAAATTACAAAACATTTTTAAAAAAATCAAATTTATCACGCCACCTGCTTCGGAAGGGGGGGGGAGATGCAGCCATTTTAGGAAGGGTTGAGCAAACGGGGTTTTGCTGGAAATACTCATGGCGGTGAGGATTTTGTAAAAATTAGAAAAGCAGGCCTATTTAAAAAAAAAAAAAAAAGAACAAAAAACTAGGCAACTCCAGAGAAAATGGTGGAAAACAGGCAGTGATGACTTTACAACAGGAGGAATTCACAAACCACACTGTAAGAAGCCCGCTAGCAATATCTAACTAATTAAAGCCATTAAAATTAAGCAAGGCACAGCATAAAAAGCCGGGAAACAGAGCCTTTTCCATTCCCTTGGTGGGGGAGCCAATTTTTTTCCTGAAATTCTCCAGGGGGAAAAAAAATACAGTCTCTGAGAAATGTTCAAGGGCAGAATTCACCCTTGGCGTAAAAGTCCCTTAAGCACTCGTTCCCTCCAGAGGGGTTTTCAGCAGCGTGAATGGAAGGCTGAGAAATACAAAATGCAAACACATTTAAAAAAAAAAAAAAAAAATCTGCTGCCCCAAACACTTATAACATAGAATAATAGAGTTGAAGGGACCTCAGAGGTCTTCTAGTCCAACCCCTTGCCCAAACAAGAGACCCATTCTGGACAAATGGTTGTCCAATCTCTTTTTTACACATCTCCAGGGATGGGAGCACCCTCAACTTTTGAAGGTGAATCATTCCATGGATAACTTCGTCTTTATTGTTGGGAAATTTTTTCCTTACTTCTAGATTGGGTCTCTCTTTGATATGTTTCAGTGGGATTCAACTAATTCAGCAAACTGGTTATCTGCCCTATTGACCGGCTGGGTGGGGCACGTCCATGGTGGGCATGGCCAGGACGTGTGACAGGCAGCACTTAGCCTCCTGCACCCCACTGGGAGCAAAAACGGGCTGTGGGGGGGCACTCCTCCCACACCCCATTTTTGGGCCTAGTAGGCCTCCCTGCAGCCTCCTGGGAGCAAAAACGGGCTGTGGGGGGGCATCCCTCCCACACCCCGTTTTGGGCCTAGTAGGCCTCTCTGCAGCCTCCTGGGAGCGAAAACAGGCTGTGGGGGGGGCACCACCTCCTACACCCCGTTTCGGGCCTAGTAGGCCTCCCTGCAGCCCCCTGGGAGCGAAAACAGGCTGTGGGGCGGGCATTCCTCCCACACCCCGTTTTGGGCCTAGTAGGCCTCTCTGCAGCCTCCTGGGAGCGAAAACAGGCTGTGGGGGGGGCATTCCTCCCACACCCCGTTTCGGGCCTAGTAGGCCTCCCCTGCAGCCTCCTGGGAGCGAAAACAGGCTGTGGGGCGGGCATCCCTCCCACACCCCGTTTCGGGCCTAGTAGGCCTCCCTGCAGCCCCCTGGGAGCGAAAACAGGCTGTGGGGGGGGCATCCCTCCCACACCCCCGTTTTGGGCCTAGTAGGCCTCCCTGCAGCCTCCTGGGAGCGAAAACAGGCTGTGGGGGGGGCATTCCTCCCACACCCCGTTTCGGGCCTAGTAGGCCTCCCTGCAGCCCCCTGGGAGCGAAAACAGGCTGTGGGGCGGGCATTCCTCCCACACCCCGTTTCGGGCCTAGTAGGCCTCCCTGCAGCCTCCTGGGAGCGAAAACAGGCTGTGGGGCGGGCATCCCTCCCACACCCCGTTTCGGGCCTAGTAGGCCTCCCTGCAGCCCCCTGGGAGCGAAAACAGGCTGTGGGGGGGGCATCCCTCCCACACCCCGTTTTGGGCCTAGTAGGCCTCCCTGCAGCCTCCTGGGAGCGAAAACAGGCTGTGGGGGGGGGCATCCCTCCCACACCCCGTTTCGGGCCTAGTAGGCCTCCCTGCAGCCCCCTGGGAGCGAAAACAGGCTGTGGGGGGGGCATCCCTCCCACACCCCGTTTTGGGCCTAGTAGGCCTCCCTGCAGCCCCCTGGGAGCGAAAACAGGCTGTGGGGGGGGCATCCCTCCCACACCCCGTTTCGGGCCTAGTAGGCCTCCCTGCAGCCTCCTGGGAGCGAAAACAGGCTGTGGGGCGGGCATCCCTCCCACACCCCGTTTCGGGCCTAGTAGGCCTCCCTGCAGCCTCCTGGGAGCGAAAACAGGCTGTGGGGGGGGCACCCCTCCCACACCCTGTTTTGGGCTTAGTAGGTCTCCCTGCACTCAGAGGTGGGTTTCAGCAGGTTCTGACCAGTTCTGGAGAACCGGTAGCGGAAATTTTGAGTAGTTCGGAGAACCGGAAGTAAAAATTCTGACTGGCCCCGCCCCCATCTATTATTCTCTGCCTCCCAAGTCCCAGTTGATCGGGAGGAAATGGGGATTTTGCAGTATCCTTCCCCTGGAGTGGGGTCGGAATGGAGATTTTACAGTATCCTTCCCCAGCCATGCCTACCAAGCCACGCCCACCAAGCCATGCCACACCCACCAAGCCACAGAACCGGTAGTAAAAAAATTTGAAACCCACCACTGCTTGCACTTACCTGGGAGCCAGAACGGGGTGCATGGGGACTCCTAGGAGGGGCAGGGCAGGGTGGGGCAGGGCCACCAGTTGTCGGAACAATCAGTTCACCAAACCAGATGTAAAATTAACATCTGGTTCAACCGAACCGGGGCGAACCAGCTGAATCTAGGATGCTCACAGTTGCCCAGTTGAAACTATGATGAACTCTGTCCATGTGTTGTGCAATTAAGGAGTTTTCATCATGTCTATAGAGATTCTCATTCATCAATATGTGCAATACAATGCAGTGAGGCATGTGCTGATCTGTTCATTGGAGAAACAAAACAACCGCTTCACAAACGCATGGCACAACATAGGAGAACAAACCCATCAGGATATGATTCATCAGTCCGTCTGCATTTGAAAGACAAAGGCCACTCTTTGGAAGATAACAAAGTCTACATTTTGGATAGAGAGGATGGCTGGTTTGAAAGAGGGATCAAAGAAGCCATCTGCGTTAAAATTGAACAGCCCTCTCTCAACAGAGAGGGAGGGATACCACATCACCTGTTTACAACATGGCCCTTTCAGCAGTTTCAAGAAGGTATCAGGGTTCCAAGGAACACCCCCAATGAAATAAAGCTCTGAGGCCTGAGGTTCCTCAAAGTTCCAATTTATTAGAGATGTCATGTTGGCACATCTGGGAAAACCCGAATCTGAAAGCTTCCAGGTTTTCTCCACCCAGCTAACAGTTCACAGCCCTGCTCCACACCCACAAGAGGGATATCCGATATCTCAGGGACTGCCACAAAGAAGAGGGAGTCAAGCTATTCTTCAAAGCACCTGAAGGCAGGACAAGAAGCAATGGGTGGAAACTAATCAAAGAGAGAAGCAACTTAGAACTAAGGAGAAGTTTCCTGATATTAGAACAACTAATCAGTGGAACAACTTGCCTCCAGAAGTTGTGAATGCTCCAACACTGGAGATTTTTAAGAAGATGTTGGATAACCATTTGTCTGAAGTGGTGTAGTGTTTCCTGCCTAAGCAGGGGGTTGGACTAGAAGACCTCCAAGGTCCCTCCAAGATCCCTGTTATTCTATTCTATTCTATTCTATTCTATTCTATTCTATTCTATTCTATTCTATTCTATTCTATTCTATTCTATTCTATTCTGTCCCGTCCCGTCCCGTCCCGTCCCGTCCCATCCCATTCCATTCTATCCTATCCTATCCTATTCTTATTCCATTGTATATTCTATTCTATTCTATTCTATTCTATTCTATTCTATTCTATTCTATTCTATTCTATTCTATTCTATTCTATTCTATTCTATTCTATTCTACATTCCATTCCATTCCATATCCTCTATTCTATTCTATTCTATTCTATTCTATTCTATTCTATTCTATTCTATTCTATTCTATTCTATTCTATTCTATTCTATTCTGTCCCGTCCCGTCCCGTCCCGTCCCGTCCCGTCCCGTCCCGTCCCGTCCCATCCCATTCCATTCTATCCTATCCTATCCTATTCTTATTCCATTGTATATTCTATTCTATTCTATTCTATTCTATTCTATTCTATTCTATTCTATTCTATTCTATTCTATTCTATTCTATTCTATTCTATTCTATTCTATTCTATTCCATTCTACATTCCATTCCATTCCATATCCTCTATTCTATTCTATTCTATTCTATTCTATTCTATTCTATTCTATTCTATTCTATTCTATTCTATTCTATTCTATTCTATTCTATTCCATTCCAAAAGTAAAGTGTGGTTGTCTTTGAAAAAAGCACTGTTTTTGGAGTTTTCATCCTGTCTTCTGACTGCTAGTTGGTCTTCCTCATCCTTCCTCGGATCTTTGACATCCTTCCTTGGATTGCAAGCTGCTTTTTTTTTCTTTTTTGGCTCTTGGCTTCCTAGAAATGAGACCCCCTTGGCCTGTCTGGAAGGAGAAGGCCTCAAATTAAACCTTGCAAATAGATCCTCCATCACAAACTGATTTGCAGCCCCCGTGTTCGGCTCTCCCTCTCTGAACGGTGAAGTTAATCATGAGGAGGTGTTTTTTTCCCCCTCTCTTTTTTCTTTTTGTGGTGACCTTTTATCCAAGCAGGAACAGGAGACACGAAAGGAAGGAAAAAAGGAAAGGAAAAGAAACCCAAAAGCTGGAGGAATTTGTCAGGCGGAACTTTAATCATGAGTCCAGCGACCAAGTAATTGCCAATAACTTAGAGGGGTTGACCTCAGGCACAGAACGGTAAAAAAAAAAAAAATTCATTTTGGGACGGGATGTAAAGGACACAGATGGACTTTTCCTTTAAGAATTGGAAGAAACGGGGCAGAGCTGAAAGGGGTTTTGCTTTGCAGTTTTATTTTTGGTTTTTTCCCGAAGGGTCTTTTTTCGAATTCGGCAGCCCAATTTGGAAGCAAGCAGAAACCCCTCGCAGTAGGTTTGGCAAGGGTGTGCAAAGAATGGTCGAATTTTCCTCCTTAAAAAAAAAATAAAATAAAATAAGAGAGCAGTCTTGATATTGCAGGCCACTGTATATAAACAGAAAGCCAACCCCACGTCCTTCTAGAACTGATGATGTTACCTAGTTGGGTCATGAAATGTCTGCAAGGAAACAACCAAGCTCAGAGAGCACCAAGGAGCCCACAGTCATTGCCCTCCTCCTCCTCCTTCCCCCCACAAACCCCACATCCTTCTAGCATTGATGATGTTACATAGTTGGGTCAGGAAATGTCTCCAAGGAATCAACCGAGCTTAGAGAGCATCAAGGACCCTTCCTCCTCCTCTTTCTCCTTTACTACTACTACTACTACTACTTTCTCCTCCTCCTCCTTCTCCTCCTTTTCCTCCACTCTGCAAACCTCACTCCCTTCTAGCCCTGATGATGTTATATAGTTGGGTCATGAAACGTCTCCACGGAATCAACCAAGCTCAGAGAGCATCAAGGACCCCTCCTCCTCCTCTTTCTCCTTCTCCACTACTGCTACTACTACTACTACTACTTCCTCCTCCTCCTCCTGCTCCTCCTCTTCTTCCTCCTCCTTTTCCTCCACTCTGCAAACCTCACTCCCTTCTAGCCCTGATGATGTTACCTCTCTGGGTCATAAAACATCTGCTAGGAAACAAGGAGGCTCAGAGGACACCAAGAACCCCACAAGTCCCCCATGTGACCCAGAGGCACTGCAACCGTCATAAATCTGAGTCGGTTGCCAAACTCCTGAATTTGGATCACGTGACCATGAGGGCTGCTGCAACAGTCATACGTGTGAGAAACAGTTGTAAGTCACTTTTTTCAGTGAATTCAATGAAATTTCGAACGGTCACTAAATAAATGGTTGTAAGTCAAGGACTGCCTGTGTTTATTGAGTATGTAAAGTTAAAAGTTGAGGCTGCAACATTATTAGCTTCATTTTCCAGCGTTGAAAAGACTCCGAAATTAATGCTTCCCCCTCTTCATCCTACCCTCCTCTCTTTCCCCTTCCCCCTTTCCTATTTTCCCACTATTTTCCGTTTCATTTGCGTTTTATCCTCTAATAAGTTCAATAAAATGATTATTATGTAGGCAATAGCATAAAAAAGAGGAAGAGTGCCTGGAGATTTAAGGAAATGTTTCTTATCTGATGAGCAAAAGACGGAGAGATTTTGGATCTCAGATATCAAATTATCACATTATTTTTGAAAGCTTCCAGCAAGGTGTATTTGAAGTGATCTATCACGCGTACACGCAGGGCTCCTGATATCTGAAAATCTGCATCGTGAATTAATTGAAAAAAAATCACATTTTTTTAAAAAGAAAAATCATCCATGTAAGCAGCTTTTTCTTATTAGCTGTTTGTTAACAATCTGGGGACAAATAGATGGAATTAGCTGAGTTAAATTGTTCCTAGCTGTTTTATGTACGCGAGAGAGGTGACATTAGCTTTAATCCAAGATGAGTTTCAGATTTAAAGGGGGTGTAAGAAGTTAGCACCCACCCCTTTCCTAGAGGAATGAAATATTTTGGGAAATATTAAAAAGGCAGAATATTATGTTTCCCTGGGTGAGAAATGGAGAAGCATGTTTTTTTTTTTTTTTTAATTTGATTTATATGCCGCCCTTCTCCGGAGACTCAGGGCGGCTTACAGTGCGTTAAGCAATAGCCTTCATACTTTTGTATATTTATACAAAGTCAGCTTATTGCCCCCACAAACTGGGTCCTCATTTAACCTACCTTAGAAAGGATGGAAGGCTGAGTCAACCTTGAGCCTTGGAGAGATTCGAACCAGCAGTAAATTGCAGGCAGCTGTGTTAATAACAGGGTGCTTTAAACCACTGTAGTACCAAGGCTCTTTTAAAGACGAAGCAGCTCCCATCTTCCTGCCCCCATCCTTTGTCAATGGGCCAGAGGCAGAAACTCAATCTTTGTCAATGGACCATCATCTGCAACACAATAGGACCCATCTAGCAACAGAAACTAACACAATAGGACCCATCTAGCAACAGAAACTCACCACATGGCACCTGGGAAGATTACATCAGCCAGCAAGGCTAGCTAAGATCCCCACCCCCTGGGAGTCTGACAACCAATCAGGATACTCTTTCTAGGCCCCAGGAAGTTCAAAGCCAGAGAGGGCATAAAATCTGGGGACTCGCTGCGTCTCGCCCCTTTTCTGTTCAGGAACTCAAACCATGTGATCTTGTCTACCATTAAACCATCTTTCCAAGCAGCCTCCATGTTTCCAGTGTCTTTTTCCCCACTTGGAGCTGAACCCAGAAGGATATTTCTTCCTATAGGGGAAAGTACAAAATTGTGGGAAAGCGAAACCTCTTAACAATCTTGGCAACTTTAGGACTTTTGGAGTTTGAACTCAGAAATCCCCAGCCAATAGTAATAGACGTTCTAGGTACAACACAAAAAAAAAAAAACAACAAAAAACACACACACACACACACACACACACACACACAAAAACCCAGGAGCATCACCATTGGCATTGACACATTCAAGTCAGTCAATTGCAAATGGCAGCTTGGCTTGGATCCCAGCTTACATCCTGTAACACCATCAAATGTCCACCTCTGCCTATCTCGGGTCCTTGGGAAGGACTCGAAAAACTGGATAAAAATGCCAAATCCAGTCTAAACACCTGTGACCATGCAACCAACCGTAATAAAATAATAATACAATTTTTAATGACAACGGCTGATGAACCCAACTGATTTGAGCACTCCGAGACAATCAGCTTTCTCAAAGAACTGGTTTATTGAGGGCATCATTTCGGCATGCATGAAAGCAAAACCGACTCTTAACATTTCCCAAGGTTTGAGTATAATCAAAGTTACAAATGTTTCCCTCCCTCCCTCCTTCTGTGGTCCAATTAGGTGCCGTGGGATGACCTTGGTTCCCACGGGATGATCTGTTGGTTTTGCCCGGTCTGACATTCCAAGCGTCTTCTCCAGGAGGGGGTTCGCAGGGGTTCGGGAGAACCTCTAGCTAAGATTCTGTGCAGTTCGGAGAACCCCAAATCCCACTCCTGGCTGGCCCCACCCACCCCACTGTGTCCCTCCCAGGAGTCCCCATGCAGACCATTTTGGATGCAGGTAAGTGCAGGGCCTATGTGGACGCTCGGGGAGGGTGAAAAATGGGCCTCCAGAGGGCCTCTGGAGCCTGGGGAGGCCGTTTTCATCCTCCTGGAGGCTCGAGAAAAGCCTCTGGAGCCCGGGGAGGGCAAAAATGCACCCCTGCTGTGGTGCAGGAGGCCGACTAGGCCACACCCACCATGGCCACACCCATCCAGCAACTGGACAGAGAACCCCTTGCTAAAATTTTTGAAGCCCACCCTTGCTCTTCCCCCTCCCCACTCTGTGTAGCAAGCTGAGAAACGGGAAGATGTCTGCGACAGGCCAGATCCGTTTTGAAGTTGACAGATAAAATATACAGTAGGTGGCTGAAAACGCCAATGCCAGTCTAAGCATCAGGTGTCAGGTTCAAAGCGTGATTTCACTTTCGTAGCCATTGACGCTTTTTGGCTTGCCACAGGCTCAGGGGCAATGCCAGTTCCAGGCGGCAAACAAGAAACCATCCCATGGGAACCAAGGTCATCTAACCTGGTGTTTGGCAAACACCTGGACAATTTCCCATAACAATATTTAGACACCTAATTGGAGAATGTGACCTGCTGAGAATGATGTACTCAGTAAAGCTTTGCATTAAGAGATGGGATCGTCTCATCAGTGCTTGTTCGGTTGGGTTCGTCACTCGGAACCTTGTCATTTGGCTTGGAACCCACCATAGCAACAATCTGCTCCATTTTGAATTAATGTCAGCTTGTTACCTTACATTTGCTTGTTGTGTTTCGCTACCCTGTCTGACAGTCTGGGGAGGGAGAGAGGATGGGAGGGAGAATGTTTGGGGGAAAATGAAAGTAACCTCTGAATCTTCCTGAGACACTGCTTCAAGGTCATCCCGCTGGGAGAAAAAAGCAGCTGCATACCAACCTACAATTGTGTTCTGTCCCAGCTACGGACCACAAAGACACAGCACACACAAAGTCTGTACAAAACTTAAATTTACTGAAATAACTCAGTCTTTTCCAAAGACAGAAACCAAAGATAAAGTAATCACAATCTTACGAAGGTTGGCAGAAAGCCCAGAAGCAATTTGCAGAGAATCCAGACGTGAAGGAGAACGAATTAAAGTTGTTCCCTACAAATTGCTTCAGTTGGCGTTCCTCCTTAAATAGGCTAAGGGAGTGGCCAATTAGCCCTAAGCCTTACTCTTGAGGAGACCTCCTCCTGAGGAGCCACTCCTGCCTTTTGGCAGCTCCTCCTCTTCGTCTTCTTCACTTAAAGGAGCTTCTGGAGGTTCTGAAGGCTCTGGCTGAATCCCTGCCTCTGGCACCACATTTTCTCCAGCCTCCTCATTGTCTGACTCGAGTGCCAGCTGCATAGGCTGCTGGTGCAGCACCACACCAGCCTCCTCGCTGTCAAAATCAGCTACAATGTGCAGAGGCCACTGACGGACCACAACAGATTGAAGGGAAAACATCTTATTTGAATCTGATTGGTCATGGGGGTGTCGGGTGTGTGTGTCAGTGATGGGAGGCAATTAAGAGAGGGAAAAGTTGAACTTAGGGATGTTGGCACGCGATGCTCAGTTCTGGCTATGCATTACTGCAATAAACTTGACTTCTAATAAAACTACCCCTTTCTCAACAAATGGAACCAAAGATTTTTTCTATTTATAGGTTTAAGCACTGGCAGATCGGACACATTTTTCCTTTTTTATTTTATTTATTAAACTAGTTTCCCGCCCATCTTGACACGAGGCGACTCTTACGCTCGGTTATCCCACAATTAAAATCTTTTCTTCCTAAACCCTTTCAAAACCTTCTGGAAAAATGTCCCAATTTTTTCAAAAGGCAACTGGACTTTCGTTGTTTTTCCTTGAAGATGTTTCTCTTCTCATCCAGGAATCTTCTTCAGTTCAGCGACACTGCAACTGTCATAAATACGAGTCAGTTGCCAAGCGTCTGAATTTTGATCATGTGACCATGGGGATGCTCAATGGTCGTAAGTGTGGAAACATTTTTTCCAGTGCCGTTGTAACTGAATGGTCGCTAAATGAACTGCGTCTCAGGAATCCCCCCCCCCCCCCAAAATGAGCCCATCCTTTGAACGTTTTAGTTACTGCTGGGTTTGATAATGTAAATCGTTGGAAATGTTTTAGTCAGAAAGACTGAATGGGCTCTGTGGCCTCTGCCAACATTTTGATGAATGTCTGCCAGAATGTAAAAGCCGGTTTCAAGGATTGGGAATCAATGCTGCTCCCTTTGCTTATTTTACCGGCATTTTCTGAACAGAGTTGTTCCTTTGCTAAATTCATTTATTCGTTTGCTAAATTTCCATCTTGCCTTTCTTCCTGCAAAAGGCAGCGTGCCGTATCATTTCTTCCTCCACAGTAACAAACTTGTGAGGTAGGTTAGGCTAAAATTAGCCCAGAAATCACCAAGGAGCTTCTGTGACTCAGGGAGGATTAGAATCCAGGTCTCCTCGTTCCTAGTCCAGTTCCTTCCCTACTCCACCTGATTGGCTCTTGTCTGAGAGGGAGGGACTGTCTTAGAGTTAGCCAATGAGCTTTGGGGACGGAGGCAGGACTAGAACTCGGGTCTTCCCCCTCCAAGTACAGCCTGATTTCCACTACACCTGATTGGCTATTGGGCTGAATGGGAGGGACTGACCCAATCAGCCAATGAGCATCTGTGACTGGGTGGGTGGGGACTAGAAACGGGGTCTCCCCACTCGTAGTCCAACCCTTCCTCCACTGCAACTGATTGGCTCTTAGGCTGAAAGGGTGGGACTGGCCCAAAGTCAGCCAATGAACTTCTGGGACTGGGAAGGACCTAAAGCTCAGATTCCCCCCACTCTTAGTGCATCCCCTTCCTCACTATATCTGATTGGCTGAGAGGTTGAGTGGGAGGGACCGGCCCATCGTCAGCCAGTGAACTTCTGACATTGAAGGGGGATTAGAACCCAGGTTTCTTCATTCATAATCCAAGCTCCTCTTCACTGTGTCTGATTGGCTCTTGGGCTGAGTGGGAGGGACTGCTTCAAAATCAGCCAATCAGCTTCTGGAACTGAGGATGGATTAGAACTCAGGTTTCCTCATTCTTAGTTCAGCCTCTTTCCCTTTGATTGGTCAGAGGGAGGGACTGCTCCTAAAATCATCCAATGAGCTTTGGTGGCTGAGTGGGAGATTCTAACCCAGGTCTCACACCTTTCTGAACGCAGTCTTAATGACTTCTTTCCTTCGATTCCAATCCGGAAACTCTACGTCGATCGCGTGTTCTTTCATCCGCTTGAATGAGAGCCAGTTTATAAATAAAAATTAAATGTAAATACATTAATAAAAATAAACCAGATAATTTCGGCATGGCTCTTATTCCAATCCGTGCCCGAAGATGCCAGAATTAGATTTAAGAGGATAAAGGATGACTTGATCTTAGAACCTCTTACAAGGCTTTTTCCCTCCCCTAAGGCTATTCTGATTTTGATTTTAATCTATTTGTTTTTAAAAAGCAGCGGGCCGCGATGATTATCTCCTCTTTTTAAAAATAAAAAAATAAAAATAAAATTGCACCAAACCAGATTTGCATTTAAAACTCCACATGCTCCATTGAACAATTGGATCTGGTTTCCGAGCTCCATACTGGGTTTGGAGATGTGTCCAATCCAATCTACAACTGGGGGAGCAGATTAGGATAAATAAAATCCTTTTCTCTAATTTCTCCCGTGTTGTTGTTGTTTTTTTTTTTTTTTTAATGTCTCAGGCTGGCAAAGAAGCGTCTGTTTTTCTGCCGCACGTTCATACAGCTGGTCCTCGACTTACGAGGGAGCCCAAAATGTTGCTAAACGAGACAGTGGATAAGTGAGTTTTGCCCCATTTTACGACTTTTCTCGCCGCAGTTGTTAAGCGAATCACTGCAGTTGTTAAAGTTAGCAACATGGCCGTTGAGTGAATCTGGCTTCCTCATTAACAACTTTGGGACTAAGTTTTTCCATTTGCCATTGCCTCTCGCCCAGGGCTGGCTGGCAGTGACCAGATCATCCAGGAGAAATTTTACCAGAGAGTGCAGGCTAAGAGTTGAGACTGCCTCAATGGGGCATAATTATTATTTAAAAAAAAAAAAAAAAGTCTTTTAAATGGTATTTTTTTTAGTGAGATGGCTCTGTGGTCTTGAACTGCATTAGTTGGGCTGATTGTTTAATTTTGCTCATGGCAATTGTTAAGGATTGCAATAATTTCGAATGGGCTTAGATGAGTCTGTAAACTGCCAAGAAAAACCCATTTTAGGCGCTGTTTTAAACTAAAGGAATTAATCAATAAATAGAAACCGAAGAAGCAATCTTCCTGGATGGTTTTCTGTGGAGGCTCCCGCCAAGTTACAACCAGGATTTTTTTGCCACTCATCTTCAACTTTAGGAGGTGTGTGTTTGTGTGTGTGTGTGTGTGTGTGTGTGTGTGTGTGTGTGTGAGAGAGAGAGAGAGAGAGAGAGAGAGAGACAGAGAGAGAGAGAGAGAGAGAGGATGAGGGGAAGAGAGAGAGAAAGAGAGAAAGAGAGATGTGAGGGAGAGACAAAGAGCGAGGGAGAGGGGGAAAGAGGGGGAGGTGGGAGAGAGAGAAAGAGAGAGGGAGAGAGAGAAGAGAGAGGGGGAGGGGGAGACAGAGAAAGAGAGAGGGGGGAGAGGGGGAGGGAGGGAGAGACAGAGAAAGAGAGGAGAGAGGGGGAGAGAGGGAAGGAGGGAGAGCAAGAAGGGGAGGGAGGGGAAAGAGAAAGAGAGGAAGGGGGGAGAAAGAGGGGGAGAGAGAGAGAAAGAGAGGGAGGAGAAGAGAGGGGGAGAGGGAGAGAGAGAGAAAGAGAGGGAGAGGGGAGAGAGAGAGGGAGAGAGAGAGAAAGAGGGAGAGGAGAAGAGAGGGGAGAGGGGGAGAGAGAAAGAGAAAGAGAGGGAGAGGGGGAGAGAGGGAGCGAGAGGGGGAGGGAGGGGAAAGAGAGAAAGAGAGAGGGAGGGGAGAAAGAGGAAGAGAGAGAGAGAAAGAGAGAGGGGGAGAACGGATGGAGGGAGAGGGAGAGAGAAAGAGAGGGGAGAGGGAGAGAGAGAGAGAGAGAGGGAGAGGGGGAGAGGGGGGAGAGAGAGAGAAAGACAGGAGAGGGGGAGGGAGGGAACGAGAGGGGGAGGGAGGGGAAAGAGAGAAAGAGAGAGGGAGGGGGAGAAAGAGGAAGAGAGAGAGAAAGAGAGGGAGAGGGGGAGAGAGAGGGGGAGAGAGAGAGGGAGAGAGAGAGGGAGAGAGAAGGAGAGAGGGAGCGAGAGGGGGAGCGAGAGGGGGAGGGAGGGGGAAAGAGAGAGGAAGGGGGAGAAAGAGGGAGAGAGAGAAAGAGAGGGAGGGGGAGAGAGGGAGGGGGGCAAGAGAGGGAGAGAAAATTGGGGCAGGGAAGAGAGAGAGAAAGAAAGAAAGAAAATGTTGGACGTGACCCACAAGTGAAGTCCTACTCCTTAACAATGATCAAACTAAAGATTTGATCATTGATGAACATAGAATAGAATAATAACAGATTTGGAAGGGACCTTAGAGGTCTTCTAGTCCAACCGCCTGCTCAGGCAGGAAACCCTATACCAGTGATGGCTAACCTTTTCCAGGCCGAGTGCCCAAAGTGGGTACGTGCGCCTGAAACCCCCAAGTGCAATGCGCGCACGGCCCCCTGCACATGCCCCACTCCCCTGCACATGCGTGCCATAGGTTCGCCATCACGGCCCTACACCACTTCAGACAAATGTCTGTCCAATCTCTTCTTAAAAACCTCCAGTGTTGGAGCACCCACAACTTCTGGAGTCAAGTCATTCCACTGATTAATTGTTCTCACTGTCAGGAAATTTCTTTTTAATTCCAGATCGCTTCTCGCCTTGATTAGTTTCCATCCGTTGCTTCTTGTCTTTTACAATTATACCTGGTTTGTTAAATTTACTCTTTAATCAGTTGTGGGATTCATCCGGTTCTGTCCAGTTCGGGCGAATTGGTAGCGGTGACTGAGGTAGGCCCCGCCCACCTGCCCAGACATAATGCTGTCCGATTTTGCCATGTTTTGGATGCTGCGCGCATGCGCATAAGATGTTTGGCAAATACCAGATTGGCAAAGATGTTTCCAAATACCTCCCCGCTATGTTGGAAATGTAAACACCAAAAAGGAACTTATTATCACATGTGGTGGTCTTGCCATAAGGCCAAACAATTTTGGCAAATAATTAAAACACAAATAGAAGAAATTATAAATTAACAAATAGAAATGAGGCCAGAAACTTTCCTATTGGGAATAATTACTGGGTCATATGAAAAAGAAATAAGATAGTTAATAATTCACATTATTATAGCAGCACGAATAGTTTTCGCCCAAAACTGGAAAAACAATGACATACCATCAGAAGACAATATGATTATGGAGTGTGCGGAAATGGATAAGTTCACGAAGAAGATACAAGAAAAAGATGAAACAAAATATTAACTTAGTCTGGGAGAAATGGTATAAATCAGGGGTCACCAACCTTTTGGACTTCAGGGACCACTAAATTCGTAATATTAAATCCCACTAATCTGCGTAATGACTGCCTGGGTGGGTGTGGCTAGGTGGTCATGTGACTGGGTGGGCGTGGCCAACTCTATGTCACTCACGTCGAGGGGTGCCTTGCCAGCCTCTACTCATCCCTCCTCTCCCAGCCACTCCTCGCCTGCCCGTCTGGGCTCTTTAGGGCCCCAACAGAGAGCAGTTGCTGGAGCTAAGCAGCCACCATGAGAAAGAGTTGGCAAAAGAGCTCAGTTCAAATTGGGTCTGACCGAGAAGGAGGCTCAGCAGAAGCACCTCACTGAGGACTATAAGCATAGGCTTTCCAAGCAGAGGGAAGACCTGCAGGAGTGCAAGGCCAGGTGCCGACACCTGGAGGCTCAGCGGGCTGAGATGGTCAGCCAGTTCCAGGCCATGATGCAGTCCCACTGGAATGAGGCTCTCTGGCTCTTTGCCACCAGCGGTGCTTCCCTCCAGCCTTCGCCCAAAGCCCCACACCAGGAGGCCGAAGCAGACCCCGAGTTGGAATTTCTGCCCCCCTCCGACCCACACAAAAAGACCTCGAAGGGGGAGACTCTCTGCAGCAACACAAACGTTCATTGCACATATCAGTCCCAGGGGCCGTAGTTTGAGGACCCCTGATTTAGTGCAATATAAAAAATGCAAATAATTTTTCTACGGACCACCAAAATTTTTGCGTGGCCCATCAGTAGTCCACGGACCATCAGTTGGTGACCGCTGGTATAAATGGTTGGAGGAGGAAAGAGGGACAAAGGAAGACTAAATAATGGTTAAATTAGGTGGAGAAATATAGAAACAAATGGGAAGATATAACAATTGTGGAAAGGAAATTAGGTACCTGTTTAGGTCACATGTAAATAAAATAATTAGAATAATAGAATATACTATAAAGGTATATATATATGATATACTAGAAATATATGTATCAAAGATATATTAAGAGAAGAAAGAGAAAATGTATAAATATGCATTTTGTATAAGCATAAATAAATGTATAAATTACTGATGCAAGATGTTGAAAAGAAGAAGAAGATACCTTAACGTGGGTAATGGAATTAACAATCCAGCCATGAGACATTACAGAAGATATTATATGGATTACAAACTTAAAGTCAATTGAGGATTTTATATATATATGTAAATAATTTTTTTTTTTTAGTGGAATGGGTAGAAGAATAAAGATATTGAAAATATTATGTATGTAGACCTGTAGGAAAGTGGGTGGAGATAGGTTAGTTTACTGATTGTTTAGTTTAGGAGAAGGGATGTTATGTTATATTAATATACGTAAAAGATTTGAATTAAGAGATATATGTATGGGGGAGGAGGAAATGGATAGATTATGAGTTGAAATTGCTAAATTAGGATTTATTATATAGTTTTACAGCTGAAAGTTGCTTTGAATGTTGCTTTGAAATGTATAGTATAAGGGGGATATAATGATATTATTAGAAGGATAGATTATGAGTTGAATAGATGAAGTTGCTAAATTAGAATTTATTATATAATTTTACAGTTGAATGTTGTTTTTGAAATGTATAGTATAAGGGGGATATAATAATATTGTTAGAAAGAAAGGGTTAGTATATGGGGGGGTGGTACAAAAGGATGGTAAAGTATTATATAATCTGTTATTAATTTGGGTTTTATTTTGGAGAAGCCACAGGGGGAGGGGAGGGGGAGGGGGGGTTAAGGTGGAAGGGGGGGGGAAAGGGGGAAAATTTGTATTTGAAAAACTTTTTCAATAAAAGAAAAAAGAAAAGAAAAGAAGAAGAAGATGACTAAATGGTATTTGATGCTGCATATAATCACTGCAGGGAGACTGGCATTCGCACAAGAATGGAAGAATGAGGACTTACCAACCGACTCAAAAAGAATTTATAAAATCATGGACTGTGCGGAGTCCGATAGATTTGCAAAACTGATCAAGGGTAAAAGAGACTCAGATTTTTATAGTAGTTGGAACATGTGGTATGATTGGATCCAGAAACGATGGGAGAGAGATAAAGGATAATGTTGGATTATAATTATAGATCATGGTATAATTATGGTAATCAATAAGTATTGGAAATCTAAATTTGTATATAAGAATCTGAATTCCATTTGTGTCTTTAATGGTGTTATTTTATAAAAAATGGAGAAAACGGGAAACAGCAGTATAATTGTCTAGTTATTGTAGAGCGTGATTATTGCCGTGTCTCTGGAAAATTAGAAGGAAAGCTGTCAACTTGCAAAGCTTTCAAGTTGCCATGAGCAGGAGGGAGGGAGAACTGTTAGAGCTGATTGATTTCCCTAACTGAAGTGCATTCCATACATTCTTCCTGACCGCAATCAGAAGGAGGGTGTTGGATTTCACAGCCAGCCAAAGTGGTTAATTGGAGAATGTGATTTACGACGTGGCCAGAGAGGAGGGGAGAGACAGGGTCATAGGGGAACGTAAATCTACGTGGGATTAGTTCTAACTGCATCCGAATATTGCCGAAATGGTGCTCCTAATAAATGACTGTATTTCTTTTGAAGTTCGGCTCATGGCTCATGAATTAATTAGGGCATCTTTCGGAAACTTCACAGACAGCCATTCCTAAAGAACAGTTTAATTGTTCTTTTCTGCTGGTTGCAAAGAGTTAGACCAGGGGTGGGCAACTGTGGCCCTTTTACAACCTGTGGACTTCAATTCCCAGAATTCCTGAGACAGCTTGGCTGTCTCAGGAATTCTGGGAATTGAAGTCCACAGGTTGTAAAAGGGCCACAGTTGCCTACCCCTCTGTTAGACCCATTGCTTGTGATCCTAAAAGGGACTTTTTCAAGAGGCAACTGGATTTTCTTTATTTGTCTTGCCCTGGATGACTCATGACCTCCAGAGACATCGGTTGTGATATTCTCTCAACACCATGGTTTTAGACAAGACGTTCCTGGGTTAAGAACACCTCAATTTAAAGAGTGACTCAGAGTTAATTACAGCAAAATGTGAGTGAAGGACACAAGGATGCAGGTTAAATAAACAGCCGTTCGAGTTCATTGCACAAGGCTGCCTATGCAGTATGATACAATATGGTGTTATACAACACCTTAAATCTGGTTTAAATATTCTTAAATCTGGTTTAAGAACAGACCTTGGGAAGGGAGTTTGTTCTTAAACTGGGGGCTAGTTGTAATCTTGTGAACCCCACATCAATAGAATAGAACTAGAGTAGAGTAGAGTAGAGTAGAGTAGAGTAGAGTGTAGAGTAGAGTAGAGTAGAGTAGAGTGTAGAGTAGAGTAGAGTATAGAGTAGAGTAGAGTAGAGTAGAGTAGAGTAGAGTGTAGAGTAGAGTAGAGCAGAGTAGAGTAGAGTATAGAGTAGAGTAGAGTAGAGTGTAGAGTAGAGTAGAGTAGAGTAGAGTGTAGAGTAGAGTAGAGTATAGAGTAGAGTAGAGTAGAGTAGAGTAGAGTAGAGTGTAGAGTAGAGTAGAGTAGAGTAGAGTAGAGTAGAGTGTAGAGTAGAGTAGAGTAGAGTAGAGTAGAGTAGAGTAGAGTAGAGTAGAGTAGAGTAGAATAGAGTATTTAAGGCCAGCGACCTTTGGCCTGGCCTACCTCATAAGGCTTGTTGGGTTTGGCAAGTGGACTTGAAAACAGTCCAATCCTGGACCAATTTCCTTATGGACGCTGTGGGCCCTTCATCTCTGGAAGATTTTAAGAAGATGGGCTTTGGGCAACCTCCTCTTTGGGGTGTTTGAGTTGGTTTTTGTGCCATCACAAAGGGTTGGGTTCAGTGGTGGGTTTCAAAATTTTTTACAACCGGTTCTGTGGGCGTGGCTTAGTGGGCATGGCATGGCTTGGTGGGCGTGGCAGGGAAAGGATACTGTAAAATCTCCATTCCCACCACATTCCAGGGGAAGGATACTGCAAAATTCCCATTTCCTCCCGATCAGCTAGGACTCGGGATGCAGAGAATAGATGGGGGCGGGGCCAGTCAGCATTTTTACTACCGGTTCTGTGGGTGTGGCTTGGTGGGCATGGCTTGGTGGGCGTGGCAGGGGAAGGTTACTGCAAAATCCCCATTTCCTCCCAATCAGCTAGGACTCGGGAGGCAGAGAATAGATGGGGATGGGGCCAGTCAGCATTTTTACTACCGGTTCTCCGAACTACTCAAAATTTCCGCTACCGGTTCTCCAGAACTGGTCAGAATCTGCTGAAAACCCACCTCTGGTTGAATTATATCTAATCTGTGGTCTCCACTCCACTAATCTGCAGGTCTATTGTTACATTCAGGGAGTGGCATTCACTTACTTTCCCTCCCGGTTCGCAAATGTGAGTGCGCATGTGCGTGCTTCATTTGCACTCACCACTTCCATGCATGCGCATGGCTTTTCATGCATGCGTTTTGCTCGCACGCACACCTTCTGCACATGCGCCAGGCCTCAGAAACGTACCTAAATAGGACGGCCACGATTTCTACTACCGGTTCGTGCAAACCGGTCCAAACATCTCCACCCCGGACCACCCCAATGATGCCCTTGAACTGATGTCCCGGTGCCTGGAGGCCGTGCGGATCTGGATGGGGAGAAACAGGCT
Organism: Pantherophis vulpinus; assembly: GCA_037215915.1. NCBI lineage: Eukaryota > Metazoa > Chordata > Lepidosauria > Squamata > Colubridae > Pantherophis > Pantherophis vulpinus. The sequence goes on from JAXLNS010000001.1 coordinate 8,854,750, forward strand.
CAGGCTCAACCCATCCAAGACCGAGTGGCTGTGGTTTCCGACGTCCCGATATAGTCAGTGGGTGCCATCGCTGACTATTGGGGGCGAATCATTGGCCCCCACGGAGAGGGCTCGCAACTTGGGTGTCCTCCTGGATTCACGGCTGTCTTTAGAAGAGCATTTGATGGCCGTGACCAGGAGGATTTTTTAGCAGGTTTGCCTGATTCGCCAGTTGTGCCCTTTCTGGATCGGGACTCCTTACGCACGGTCACTCATGCCCTCATCACCTCCCGTCTGGACTACTGCAACGCTTTCTACATGAGGCTCCAACTGGCGCAGAGTGCGGCTGCGCGGGTGGTTATGGGAGCGACATGGCATTCCCATGTAACACCTCTCCTGCGCGAGCTGCACTGGCTCCCGGTGGTCTTCCGTGTGCGCTTCAAGGTCTTGGTTACCACCTTTAGAGCGCTCCATGGCTTAGGACCTGGTTATCTACGGGACTGCCTTCTGCCACCGGTAGCCTCTCACCGGCCGGTACGCTCTCATAGAGAGGGGCTCCTCCGGGTGCCGTTGGCCAAACAATGTCGACTGGCGGCCCCCAGGGGGAGAGCCTTCTCTGTGGGGGCACCTACTATCTGGAATGAGCTCCCCCCAGAGATACGGAGGATCTCAGATCTACACACCTTCCACCGCGCTCTTAAAACCTTTTTATTCCATCAGGCTGGCCTGGCCTAGTTTTTCCCTTTGAAAACGCAAATTTTAATTTGTTTTAATTTATTGGGGTGTTTTTAAATCTGTCTTCGGCCAAATTGTTTAATTTGGTTTTATTCTGTTTTTAAATTTTGTATTTATGTGTTTTTATCTTGTGGCTGTTCACCGCCCTGAGTCCTTCGGGAGTAGGGCGGTATACAAATCAACTAAACTAAACTAAACTAAACTAAACTAAACTAAACTAAACTAAACTAAACTAAACTAAACTAAACTAAACTAAACTAAACTAAACTAAACTAAACTAAACTAAACTAAACTAAACCTCTGAATACCATCTCTGGTTACATTATACCCAATGTTGATACATATAATCCTCAATTTATGAACTATTATGGTCATAAGTCACGACACTTGTAAAATGTTACAGTCACGCGGCCACACAATTTTATCTTTTTTTGGGGGGGTGGTCATTAAAAGCGAATCAATATGATCGTTAAGCAAACACCACTGTCCTTAAATGAATCAATGGCTCGCTATGAACATTGGTTTTGCCCCAAACCAGAAATGACTAACCCTCCCAACAAAGGTAAATTTTTCAGCAAATTCAGGGTTGAATTTGGGAACTCATGAGCACAAAAGGTGCCACCTCTTGTGAACCCCTCACCCGAATTCGAATTCCTTAGACCGCCACGGAGGCAGGGAAGGTACCTTTTCCCCAGCCCTCTGATTCAAGGTGGCATTTGAGAGGAATGGTTCCCTTTAGCATAGCCGACAGCTAATTTGTGTAAAGTTTAATTACAGCGAGCGTTAATTAACTGGCAGTATGTTGCAATAGTAAAAGGGAGGCCATCTGTTCCTGGGGAAATTTTGTCTTTTGGTCTCTCTCTTCCTCCTCCTCCTCCTCCTCCACCACCTCCTTCTGCCCCCAGGTTTTGGATTTTAATAATGCCATTGCTGGAGGGGGAGGCGGGGAGGGGGGGTGATGACATCGGGTGCAGCATAGGATCCGCTGCATTGTGAGGGGGTCCTTCCGTCGGGGAGAGAGAGGGAAAGAGAGAGAGAGAAGTCACGCAGGAAGAGAAGGAGAAAGAAGAATTCTAAACTTTTACTTGGCAGAGATCAACTTTTTTTCTTCCTGCCTCTTCCTCTTCCTCTTCCTCTTCCTCTTCCTCTTCCTCTTCCTCTTCCTCTTCCTCTTCCTCTCCTCTCCTCCCCATCCCATCCCATCCCATCCAGGGCTGGGATTCAAACATTTTAGCAGCCGGTTCTCTGCCCGGTTACGGGATGGGCGTGGCCACGGTGGGCATGGCCTACTCGGCCTCCTGCACCACAGCAGGGGAAGAGCGTTTTGCCCTCCCCAAGCTCCGGAGATTTTTCTTGAGCCTCTGGGAGGGCAAAAATAGCCTCCCCTGGGCTCTGGAGGCCCTCCGGAGGCTGGAAATGGGCCTGTTTCTGGACTTCCAGAACTTCCGGGAGCCCCTTTTTTCACCTTCCCTGGGCTTGCTTTGAGCCTCCAGGAGGGTGAAAATGGCCTCTTCTGGGCTCCAGAGGCCTTCCGGAGGCCAGGAATGGGTCCGTTTCCAGACTTTCAGAACTTCCGGGAGGTCCGTTTTTCACCCTCCCAGAGCCTCTACGCGGGCCCTGCACTTACCTGGCATCCAAAACGGGCTGTGTGGAGACTCCTGGGAGGGGCAGGGCAGGGTGGGCGGGTCCAGCCAATCCTTACAACTACCGGTTCGGTGAACCAGATGTAAAATTAGCATCCAGTTTGCCCGAACTGGTCCGAACTGGCTGAATTCATCCTCTGATCCCATCCTATCCATTCCCTTTCCTTTCCTCTCCTCTCCTCTCCTCATCTCTCCTTCCCTCCCCATCCCCTCCCATTCCTCCTCATTCCTCTCCTCTCCTCCCCTGCCCTCCCCTCCTCCTTACTGGCAGGGGAACTCTGGGAGTTGAAGTCCACATGTCTTAAAGCTCCTGAGGTTGAGAAACACTTGCATAGATATCTACCCATGTTTCCCTGAAAATAAGACTAGGTCTTATTTTCTTTTGGGCCTCAAAAGAAGCATTAGGGCTTATTTTTGGGGGTTGTCTTTTTCCCATGTACAGGGAAAAGCACCTTGTCTGCTTGCTCACGGTGGGGCAGGAAGCCACTGGCGTGCTAGTGCCCCCTGCACCCCCCAACCCCCCCACACCGGCTTACCTCAGGGCCCCCACAGCCAGGCCATCCATGCCCCGACACTTGCCTCGCGGTGGCAGCACTGGCAGCCATGTGCA
>JAXLNS010000001.1:8860216-9025216 GCA_037215915.1 Pantherophis vulpinus
GGAGGAGGAAGAGGAAGAGGAAGAAGAAGAAGAAGAAGAAGAAGAAGAAGAAGAAGAAGAAGAAGAAGAAGAAGAAGAAGAAGAAGAAGAAGAAGAGGAGGAGGAGGAGGAGGAGGAGGAGGAGGAGGAGGAGGAGGAGGAGGAGTCTGTGGTATCCTTGGTGGTCTCTGAGCTTGTTGGTTTTTCTACAGACGTTTCATGACCCAACTAGGTAACAACAACAGTGCTAGAAGGGAGTGAGGTTTGTGGAGAAGAGGAGGAAGAGGAGGAGGAGGAGGAGGAGGAGGAGGAGGAGGAGGAGGAGGAGGAGGAGGAGAGGACTGTGGTATCCTTGGTGCTCTCTGAACTTGTTGGTTTTCCTACAGACATTTCATGACCCAACTAGGCAGTGGTGGGATTCAGCCGGTTCGCACCACTTCGGGAGAACCGGTTGTTAACTTTCTGAGCAGTTTGGCAAATTGGCTGTTGGAAGAAATCATTAGGGCAGAGAACCGGTTGTTAAATTACTTGAATCTCACCACTGCAACTAGGTAACATCATCAGTGCTAGAAGGGAGCGGCGAATGATCTCTGTTAGTGTCTTATGTTGTTGGTATTGATGGGAATCTTCTTGGTGGTTCCTTGTTTAGACTATTAGGCTTCTTGCACACAGTATAAACAAAGAGCAAAGCCCGCCCTTGTTTAGCAACCCTTCACCACTGCACCCATTGAGTTTGGTTGTCAGAATCCGGCTGGGAAGGTTTCAGATGGCGATCACGTGACCCTGGGAGGCTGCAAACCATCATAAATGCTCGGTGGTTGCCAAGTGCTCAAATTCTGATCATGTGATCAGGGAAATGCAGTGACGGTCCTTTAAGTGCAAGGACCGGCCGCTTCCAGAGCCATTGCAACTTCAAACGGTCACTAAAGGGATGGTTGTAAATTGAGGATTACTGGTAGCCTTTAAGCTTGGAAGAATTGTGATCGTGGGGGTGCTGGGATTTAATTACAGGCCCGCCTGTAATTAAATAGGATTAAAGAAATTCAGGATAGCCTTGGATAATTATGCTACAATAGCTAGATGTATAGATGAAAGCTCGGTCTCATCTTTTCCAGGAGTGGGCTCCAAAAATTTTAGCAAGGGGTTCTCTGCCTGGTTGCTGGGTGAGCGTGGCCATGGTGGGTGTGGCCTAGTCAGCCTCCTGCACCACGGTGTGTGTGTGTGTGTGTTTCTGCCCTCCCCAGGCTCCGGAGGCTTTTCTTGAGCCTCCAGGAGGGCGAAAACGGCCTCCCCAGGCTCCGGAGGCCCTCTGGAGGCTGGAAATGGGCCTGTTTCCTGAACTTCCGATAGGCCCGTTTTTTGCCCTCCCAAAGCCTCCACGCGTTCCCTGCACTTCCCTGTATCCAAAACAGACCGCGTGGGGACTTCTAGGAGGGGAGGGGAGGGGAGGGGTGGGCAGGGCCAGCCAGGAGTGGGATTGGGGGGTTCTCTGAACTGCACAGAATCTTAGCTAGAGGTTCTCCTGAAACCCTGCGAACTCCCAGCAGTCCACCCCTGGATCTTTTCTCCCTTCGATAATACAAAAACCCCTCCAGTTCTGTGATTTTTCTGCTTTCCCAGGGATTGCCCTGACCAAGAGGTGGACTGGATGACCTCCAAGTCCCCTTCAACCTTAGCTAATATGGTGGCTTCTCCACTGGTTGTGGAAGGAGATCTGAGCAACTGCATTTCCAGCTCTGTTTGTCTCCCTTTCTCTCTATTCCTTAAACTTCAAAGCTGAAAGCTAATTAAAGCCTGCTTTTTGTTAAAACGTTTCAAGAGAAAATGTAGAAAGTACTTTTCTTTTAATAACTAGAAAGATAAGATTAAACTAGAATAAATTAATTTGCTAAGTCTTCTCCAGAAATATGAAAATTTCTCTTTCCCCCATCTTCTCTCAATTTTCTTTTCCTCTTCCTTCTTCTTTTTCCCCCTTCCCTTCCCTTCCCTTCCCTTCCCTTCCCTTCCCTTCCCTTCCCTTCCCTTCCCTTCCCCTTCCTTCCCTTCCCCTTCCCTTCCCTTCCCTTCCCCTTCCCCTTCCCCTTCCCCTTCCTGTAACTAGACACCGGTGTTTCTCTGTGTCATACTGTATAACATATATGGGTATTGAAGTGGTTCAGGAATAACGAGAGGCACAACCAAGCAAATGACAACAGCTCTTTAATTTACAGTGAGACTTCAGCGAAAACTCAGAGGCTGCAGCCCTTCTTATATACAATCCTGGAGGGACTGTCAGCCAATCAGAAATGTAAGCAAGTTTGAAACTCCCGCTTAAAAGTATCAATACATAACACCCCTCCCTTCCCAGAAGGCACTAACATTCAAATATTTACATAAGTACACACAAAATCTCGCAGGTGCCCAGGCCGAGTTCTCGTCCTAGTTGACCTGCGCAGTTCAGTGTTTGGTGGGGCGTCGAGCTGGTCGGAGGGACTTTCTGTCTCTCCCGGCTCCGCCAATGGAACCTCCTGGATTTTCTCCGGGGCGTGGTTATCCCCGGTTGGGAGTGGCGACTCGCTGGGGCAGCGCTGGAACCAGGGCTTGTCAGCTAAGTATTCTCGCGAACCCGGGCTTGAGTTAGCTGTTTTGGGAAAGTTGTTAGAGTTAGGCTCAGAGATGTCTAAATTTATGTTTGCTTCGCCGACTACCCTTTTTCTCAGTTGGTCTATGTGGCGCTTCCAGAGTCTGTCTACCCCAACGTCTACCGTATAAGATTTTGGGCCTGTTATGCCCACTATGGTTCCTGCAACCCATAGCGGTCCGCTGGCATAGTTCCGAGCAAACACCGGGGACCCAACCTGAAACTGTCTTAGTCCAGAGGTCTCTCCCTTGAAGTTTTCATGCGAATAGTTGGGGTGAAGCCTCTCTAACACGCACCGAAGCTTCCTGCCCATGAGGAGCTCTGCAGGGCTTCTCCCTGTGGCTGTGCATGGTGTAGCATGCTGGACAGCTAAGAATTGGTCTATCCTGGCCTGCCAGTCTCCGTTATCTAGTCTGGATAGGGCCTCTTTGGCCGTTCTTACAAAGCGTTCGGCCAATCCGTTAGAAGCCGGGTGGAACGGGGCCGATAGGGCATGGCGGATGCCCAGTCCGGCCAAGTATCCCTCGAACAGGGTTGCTGTGAATTGAGGGCCGTTGTCAGATACTAGAGTATCCGGTAGGCCATGTGTGGCAAACAGCTTGCGAAGGGCTTTAATAACAGCCTCGGCTGTGGTAGAGGGCATTAGAATTATTTCAAGCCATTTCGAAAAGGCATCTACTACAATTAAAAATGTTTTCCCATGGAAAGGGCCAGCAAAATCAATATGGATCCTCCCCCATGGCCCTTTTGGTTTCTCCCACTCTCGGATGGGTGCTACCGGGGGATCGGGGCGAGACTCCTGGCAGGGTCTGCACTTTCCCACCCACTCGGAGATAACTTGGTCCATGTTGGGCCACCATACATAACTGCGGGCTAAACTTTTCATTCTGACAATGCCCGGATGCCCTTCGTGCAGCAATTCTAAGACCCTTGTTCGTAATTTTGTTGGCACTACCACCCTGTCACCCCACAACAAACAACCACCTTGCGTAAACAGTTCGTTTCGTTTGTTTACAAAACCTTGGTAGTCCCCCCTGTCCACCTTGACCGGCCACCCTTTCAGCACCCACCCCATCACCGTACGAATGATCGGGTCCCTGGCTGAGGCTTTTGCCACTTCGGCAGAGGAAATAGGTCCCAAAGTTAATGTGTCCAGTAGAAGGACGGAGGCCTCTGGTGTTGGATTGGTCAGTAAGTCAGGTAGGGGGCAGCGGCTGAGGGCATCCGCGTGACCCAGGGTCCGTCCGGGTCGATGTACCAGCTGATATGAATAGGCCGAAAGAAAAATAGCCCATCTAGTCAAACGTGGGGAAAGAGCAGCGGGGGTAGGCCTGTCGCCTGCCAAAAGTCCTAGCAAGGGCCGGTGATCAGTCACAAGTTCGAATTGCCGGCCAAAAAGGTATTCGTGGAACTTTTTAACCCCCGCAATTGCAGCCAGAGCCTCTCTGTCCAATTGGCTATAGTTTCGCTCTGCGCTTGACAGAGTGCGAGAGTAAAACGCAATGGGCGCCTCTAGGCCGTTCAGCAGTCTATGGCCCAGGACGGCACCAACTCCTATGGGGGAGGCGTCACACACCAATACAAGCGGTAGCGCTGCGTTGTATTGGATTAGGAAACTGTCTTCTGATAGAAGTCTCTTTACTGCCTCAAAAGCGGCTGCTTGTGGTTTCCCCCAGACCCATGGTACATTCTTCCCCAAGAGTTTGTGAAGGGGATCTGCGATGGTAGCTTTGTCTTTCAGGAACATTGAGTAAAAATTGAGCAGTCCAAGGAAGGCTTGGAGCTCTGCTTTGGTCTTGGGGGCAGGTGCGCTCTTAATTGCTCTCACCTTGCTTTCGGTAGGGTGGATGCCTGTGCCGTCCACCCTGTACCCCAAAAATTCAACGGAGGGGACAGCGATCATACATTTATTTTTCTTTAATTTTAGTCCCGCTTCCCTAAATCTAGAAAGGACGTTCCTTACTCTGTCCCCTAACTGACGTTCGTCCAGAGCGCTGACTAGAACGTCATCAAAATAGGGCACCACTCCGGGGAGCCCTTGCAGGAGGCGCTCCATGGTGCTTTGAAACAGGCCGGGTGCAACGCTCACCCCAAACTGGAGCCTGGTGCATTTGAAAGCACCCCTATGAGTTACAATCGTTTGCGCCTCTGCCGTGGCATCATCAACTGGTAATTGTTGATAGGCTTGAGCCAGGTCTAATTTGGCAAAAAATTTTCCGGGCCCCAGGGAGTGTAGTAGATGATGCACGATCGGCACCGGATAGGCGCTCGGCTGCAAAGCCTTGTTGATCGTGCACTTGTAATCGGCGCAGATCCTAATTGAGCCGTCAGACTTTACTGGGGTCACTATAGGGGTTTCCCACTTTGCATGGTCAACGGGAACCAACACCCCTTGTTTAATTAGTTTGTCCAGTTCCGCATCGATCTTTGGTTTCAATGCGAAAGGCACCCGTCTGGCCTTGAGTCTTATTTGGGCTACGTTGGGGTCTAAATTAAGGGAGATAGGGGTCCCCACATACTTGCCCAACGTGTCCCCGAAAACGTCCTGGAACTCGGTCAGGAGACTGTCCTTTAACGATGACTTGAGCATCTGGTGGACGCCGGTGAAGCCCATGCCGAGGGCTCGGAACCACCCCATGCCGAGAAGGCTGGGAAGCTGCTTCGTGACGATGGTCAGCGGCAGGTCTCTTTCGTAGTCTCCGTAGGTGACTCGGAACGTGCCCACGCCTTCGAGGGGGACTCGGTTCCCCTGGTAGTCTAGGATGCGCAGTCTCTGTTTGGAGAGCTGGTCCTTCCGGAACGATGGCAGGAGGGTCTTTAGGGTCGCCCAAGACATTATAGAGAGAGCCGATCCGGTGTCGATCTCCATCGAGCATGGCTTGCCGTTGATTTCGACCACCGTGCTGACTTTGTCCTCGATTTCCGCGCTGGCCTGGTCTATGTGAATGCTGCGGCCATCTCGAGGTTCAAATTCGCGCCGTTTTTTCGCGCCGCCTTCTCTCGTTGGCTGTTTCTGGCGCGTTAATTCTGGTTGGCTGCGACGCTCACGTGGTTGGTGTTTTCTGGGCAGAATGGCTCTACAGACTCGCGCCAAGTGCCCTTTTTTCTCGCAACGCCTGCAGATAGCCTCCCTGTATTTGCAGGACAGTCTGTCATGGTGCCCTCCACAGCTGGGGCAACTTCGCCGCGGGCTGCCTGTGTCTTTTCTCTGGTGCTCCGTTCGGAAAACGTCCTCATCCGACTCAGACTCCGAGCTGGATCCGGCGTCTTCTCTGTGCACCGGGGCAGACTTGGGGTTGTCTTTGCTGGTCAGCGGACGCTGCAGCGTTTCTGCGGCTTTTGTGGAGGCTTCATGAGCCCTGGCCTCATCTAGGGCTCCAGCAAGTGTCAAATCAGGCTTGGCGAGCAGGCGCTGTTGCAGCCTAATGTCCCGAACACCACAGATCAGTTGCTCAAGCAACGCATCGTCTAAGTCTCTATAGTCGCAATGAGTTGCGGCTTTTCTCAGGCTGGCCATGTATGCGCTGACTGGTTCTCCCTCTCGCTGAACGCGCTGTCTGAGTTGGTATCGTTGCATGAACTTGGAGGGCACGGGAGCGTAGTGAGCCCGGAGCGTGGCCATCAGGGTGTCCCAGGAGACGGTCTGGACCGGTGTTGGCTCACACAGTGACTCTGCCATCTCAAACACGTCCGGTCCGCAGTGGCTTAGGAAGAGGGCCCTCTTCCGATTAGCGGAGAGCCCCTGCATGTCGCTGGCTTCGAGCGAGCATTCGAACCTCGTTAGGTACGAGACCCATTTTTCGCGGGTCGGATCAAAAGGCTTGGGCGGAACGTAGGCAGACATGTTCGGTATGCCTCCTGTAGTTCGCCTCGTCGCCTAGCTGAAGCTCGTGGTCTCACTGGTTCGCTTCTTGTGACCTCAATCCCACCTTCGTCGCCAATGAAGTGGTTCGGGAATAACGAGAGGCACAACCAAGCAAATGACAACAGCTCTTTAATTTACAGTGAGACTTCAGCGAAAACTCAGAGGCTGCAGCCCTCCTTATATACAATCCTGGAGGGACTGTCAGCCAATCAGAAACGTAAGCAAGTTTGAAACTCCCGCTTAAAAGTATCAATACATAACAGGTATATACATAATCTTGTCTTTATTTATTTATTTTGTCATATTCATCTAGTGTATATTGGAGGTGGTGATCCTTTGAGAGCGGTATGCAACGAAATTTTATTTTAATGTATGCCGAGTAGTGTACATTCAAAGTGACCATAAAGTTATTTCTATTCTATTCTATCCTATCCTATCCTATCCTATCCTATCCTATCCTATCCTATCCTATCCTATCCTATCCTATCCTATCCTATTCTATTCTACTCTACTCTACTCTTTTCTATTCCACTCCATTCCTCATCTATTTACTTCCTTCCCTTCCCTTCCCTTCCCTTCCCTTCCTTTCTTCCCTCCCTTCCCCTGCCTTCTCCTCCCCTCCCCTCCTCTCCCTTCCCTTTTCCTTCCTTCCCTTCCCTTTCTTCCCTTCCCTTCCCTTCCTTCCCCTTCCCTTCCTTTCTTTCTTTCCTTTTCCTTCCTTCCCTTCTCTTTCCTATTTTCCTCTCTCTCTTCTCCCTCTTCCCAACATAAGAAGTCTAATCAAATAGAACCAGGAACTCCAGTGTTTTCTTCCCTTTCATCCTGAATCATAAATAATCTGGAGAGATTTGGGGAATGTGCCAAGAAGAGTCCCCACCAAGGAACCGGCTGTCTGAATTCTGCACCCGATGACGTCAACCACAATTTCCAGGGTGAAATGAGGAACCCCTTTTTCTTCAAACCTATTTCTATGCCAGCGTCGACTAAAACTTTTTCTGGGACACCGCAGAACTACATGAAAATTAAGCTGTGGGGTGTAAAAATTAAACACTGAGATAAACACTACAACAGGTGAGACAACATAATATGATTCACAACAGAAGAAACAGTTGATATAATTTGAAAGCTGTGAGGGAAGCTTTGTTTTGCTTTCAGCAAAGTTTACATACCCTCATTCGGCTTCCAAACCAGTTTGTGAATTTCCTCCCAAACTATCAACTCCCCCAAAAACCAGTAATACATATCATTGGGTGTTTTTCTACAGTGTATGCTTTTCTCCATAATGTATATGTATGTTATATAAATTATTTCCCCAAAATGCTACAGTTTCTAAAGTTGGCTTTAGGTATGCAACTTTGAATTAGAGAAATATGTGCTGACATTTGTAGACATGGAAATAAGAGGGAAAGGCATGGGAGGGTAGGGAAGGGAAGGGAAAGGAAGGAAAAAGAAGGGAAGAACAGAGGGGAAAAGAAGAGGAGAGAAGAGAAGAGAAGAGAAGAGAAGAGAAGAGAAGAGAAGAGAAGAGAAGAGAAGAGAAGAGAAAGGGATGGATGGATGGAGGATCAAATGGATGGATGGACTGTGAGGGGAGGGGAAAGGAGAGGAGAAGAGAGGAGGGAAGGGAAGGGAAGAAATGGGAAGAGAAGAGAAGAGAAGAGAAGAGAAGAGAAGAGAAGAGAAGAGAAGAGAAGAGAAGAGAAGAGAAGAGAAGAGAAGAGAAGAGAAGAGAAGAGAAGAGAAGAGAAAGATATGGATGGATGTCCTGTGAGGGGAGGGGAGAAGGGAAGGGAAGGGAAGGGAAGGGAAGGGAAGGGAAGGGAAGGGAAGGGAAGGGAAGAGAAGAGAAGAGAAGAGAAGAGAAGAGAAGAGAAGAGAAGAGAAGAGAAGAGAAGAGAAGAGAAGAGAAGAGAAGAGAAGAGAAGAGAAGAGAAGAGAAGAGAAAGGGATGGATGGATGGATGGATGGATGGATGGATGGATGGATGGATGGATCAGATGGATGAATGGATGGACTGTGAGGAGAGGGAACTTTCCTACATTAAGTTTCTTGGAACTTTTTGAGTCTAAATTTTCAGAAAAGAGGACCATTTAGGCAAGAAAAACCAAATGCACAAATATAGAATTGGGAGTACCTGGCTCAACAATAGTAACTGTGAGAGGGATCTTGGAGTCCTAGTGGACAATCCCTTAAATATGAGCCAGCTGTGTGCTACAGCTGCCAAAAAAGCCAACACAGTTCTAGGCTGCATCAACAGAGGGATAGAATCAAGATCACATGAAGTGTTAATACCACTTTATAATGCCTTGGTAAGGCCACATTTGGAAGACTGCATCCAGTTTTGGTCACCACGATGTAAAAAAAGACGTTGAGACTCTAGAAAGAGTGCAGAGAAGAGCAACAAAGATGATTAGGGGATGACTGGAGGCTAAAACATATGAAGAACGGTTGCAGGAATTGGGTATGTCAAATTTAATGAAAAGAAGGACCAGGGGAGACATGATAGGAGTCTTCCAATATTTGAGGGGCTGCCACAAAGAAGAGGGAGTCAAGCTATTCTCCAAAGCCCCTGAGGGCAGGACAAGAAGCAATGGGTGGACACTAATCAAGGAGAGAAGCAACCTAGAACAAAGGAGAAATTTCCTGGCAGTGAGAACAATTAATCAGTGGAACAATTTGCCTCCAGAAGTTGCAAATGCTCCAACACTGGAAGTATTTAAGAAGAAATTGGACAACCATTTGTCTGAAGTGGTGTAGGGTTTCCTGCTTGAGCAGGGGGTTGGACTAGAAGACCTCTAAAGTCCCTTCCAACTCTGTTATTCTGCTCAACTTGATCAGACAATACAAGAGCCCATTTCCGGGTTCCTGCTTCTTTACCAACATTTGAACCCCATCAAGAATCAGACCGGACCCGACTAAATAAACACTTTCTCTGTAATGTCTTGGCGCACATCACAAGGCTCATTCATTATCACCAGAATTATTATGGTTATATCTCATTTTGAGCCACCGCCCTTTGGGCATAGATGTTCTAAAGATGTCCTCCACCACCACCTCACCCATGGTGTACTCCTTCTTCTCTATCCTCCTCTATTCGAGTCGGCCGGTGGCTTTTCAGTAGCCGGGATGGTCCCAGGAGGACGATTCTGTCTGGTTGTCCAAGCTCAAAAGGTGTTTCTGAATAAACATTCTCCAGGAAACCAGCTTACTTGGATCGCTGTTGAGGTCTTCTTTCTTGATCTTCTTGTTGGGTTCCCCTGGCCTTTTTTTTTTTTCCCTTCGGGGTTAATTTTCAGAAATGGGAACGGCGTGGTTCTGCCAACAGGAGACATGGTTGCAGGTTGGATACGGCTTGTTCTCGGTCAGCTCGCAACGTCCCACCGATTTCTCTTGTTGCCATAACCTCATCGCCATCAGATGGGTGACCACCATGACTTTCTGCATGCAGAGAGGACAGGTTTTATTCCTGGCTTGGGTGATGTGCCAGAGGTCGATACACCGGCTGTGAAAGGCGTGGGAACACGAGAGCACCTTCACGCCGTCGTACTGCATGTAGCGGTCTAAGCAAATGGCGCATTCTTGGTATTTGGAGCCGGTCAAGGAAATATGGACAGGTTCCTTCTCGTGTTGTCGAAGAACGCAACGGTTCCTCCTCTTTCTTTTACTCCAGGATAGATAGTGCTCCGTCAGCATCATGGCAATAAAGGTGGCGGACACGGTAAGGCAGACAATCCAACAGGTGTAGAACATGGCAATCTGGCAGCAAAAGCCAGCTGGCTGGAGGAGACACTGGCAGGGACTTCGGACCACCTCGAGACGGTCCGAAGTCGTAGAAGCAACTTTCCAAGCGAAATGAAAATGTTCGCGCCTGGGGAGGGCGAGAAGAGATTTCCCAGAGCGGTGAAGATGTTTGAGGATTTTTGCTGTCTCTTGTGCGGAGAACACAGCTGGGATGTGAAGGTGCCACTTGGCGCCCGGCTCACTCACCATGTTCTCCAGCATCTGGGAACTCACGTTGTGCACGATGGCGGTGTGGGAGCCCACTTGTTGGGCGTGAAGGATCTTCTTGGAGAAAGAGCAATTGTGTTGACGGAAGAGGACCACAAGGAGGGTCGAAGACGGAGGTGGCCCTTGGATGCGATGGTAGGGGTTCAAGGGCTTCACCTTCACCCAAAGGCCCAGGAGTCCTTCAGGAGGGAGCAGGGGCTGAAAGAAAGCTGGTAGGACCCCAACGTCAAGTGAGGTGGAGTTAGGGTTGCAAGTGGCATGGCTGAAGGCCTTGATGGTGATGACTTGGAGAATCAAGAACAGGGTAACCATGTGCCAAGGCCATGAAAATGGAAATCTCATGCTGGTTGAAGGTCCTGGAGATCTTAGCAGGGGCTTAGTCCTCCTTGAAGGTCAACAGGGTAGATTTGCAACCGAAGGGATAAACGCTCTGTAGAGCTGTAGCTTCTGGATGGCTGAGCTTCCATAGATTCAAGAGCTTAGAGGTGAAGTTGACATATAGATCGGGGTCTTCTCGACCTCCTCCCTTCTCAGCAGGCGTGGCCTGCTGGTCGCTGCCAAACGATTGCTCTGCTCTTCCTCCAGGTGACCTTCAAGATGTTTCTTCAATTGGTCCTTTGTGACCTCATCATGCTGCTTTCCCCACCATTTCTCCCTGGCTTCCCTTACCTCCCATGGCGTCTGGGAACTAGTGAGATAAGCCTAATTCCTCTGCCATGGGAACTGGAAGTGGTTAACATCTTTGGGGAGTTAACTATATGGAGAACTATTCTTCCACCATTGGTAACCTTCACCAGGAAAAGAAATCCATTAATCCTCCTCCTCCTCCTTTTTCTCATTCTCTTTCTCTCCTCCTTCTCTTTCTCCTCCTCCTCCTCCCATTCTTCTCCTCCTCTTCCTTCTCCTCTCCCTCCTCTTTCTCTTTCTTTCTCCTCCTCCCCACTTTCTCCTTCTCCTTCTCCTTCTCTCTTCCTCCCCAACTTTTTCCTACTTCACCTTCTCCTTCTCCTCCTCCCTTCTTTTCCTTCTCCTCCTGTTCCTTCTCCTCTCCCTCCTCTTTCTCTTTCTTTCTCCTCCTCCCCACTTTCTCCTTCTCCTTCTCCTTCTCTCTTCCTCCCCAACTTTTTCCTACTTCACCTTCTCCTTCTCCTCCTCCCTTCTTTTCCTTCTCCTCCTGTTCCTTCTCCTCACTCCCCCCCCATTCTTTTCTTTTCCTTTTTCCTTTCTTTCTTTTCTCTTTTTCTCTTTCTTTCTCCTCCTCCCCCTCCCCTGACTTCTCCTCTGAAATGGTACAGGGTTTCCTGCCTGAGCAAGGGGTTGGACTAGAAAACTTCCAAGGTCCCTTCCAACTGTTATTCTATTCTATTCTATTCTATTCTATTCTATTCTATTCTATTCTATTCTATTCTATTCTATTCTATTCTATTCTATTCTATTCTATTCTATTCTATTCTATTCTATTCTATTCTATTCTATTCTATCCTATCCTATCCTATTCCCTCTCCTTCTCCTCTTTTCCTCCCCATTTTTCTTCTTTTTCTTTCACCCATCCACCTCCTCTTCCTCACTCTTCCCATTCCCCTCTTCCAGGGGTGAAATGCTCCTGGTTTGGACCAGATCGCCCGATCCGGTAGCGATGGCGGCGGGTGGTTCGGAGAACCGGTAGCAAAAATCCCTGCGTGCCCCCCCCCCACCCTGCCCAGCTGAGCCGCGCAATCATCAGAGGCTTTTTTTTTTTTTTACTTTTAAAAGTATTTTTTCTACAACCCCTTCCGATGAAAAAATGCTTTTAAAAGTAAAAAAAAAAAGCCTCTGACGATGGCGCGGCTCAGCTGGGATCCTCAGAAGCTTTTCAAAGCATTTTTTTGTGCAACCTCTTGGCTGAAAAGTTGGTCAAAAAAATGCTTTGAAAAGTGTCTGACGATCCCAGCTGAGTTGCCTGATTGTCAGAGAGGTATTTTTTAAAAAGACTCTCTGACGATCCCAGCTGAGTTGCCTGATCGGCAGAGGCTTTTCAAAGCATTAGAAAAAATGTTTTTAAAAGTAAAAAAAAAAAAAAAAGTTGGCCACTCCCACCAGACACATTCCCGCCCCCCCAAGCCATGCCCACAGAACCGGTTGTAACAAATTTTACATTTCACCCCTGCCCTCTTCCTCCCATTCTTCTCTTCCTTCTCCTTCACCATTTCTTCTCTTATTATTTCTTTGTTAGCAGCGGCTGTTAGCGGCTACTCTTGAAAACATCCCACTGGAGAAATTTCTTTATGGTTCTTCTTCTCCAGAATTATTGGATAGTCCAGGCAGATTTTAGAGATGAGTGTGTGCAGTGAGTTGCTCGTCTCCACGCTCCTTGGCCCCTGCGTCCGAAAAAAAAAAACCCCGAAGCCAAGAATTTCATAGTCTACTTAGAAGAATTTCATTCCTATTCTTTTCTTCTGTTGGAAGAAATGTCCACCTGGGTTCAGTTCCAAGTGAACCCAGAAACATGGAGGCTGCTTGGAAAGATGGTTTAATGGTGGACAGGACCACATGGTTTTGAGGTCCTGGGCAAAACGAGCACATGAAGTGGAGAGAGGGGTATATTTATACACTCTCTTGAGCCCCGCCTTGGAGTTTCCTGTTCCTGTACAAGAAATGTATCCCATTGGCTGTCAGACTCCCAGGGGGCGGGAGGTCTTAGTTAACTTTGTAGGTTGTCTGTCTCCCAGGCCTGGTTGAGTCTTGCTGGGTGATGAGGTAATGAAGGGGCTTTGGGCAATTCCTATGATGGCTTAATGGCTTTGTCCTGGTTTGGATTTTGAGTGAAGGTTAATCCCATCATGTCCTGAGGGCCATGTCTTTGTGTTGTAGATAAGCTGGCCCAGCCTTTTTCTTGTAGATAGGTTGGCACCAAAATATCTGCTCAGATGGGGTGGGTGGGCAGGGAACTGAGGCTCTGAGTTTTGTCTTTAGAAACATCTTTCTCCTTTAGGGAAAATATAATATTCTGCCTTTTTAATATTTCCTAGAATATTTCATTTTCCTAGGAGACGGGTGGGTGCTAACTTCCTACACTTCTTAAAGAACTCCTGGAGCAATTTTTGGTCTAGCATCAGGAATGAGTTTCAATTGAAAGAAAAATGCAGGGAAATATCTGTGTGCAGAGCAATTTGGAATGCTTTGGACATCTGCATTACTTGCCCCACCCCCGCACCCCAAGGACAGGAACGTAATTTATGAGTTTGGGGCCAAAATGCTCACTTTCTCCCATGACAATCAATGTGTTTTTTTCTTGCGCCAAATAAACAAGATTGCAAAATTATCTTGGAAAGAGGGTAAATAATGCAGGATGAACGTTCTCACAAGGAGCTTACATTTTTGCAGTCCTCCGGCACAGAACTACCGGTTCTATGGGCGTGGTTTATTTTGTGGGTGTGGCTTGGTGGTGGGGGTAATGTGACTGGGTGGGTGTGGCCAACTTTTTTTTTTTTTACTTTTAAAAGCATTTTTTCTACAACCTCAAAAGGTTGCAGGAAAAAAAATGCTTTTAGGAGCCTCTGATGATCAGGCAACTCAGCTGGGATCACCAGAAGCTTTTAAAGGCATTTCCTTTCCTACAACTTCTTCGGCCGAAGAGATTGCAGAAAAAAATGCTCTTAAAAGCCTCTGACGATCCCAGCTGAGCCACGCGATCATCAGAGGCGTTTTTTAATTTTAAAAGCATTTTTTCGGCCAAAGAGGTTGTAGAAAAAATGTGTTTAAAAGTAAAAGAAAAAGCCTCTGATGAGGTGGGCGGGGCTGGGGACCGGTTCGGGGGTGTGGCCAGCCAATGTTATTACCGGTTCTCTGACCTATTACAAATTTTTATTATCCGTTCTTGAGAACCGGTGCGAACTGGGAGCAATCCACCACTGCCTCCGACGTTGTAAAATGACGGGGGAAGAAAGAGAAGACGGGGAAGGAAATATGGATGGTAAATTTTCTTTCAATCCCTCCTCCCTTTCTTCATCCTGTCCCCACTAAAATTAGAAGCCATTTTCTGACCTTTCTTTCCCCAGTCTTTCCCCTATAGGGAATGTTTGAGTTCATAGTTTAAAAGTCTGGCACTGATCCCAGATTTTTTTAAAAAGACACTTGGATTAGGGGGAAAAATAACGGAATGCTAAATTGCATTCATGTCTACTAGATAGAACATCATGTGTTTTTAATCAGGATTAAAGGAAGGAAATAACAGAATGACAGAGTTGGAAGGGACCTTGGAGGTCTTCTAGTCCAACCCCCTGCCCAGACAGGAAACCAGTGGTGAAATTGATAACCATATCTGTTGGCGAGCGTTGCCCTAGCTCATCATGCGCGCGCCGGCTAACTGATTTTTGGATCTTCTGTGCCCACCCACCGGAAGTCAGAAAAAGGGCTGTTTCCGGCCTCTGGAGGGCATCTGGGAGGGTGGGGAAAGCTGTTTTTGCCCTCCCCAGGTTCCTAGAAAGTCTCTGGAGCCTGGGGAGGGCGAAAAACAGGCCTACCGGGCTCACTGTACCATAAGCAAGGGGAGCACGGGGGGGGGGGTCGTGCGCACATGCACGGGGGGCAGGGAGCATTGAATTATGGGTGTGGGCATGCGTGTGAGCGACCCCCCTCACTCCCCCCATTTTTGGCACGCGACGGCAAAAAGGTTAGCCATCACTGGTGTAGACAATCAGTTAAATACAGGTAGTCCTCAACTTACGACCACCATTGAGCCCGACATTTATGTTGTTAAGCGAGAAATTTGTTAAGTGAGTTTGGCCCCCATTGGACGACTTTCCTTGCCATGTTTGTTAAGCGAATCACTTCACAATTAGTTAAATTAACAAAGCAGTTAAACTAGTCACACGGTTGTTAAGTGAAACTGGTTTCCTCATTGACTTTGCTTTGTCCGAAGGTCACGCAAGCCCCTTTTGCAAACTTGTGACAAGCAACGTCAAGGGGGAAACCAGGTTCCACTTAGCAACTGTGTGACCGACTTAACAACTGCCGTGATTCCCTTAACAAATGAGGCGAGAAAAATCGTAAAATGGGGCAATGCTCACTGAACAAATTTCTCACTTAACAACATAAATTTTGGGCTGAATTGTGGTCGTAAATCAAGGACTCCTGCCTTGAGCTGGAGGGTTGCACTAGAAGACCTTTGTGGCCTCTTCCAGTCCTATGACTCTATGTTCAATGCATGGGTGGGTTCTACTTATCTTTACTACCGGTTCACATCTGCGCATGCACAGATCACCTATGATGACATCCGGGTCAGTGGGCGGAGCCTCTGCCGGTTTTACTACCGGTTCTTGCGAACCGGTTCAAACCGGGGGCAACCCACCACTGGTTCAATGTCAGGTTCCAAGAATCAGGATCAGACATTAAATTTCAATTCAGAAGATTTATTGCTGAAGTCTATACACAAGAATCTAGTCAACTAAGGGTCAAAACTAAACTGATACTACGTAAGAATTAAGGGAATTCAAGAGGGGGCTGGACTTGGGTTGCTTGTGGCAATGTAAGGATTCTAGACTGGTTACTCTCTTCACTCCACCCCTGGTTCTGCCTCTTCTTCTTCTATAAATTATGAAGAAAACAATTATATCTGGTTGCCCTTACTGGTCTTTTGCTGACCAAAATGAATTGACTCAGCGTTTTTGTTTTCCTTACCGAAGCGTTGAGCCATGGAGATTGTATTCTATTGAGATGTGGTGATAAGTTATTAAAATTGTTTTTATCTGCTGGGGTGAAAGAAGTTACTTTTTTTTTCTTTTTTCCCTTCCTTCCCCCTTTTTTTTGTCCTTTCAAACCCCTCTCCCTTTTGTGTGTGTTTTTCTGTTTGTATTTTTTTTTTTGCAAATTGTGTTGACTTTATTTATTTATTTATTTATTTATTTATTTATTTATTTATTTGTCATATTTCTATGCCGCCCACTCTCCGAGGACTCTGGGCGGCTTACACCAAAGACAGTATACTAAATAGCATATTGCGCCCAACAATCTGGGTCCTCATTTTACCCACCTCGGAAGGATGGAAGGCTGAGTCAACCTTGAGCCAGTGAGATTTGATCTGCTGATCTGCTGAACTAGCAGCCAGCTGAAGTAGCTGCAGTACTGCACTCTAATCACTGCGCCACCTTGGCTTACATGTATTATTCTGACTAAAATTATTTGGGGGGATGGGGAAATTGTCAGTATGTTCATGAACTGGAATAGGGCATAGCAACAGGTCAGCCAATGAGGGCTGTTTGGTAACTGAAACATAGTATTTGTTGTATGGGGCCATAAGAGATAGTGTGGAGCCTGGGTGTTGCTTAACTGTTCTGTATATAAGCTTGAGGGCACTAGCTTTTCCCTCCTCCATTTTCCCTTCTCCATTTTGTGCTGCATTCGTACTTGCTATTTCTCCTCTCTACAACGTGGAAAAACCTACAAGGGTATATTGTATGCCTTATGTGTTGTTTTATATATATATATATATAAAGACGTTTTGAATCCTGCTGAATTGTCTGATTGTGTGTGCTGCAGTAAACTCTTTTGACAAAACCCCCATAAATGTACTCACAAAAGGATATGCCTTTCGAAGGAATACCAAGCTTGGTCAAAAGTGAATTGTACGAAGTTGGAAAACGAGCAAAATATCCAGCACCAAGTCTTGGTGACTTCACAACTACAACTGCTTAGTTATCTTAGTTAACATTAGAGAAACAGTTTAACACACCTTCTTCTGGGATAATTGTGTGCGATTTCCCAGTTTAGCTGATGGCATGGGGATCTCCTAGTGGTCTCCTCTCCATACATTAACCAATTGCAGCCAAATTCACTTAGGGGTTGCTTGGTTGTTGGGCCCAATGCAACCTTGAATGATGTGTTTCCAATTCTTTCTTAATGCACAATAAAAGGATTCACGAACATGAAGACGAAAACAGTGGAATGTCGTTGCAATATTAAACTAGGAATGGGAAGTCTAGAACATTCTACTCCCTTCTCGGTGCCAAAAGCTCATTGGCTGATTTTGGGCAAGACCCTCCTTCTCAGTCCAAGAGCCAATCAAATGCAGTAGGGAAGGAGCTGAACTAGGAGGGGGAACGCCTAGGTTTCTAACTCCCCCCTCAGCCTCCACACCTCATTGGCTGACTTTGGGTTAGTCCCTCCCTCTGTGTCCGACCTACCTGAAAGGGTTGTTGTGTGATTTATAAAGCTGATTATAGGACCTGAAGAAAAGGCGAAAAATAGATTTAACTTTTCATAACTACAGATAGTCCTCGACTTACGACCACAGCTGGCGCCTAAAATTCACCAATTCTGCCCCGTTTTATGACCTTTCTTGCCACTGTTGTTAAGTGAATCACTGCAGTTGTTAACTTAGTAACAAGGTTGTTAAGTGAATCTGGATTCCCCGTTGAGTTTGTCAGAAGGTCGCAAGAGGAGATCACCTGACCCCGGGAGGCAGTAACCGTCATAAATAGGAGTCAGGTGCCATGTGCCTGAATTTTGGTCATGTGACCATGGGGATGCTGCAACGGTCATAAGTGTGAAAAAACGGCCACTTTTTTTCAATGACATTGTAACTCTGAAAAGTCATTAAACGAATTATTGTAAGTGAATATTACTATTTTAAGAGGACTGTGAATGAATAGTCTTTAAGCTGCAAAGTGACAGGATTTCAATGTTTTTCATTCCAAGAGTATCTTCTGAACTCTAAATTCACAATTACCTAGGATGGCATCGGAGCTACAGGAAGGGCTGCCAATACGAATTAAGTAACCACAGAGGGGGGGGGGGGAAATGGATTTGCATGCCAAAGCACCCTCAACAGACTTCAGATGCAACCGGCAACAGTTGAGTTTCACCCCTAAAGTAAGTCACAGATTTGCCGAGCGGTGCAGAAAAAGGGACATAATTCATGTCATTTACAGGAATTTATCTCTTTGGCATCGTTGTGTGATTACTCAGATGGCATAAAACCAAGCAAATGATGTAAATTAATCCTGCAAATTCATATTTGGGGGAGGTTGGTCTCCAATTGCTACCTTTCCACAATTAGTTCAGGCTCCGTTCTGTTCCTGTTCTACTCTACTCTACTCTACTCTACTCTACTCTACTCTACTCTACTCTACTCTACTCTACTCTACTCTACTCTACTCTACTCTACTCTACTCTACTCTACTCTACTCTACTCCTCTTCCCTTCTGTTCTGTTCTGTTCTGTTCTTCATTTCTTCTGTTCTGTTCTATTCTGTCGTGTCCTGTCTATTCCTATTCCTATTCCTATTCCTATTCCTATTCCTATTCCTATTCCTATTCCTATTCCTATTCCTATTCCTATTCCTATTCCTATTCCTATTCCTATTCCTATTCCTATTCCTATTCCTATTATTTATTATTATTATTTATAAAATTTGTATGCCGTCCTATCTCCAAGGACTCTGGGCGGCTCACACAACAATCGACCATTCCTATTCCTATTCCTATTCCTATTCCTATTCCTATTCCTATTCCTATTCCTATTCCTATTCCTATTCCTATTCCTATTCCTATTCCGTTCCATTCCATTCCATTCCATTCCATTCCATTCCATTCCATTCCATTCCATTCTATTCTATTCTATTCTATATTCTACCCTATCCTACCCTACCCTATCCTATCCTATCCTATCCTATCCTATCCTATCCTATCCTATCCTATCCTATCCTATCCTATCCTATCCTATCCTATCCTATATCCTATTGATTTCTAATTATTTCTATCCTGTTCTACTCAACTCCTATTTCTATTCTATTCTGCTTTATTTCTGTCTCTACTTCTATTCTACTGATAGGCCTCAACCGATCACCACAATTGGGACCGGAATTTCCATTACCCTACTGAGCAAAGCAATTGTTAAGTGAGTTGCACCCATTTTACCACGTCACCCCTAGTCCTTCTCTCCCGTAGACTAGACCACATATCATCAAGCTGCCAAGGCTGAGAAACACTCCTTTAACCATACAATAAATGTAGAGTTAGTACTTATAGTTGTGCTTCTTGCCTGGATTAGCTCGAAGGGCTAACGCTGGTAGAGAAGAAGCAAGGTGTTTACGAAGAAAGGAACATGAAGGATTAGTTGGTTTTTTTCAAATCCTATCTAGCCTCTGATTTTGCATCACAACCCATACAGGTAGTCCTCGACTTACAACAGTTCATTTGTCAACCCTGGAGCCATCTTTGAACATCTTCAGGGTTGCCACAGTGAGGCTGGATGGAGCTGTGGGAAAGGGAGATGGGAGAGTAGAGATAGTTGGGGGAACATGTAGCCAAAATAACATTCTTTTTTTCTGGGAATCAAGGACACTTTCACCAGCACCTGGAGAGGCGTGGATGGGAGGCATCCAGGATGGGGAGAGATACCTGATTGGGGCATGTGATGGCTGTGTGTAATTGGGGTGAAGAATTTTGGGCTTTGAAGTGGGTGGGGAAAACCTGGGGAACTTCAGAGTCGGGTTTTCACCAGCTGTGCCAATATGACATGCCTAATAAATCTATACTTTGGCCTTGGAGTTTTGATTTCAATTGGGCTGTTGGAACCATGACATCATTTAGTGACTGTTCAAAGCTACAACGGCACTGAAAAAAGTGACCAATGACCATTTTGCACACTTACAACCATTGCACCATCCCCACAGTCACGTGACCAAAATTCAGATCCTTGTCAACTGACTCACATTTATAACGGTCAGTGTCCCAGGGGTCATGTGATCTCTTATTGCGATCCTCTGACAAGTAAAGACAACAGAGAAGCCAGATTCACTTAATAACCATGTTATTAGCTTAACAACTACAGTGATTCGCTTAAGAACTGTGGCAAAAAGGTTGTAAAATGGGCCAAACCCACTTAACAAATGTTTCACTTAACAACAGAAATGTTGGGCTCAATTGTGATTGTAAGTCGAGGACTACCTTTAATAGTTTCTGAATCTCCTTCCTTATTTCAAGAGCTGCTACCCATCCATTCGGTTTATTCTTTCTTAGCAACTCTCTGTCTGTGGATGATATGATATGATAGTGATGATGATAATGACGATGATTTTCAAAAAGCCAAGATACAGCCAAATGGACCTCCTGACCACATCCCCACCCTGTTCTTTTCTGACCATCGAAACCCCAAATTCCTAAAAGACAACATGCACAATGACCACAATTGGGAAGAATTGTGTTGTTTCTCCGTCCCCACCCCTCCCATTGGATCTGGAGGTCCATCTCCATTTCTTCTCAACTGCATCTCTGTCAGCTCCCTAGATTGCATTGTTAACCTTCTGCTTGCAGATTGGGCACGTCTTGCCAGTGATGGGTTGGATGAGTAACCAGGTGTTGATACAGGTAGCGTGAAAGACATGGGTGCAGGGAAGAACCTTCAGCCGGTCACCTGCTTCATACTCCCCCATGCA
Source organism: Pantherophis vulpinus (assembly GCA_037215915.1). Classification (NCBI taxonomy): domain Eukaryota; kingdom Metazoa; phylum Chordata; class Lepidosauria; order Squamata; family Colubridae; genus Pantherophis; species Pantherophis vulpinus. The sequence continues at coordinate 8,881,103 of JAXLNS010000001.1, forward strand.
GATTACACAGGTGTCATACCTGTCACCATGTTTGAAAGTCTTCACTCGGATGCCTTGGTTAGGCCGGCCCCATTTCACCCAACTGACCAGTAGCAAGAAACTGGTCCCCATGCTGAGGCTGATGAGCAACCCAAATTCCTGTAGTACTTTGAGGAACAGTTGTTGAGTACAGTAACCTGGCCAGATCGGCAGGTCATAGACAGCTAATTCCCAAAGAGCCGCATATGTTTCATCCGAGCAGGAATTGTAATAACTCTGGGGTACCACCACCATAATTTGGGCATCCTTTGCTGAATGAACTTGCCTTCTTAAAAGTTTAGAAGATGTCCGTCCGATAAACAACGACGGGATAACGATCGGCAGTCTTGTCTCTTCCATGCTGACCGCCATGTTCACCAAGAAATCAGAACACAAGTTGTAGATGATAGCTGCCCGGTATCCAGCTTCCTGGGCATGGAAAACTTTAAGATTAAAGGAACAGTCGTATCGGCGGATGAGGGCGACGAAGCCAGAAGGAGTCCGGTTCGATATCGGGGCTGCTTTTATAGGGTGACAAGCATTGGCAGGCACCGTTTCAAGCAGGTAACCCTTGAGACCAGTTGCGGGCACGGGTGGGCCAAAACAGGCTGGGGCTGCGTTAAAATCCATACAGGTGTCATTCTGCTTGTACACCAGATGAACGAATGGTTTGGCCAAGGCGGTCTCGAGAAACAAGGAAATGGTCACTAGCAGTGGAAGAGGTTCCACCAAGCCCCACATGATGGAAATCGCTTTCTCCAGACACAATGGATGGAAGATGGAGAGAGAGAGACCGGTGGAGTATCTAGATTTCAACCCCTTGGCATTTTGGAAAGCTGGTGAGGGAGCCGCTGAGGCCACGTCAACCAAGCGACGGTCTTCAAGAGCAGACTGCAGAGGTCTCCTTCCTTTTCTTGAAATTATGAAACTCAAGTTCTCTCGACCACACTGATACCGCACTTTTTTCACCACAGGGCATGTGGCTCTCGCCTTCCTCCCCACCCCCCTAGGTGTAGTAGTTTGAACCAGCCCACTCCCTTGTGACATCACTCCTTCATTGCTTGGGCTACTATCTCTGAGCGGCAAGGAGAGAAGAAGGACTGATGTGTACTTAAACATAACAGGTAAAAGTAAAGATAAAAGTTTCCGCTTTCCAGTTGTTAAGAATCCGAATTAGAATAACAGAGTTGGAAGGGACCTTGTAGGTCATCTAGTCCAACCCACTGCCCAAGCCTCTAAGATCCCTCTCACAGTTACTGCTATTATTATTGCTATTGTGTCTGACTTTAGGGAGTGGTGCTCATTTCCATTTCTTGGACAAGGGATGCAGCATTTTCCAAAGACATTTTCCATTGTCATATCGGCCAGCATGACTGTATACCTACCACGATAGCACTTACATTTATCTACCGCTTCACAGTGCTTTACAGCCCCTCTCTAAGCGGTTTACAGAGTCAGCATATGGCCCCCAACAATCTGGGTCCCCAAGGCATACGGTGGTACACTGTTACCTTCCCACCGGAGTGGTACTTTCTGATCTGCATAGGAAGAACGGTTGGGTACGTCTAGTTTAATGAAGAGAAGGACTCGGGGTGACATGATAGCACTGTTCCTGTCACTGCGTTTTTGTATTTACCAGCTGAGCTCATATTTCTGGACTGTCAGACTTTCCGTAGCTTGCCAAAATTTCTTATCAGTAACTGATACTACGTGTATCCGCATTCCTTTCTTTCTACTTCACACTTTTCTTTGTTCTCTTGCCAGAGACGTCCGGCTGCTGAGAAGTAGCCGGTAGGAACTTTGCAAAAATGTAACAATTTAATTATTTTAGCTAGTTAGATGTTTTATTTTCTTCTTTACAATAAATATGAGTTTAATTAGAAGATGTATTCCGGTTTTATTTTTCAAAAGTATACACAAGAAAAATGCCATGATCCAGGCAATTATCCCAGGAAGGTAACGGGGCTAATTGCCTCTGACAGTTCCAATATTTGAGGGGCTGCCACAAAGGAGAGGGAGTCAAGCTATTCTCCAAAGCACCTGAGGACAGGACAAGAAGCAACGGATGGAAACTAATCAAGGAGAGAAGCAACCTAGAACTAAGGAGAAATTTCCTGACAGTTAGAACAATTAACCAGTGGAACAACTTGCCTCCAGAAGTTGTGGATGCTCCAACACTGGAAGTTTTTAAGAAGAGATTGGGCAAGGATTTGAGCAGGGGGTTAGACTAGAAGACCTCCAAGGTCCCTTCCCACTCTTCTGTTATTCTTCTTAAAAAGCTTCAGTGATGAAGCACCCACAACTTCTGGAAGGAAGTGTCTATGCAGATTCTCAATCATCCATGTCACGAATGATTTTTGAAGAGGCAACTGGACTTTCTCAGGGTTTTTTTTTGAAGATGTTTCGCTTCTCATCCAAGAAGCTTCCTCAGCTCTGGGACTTCTGGAGGGAAGCTGTTCCATCAATTAGCAGTCTTCCGGTATTTGAGATGCTGCCACGAAGAAGAGGGGGTCGACTTATTCTCCAAAGCACCTGAAGTCAGGACATGAAGCAAGGGATGGAAGCAGGGTTGAAATGCTCCCGGTTCAGACCAGAGGTTGTAGAAAAAAATGCTTTTAAAAGCCTCTGATGATCCCAGCGTGCCGCAGCTGAGCTTGTGTGCCCACCGATATGGCTACACGTGCCACCTGTGGCATAGATTCACCATCACGGGCCTATAAATTCCAACTTGGGGAACCTCCAGACATGTCGACTTCATTTCCCAGAATTCCCTCGCCTGCTTGATTATTGAACGAACATTCTGGAAGTTGTCTATGGAGATTCTTGGCCATTCAGATCATAGCTGTCCCAAAGGTGCTTTTTCAAGAGGCAACTGGACTTTCTTTGTTTGTCTTTGAAGACGTTTCGCTTCTTATCCAAGAAGCTTCTTCCGGTCTCACTGAATGGTGGGGAAGGGAAGGATTTATACTCCTTGCAGACAGCTGGTCATTTGCATCCTTTGAGAGAGTCGTTGAGGCCACTTGGGGGTTTCTCTGTGTCCTCAGGGTCACCGGAGTGGTGCAAATGGGTGCGGAGCCTCCTTGGAACTGCTGAAAGGACTGTGTTGTAAACAGGAGATAGATGATTTCGTACCCCTCCCCCTCCGTTGAGAGAGGGCTGTTCAATGTTGACATAGATGGCTTCTTTGACCCCTCTTTCAAACCAAGTGGCCTCAATGACTCTCTCAAAGGATGCAAACGACCAGCTGCCTGCAAGGAGTATAGATCCTTCCGTTCTCCGCCATTCAGTCAGAGCCGAAGAAGCTTCATGGATGAGAAGCGAAACCTCTTCAAAGAAAAACCAGAAAGTCCAGTTGCCTCTTGAAAAAAAAAAACACCTTTGGGAAATTCTGGGAGTTGAAGTCCACTTATTCAGAAGCTGGCCGTGCTGGGAAACATTGCATTTATGAAATGCCATCGAAATGTCAGGAGGCGGGATTGACTTCTAGGCTTCCACCTCCCACCTTAATATTATTCATTGAGCTGTACTAATATTCATTATTTTCTACAGAGCATGTACGGGAGTTAACTTCTCCCCTGTTTCCAGTAAAATCCTGCTACGTAACTTGCCTTCGAAGCAATAACTGCTCTTGGTTCATGGTTACAGATTGCTCCTCGAGTAAGGAACTAATAGGATTTGTGAATTGTATGCATCTCGTAAGAATATACTCTGGATAGTTCGGGTGCCTCTTTGAATCCTGAACTGCTGAGCAAGCATTTTTTCCTGTTCTGTGCGTCGACTTTTTCTCAATAAATTAAAACAGCTTGAAGAAAAGCGTGCCTGTTGGCTCAACGTTGCTATCCGATCTTTTCTGGACCCGCCATCTTTTCCTGAGCGATGATCTTCCCATATACAGGTCGTCCTCGAGTTACAGCCATTCATTTCTGCAATGGTTCGACGTCACGGTGGCACGGAAAGCAGGGACTTCCAAGTGATCCTGGCACTTAGCAACCGTCCCAGAAATCCCAAGGACACCTGATCAAAATTTGGGCAACCAGCTTGTATTGTTGATGGTTTGAGCATCCTGGGGTCATGTGATCACCCTGCGCGACCTTCCCAGCTTCCTTCCGAAAAAGCAAAGTCAATAAGGGGAAGACGGATTTGCTTAACGGCTGTGACTCGCTTAACGACTGCAGTGATTTGCTGAACAGCCATGGCCAAAAAGGTTGTAAATTCAAGCGTGACTCATTTAACAACCGCCTGGCTCAGAGGTGGGCGTCACATACTGTAGCAACCGGTTGCCCCAGCACCGGAAAGGTGAGTGAGTGCTTGTGTACGCTCGCTTCGCTAGCGCTTGTGCCATCCACACATGAGTGCACCATCACAAAACACAGCAATTCGCTCGTGTGCATGACCGGCATTGAGCCAGGTCGCCACTACCGGTTACCACGAACCGGTCTGAACCGGCTGAATACCACCTCTGGCCTTGCTTAACAACGGAGATTGTGGCCGTAAATTGAGGAATGTCAGTGTCTTTCTTTTGTTTTTTGTTTTATTCTCATCAGACTCCACCTCCCACAAATGAGCAGGTACTATAGAATCCACCATTGGAAGGTATCCTTGAGGCTATCAGGACCGCACACACCCTGCTCTGAGTAGGAATCCAGGTGTAAGCATCCCAGCTACAGTAGATGGTTGCCCAACCTCTGTTGAATGAACCCAATGAAGGAGGAAAATTCTGCTTCTTGGGAGTCATTGTGCATTTCCAATCATTGTTCATTAAAAATTTTCTAGGATTCATCTGCCTTCTTACAACTTAAACCAACTGTAACTTAGTCCTTTCTTAAAAGGTATAGGGGACCCTACACCATTCCAGACAAATGGGTTGTACAATCTCTTCTTTAAAACCTCCAGTGTTGGAGCATTCACAACTTCTGGAGGCAAGTCATTCCACTGGTTAGGAAATTCCATTTCACTGTCAGAAAATTCCTCCTTAGTTCCAGGTTGCTTCTCTTCTTGATTAGTTTCCATCCATTGCTTCTTCTCCTGCCTTCAGGTGCTTTGGAGAATAGGTGGACCTGCAATTTGCATACCGAGCAAATAGACCATCAGATGATGCTGTTAATATGGCTCTGCACTACAGCCTACAACATCTTGAATCTCCAAAGACCTACGCAAGGGTCCTCTTTGTAGACTTTAGTTCAGCATTCAATACCATCATTCCAGACACTCTTCTAACTAAGCTAAACCAGCCACAGGTACCTGAACACACTTGTAAGTGGATCATAAGCTTCCTAACAGACAGGAAGCAGCAGGTGAAGCTAAGCAGAATCCCATCAGATATCTCTACAATTAGCACAGGGGCCCCCCAAGGCTGTGTGCTCTCCCAACTTCTCTTCTCTCTGTATACCAATGACCGCACCTCAAGCGATCCATCTGTTAAACTACTGAAGTTTGCAGATGACACAAGAGTGATCGGTCCCATTCGAGACAATGATGAATCCGCATACAGACGGGAGGTTGAACAACTAGCCTCGTGGTGCGACCGGAATGATCTGGAACTAAACACACTCAAAACCGTAGAAACGGTGGTGGACTTTAGGAGAAACCCTCCCATACTTCCACCTCTCACAATACTAGACAACACAGTATCAACAGTAGAGAGCTTCAAATTTCTAGGTTCTACCATATCTCAAGACCTAAAATGGACACCCAACATCAAAAAGGTCATCAAAAAAGCCCAACAAAGAATGTTCTTTCTGCGCCAACTCAGGAAGCTCAAACTGCCCAAGGAGCTGCTGATCCAGTTCTAGAGAGGAATTATTGAGTCTGTCATCTGCACCTCCATAACTGTCTGGTTTGGTTCTGCAACCCAACAAGACAGACACAGACTTCAGGGGATAGTTAGAACTGCAGAAAAAACAATGGCTACCAACCTGCCTTCCATTGAGGACCTGTATACTGCACGAGTCAAAAAGAGGGCTGTGAAAATATTTACAGACCCCTCGCATCCTGGACATAAACTGTTCCAACTCCTACCCTCAAAATGACGCTATAGAGCACTGCACACCAGAACAACTAGACACAAGAACAGTTTTTTCCCCGAACGCCATCGCTCTGCTAAACGAATAATTCCCTCAACACTGTCAAACTATTTACTAAGTCTACACTACTATTAATCTTTTCATCTTCTCATTGTCCCCATCGCCCATCTCCTCCCACTTTTGACTGTATGACTGTAACCTTATTGCTGGGATCCTTACGATTTATATTGATAATGTTTCCTGATTGCTTATTTGTACCGTATGACTATCATTAAGTGTTGTACCTTATGATTCTTGACGAATGTATCTTTTCTTTTTATGTACACCGAGAGCATATGCACCAAGACAAATTCCTTGTGTGTCCACTTGGCCAATAAAAAATTCTATTCTATTCTATTCTATTCTATTCTATTCTATTCTATTCTATTCTATTCTATTCTATTCTATTCTATTCTATTCTATTCTATTCTATTAATTTGTGGCAGCCCCAGCAATATTGGAAGACTGCTATCATGTCACCTCTAGTCCTTTTTATTAAACTAGACATGTTCAATTCCTGCAACCATTCTTCATTAGCTTCCAGTAAGATGATCTATTTGAACAGGGATTGGACTAGGAGGTTCGTTTCCACCCTGCATTCTATATTCTATGCTCTAAGATATGTGGACTAAAGTTCCCAAAATTGATTCTGATTGATTTGATTGATTGATTGATTGAATCCCCCAACCAGCCAGGCTGAAGAGAGCTGAAGTTCACATGCCTTAAAGTTGTTAAAGTTGGAGAAACATATCTTCCTAATACCTATTTTGGGGGATTTGAGACCCATACATCTTGTAACTATGGGAAAGTTTGGACCTTACGATTCTTGTCCATGACTATACAGTATTTCCATCCTCCAGTCCACAAGCATCTCTTGTTTGATTTACTTGTGCTGGGGACTATTGCCACATCGGAAAGCTCTCCTCCCGGTTCCTCCAGCTTCGCCCATCACCATCCCTCCTTCCCTCCCTTCCCCGGCTCTGCAGTATACTTGCTCATTAGGATTTTGATGTATTTAAATGTCAACAAGCCACCAAGGAAATGCAGCTGTGGTTGTGTAAGAGCAGAGCAATTAAACAGAAAAGGTCCCACTTTACCTCTTGAAAAGGAGGCAAACTCCAGTGGAGGAATCGGAATAACAGAACAACGGAATCGCAGAGTTGGAAGGGGCCTTGGAGGTCCTCTAGTCCAACCCTCTGCTCAGGCAGGAAGCCCTCTCCCATTTCAGACAAATGGCTGTCCAATCTCCTCTTGAGTACTTGCAGTGTTGGAGCATTCACAACTTCTGGAGGCAAGTCCAGAATAGTCCCTCCCCACTCCTGGGGAAAGGATACTGCAAAATCTCCATTCCCACCCCACTCCTGAAGGAAGGATACTGCAAAGTCTCCATTCCCACCCCACTCCTGAGAGAAGGATACTGCAAAATCTCCATTCCCACCTCACTTTGGGGCCAGCCAGAGGTCTTATTTGCCAGTTCTCCGAACTACTCAAAATTTCCGCTACAGGTTCTCAAGAACCTGTCAGAAACTGTTGAATAGCATCCCTGCTTCCACTGATTAATTTCTTCTTAGTTCTAGGTTGCTTCTCTCTTTGATTAGTTTCCATCTGTTGCTTCTTGTCCTGCTTTCTGGTACTTTGGAGAAAACATTGATCCCGCTCTTCTTTGTGGCAGCCCCTCAAATATTGGAAGACTGCTATCATGTCTCCCCCAGTCCTTCTTTTCATTAAACTAGACATAACCAGTACCTGCAACCGTTCTTCATATGTTTTAGCCTTCAGTCCCCTGATCATCTTTATTGCTCTTCTCTGCACTCTTTCTAGAGTCTCAACCTCTTTTTTAAAATAAGGAAAACGCAGCCATTCTTGAATTTTAACCTATCATTCACTGAACCTGTTCTTGTTTTTTCTAGGTTGAAATCGATGTCTCTTGATTTAGGGCCTCCAAGATCTTGGCTCTACCAGCCTGAGAAGGTTGCCATCCAACCAGCCACTTCCAACCATATCATGAATCTGCTTAGTGGGTGTACATTTAGATGTGTGAATATTTCAACAGTTCATCCATTCGACAGTCTTAGGGGGAAAAAATGTTGAGAAAGGTTCTTCACCAAGAGAAGGAGAAAACTCTGCTTATCTATTGACCCACATCTGGTGTGGGTTGAGAAAAGAGAACTAGAGAACTAGTTGAGATAGTTGTGCAAACTCAGTGCAGGGCTCCTCAACATCCAAGCCTCAGAAATGGGCTACAAGAAGTGAGTTGTACAACAAAAGGATAGGAGAAGAACAAGGATTTGGGATTAAACCATGGGCTCTCCTTTTGATTAGATGCTTAGAAATGTAATTTCATTTGGTAGACAGAAAATTCCTGCAGGAAACCTGTTTATATATCAAACCCTGTCCGTGATGTTTCCATGAAATGTCTTGAGTTGGTGAGGTGATACTTCCCATATGTGAAGTCTTTTATTTAGAATAACAGAGTTGGAAGGGACCTTGGAGGTCTTCTAGTCCAACCCCCTGCTTAGGCAGGAAACCCTACACCACTTCAGACAAATGGGTATCCAACATCCTCTTAAAAACCTGCAGTGTTGGAGCATTCACAACTTCTGGAGGCAAGTTGTTCCACTGATTAATTGTTCTGTCAGGAAATTTCTCCTTAGTTCTAAGTTGCTTCATGTGAAGTCTTGAGTTGGTGTTTCCCCATCATGAAAAGTCTTGAGATGTCTTGAGTTAGTGAGTTGGTGCTTCCCACCCTTGAAATGTCTTAAGATATCTTGAGTTGGTGCTTCCCACACATGAAGTGGCTTGAGTTGGTGTTTCCCAGCCATGAAATGTCTTGAGTTGGTGAGTTGATGCTTCCCACACATGAAGTCTTGAGTTGGTGCTTCTCATCCATGAAGTGGCTTTAGATGTCTTGAGTTGGTGTTTCCTTGCCATGAAATCTCTTGAGATGTCTTGAGTTGATGTTTCTCAGCCATGAAATCTCTTGAGATGTCTTGAGTTGATGTTTCTCAGCCATGAAATCTTTTGAGATGTCTTGAGTTGATGTTTCTCAGCCATGAAATCTCTTGAGATGTCTTGAGTTGATGTTTCTCAGCCATGAAATCTCTTGAGATGTCTTGAGTTGATGTTTCTCAGCCATGAAATCTCTTGAGATGTCTTGAGTTGGTGAGTTGATGCTTCCCACCCACAAAAAGTCTTTAGATGTCTTCAGTTAGTGAATTGGTGCTTCTCACCCACAAAACGTCTTGAGATATGTTGGGTTGTGAGTTGATACCTCCCACCAATGACATGTCTTGAGATGTCTTGAGTTAGGATTTTCCACACATGAAATGTCTTGATGTGTCTTGATTTAGTGAAATGATGTTTCCTACCCACAAAATGGCTTGAGATATATTGAGAGTTGGGGAGTTGGTGCTTCCCACTGCTTGCAAAGGACATCCTCACGACATCCTCTTATCATCATCCCCCTGCTGGATCCAAGTTGTCCCAGCATGAAAGTACTGTCTTTTCTCTTACCCAACACAAACTTTCCCAAGTGGATATTCCAGGCATGGGAAAAGAAGGCATCTTGGATGACTGTTAGGCTTGGAGGTCAGCATGATAGGACAGCAGGATTGCTGTGGGATTCCTCCCTTCCACCCTGACCATTTTTGGTGTTGTCTTCTTAGTAGCCTTGGGAGTGGGGCACAATTGCCCAGCCATGATTTTCATTTAGAGTAGGGATCTCTGGCTGAAAAGATGGCCTTCACTACCACTTTGAAGTGTCCCAGATGAGTTAGCAGGGACATCTAAGAAAAGGACCAAGACAAAATGAGAAAGATACCTACAACACTCAAAAAATGTGCTCAGCATGATGGCTTTATACAACCAAGTTTGTGGGGTCCTTGGAGCTCTCTGATGTTTTCTTGCAAACATTTCATTACCATACTAGGTAACGTTATCCATCCTAGAAGAGAGCGTGGGGTTTGCTCTCTGATGATGTGACCTAGTTGGGTCATGAACATCTGCAAAGAAACAACCAAGTTCAGAGAATACCAAGGATCCCACAGTTCTCCTCCTTCTCCTTCTCCTTCTCCTTCTCCTTCTCCTTCTCCTTCTCCTTCTCCTTCTCCTTCTCCTTCTCCTTCTCCTTCTCCTTCTCCTTCTCCTTCCCCTTCCCCTTCCCCTTCCCCTTCTCCTTCTCCTTCCCCTTCCCCTTCTCCTACTTCTCCTCCTCCTCCTCCTCCTCCTCCTCCTCTCCTTCTGAACAACCAAGTTCAGAGAATACCAAGGATCCCACAGTTCTCCTCCTTCTCCTTCTCCTTCTCCTTCTCCTTCTCCTTCTCCTTCTCCTTCTCCTTCTCCTTCTCCTTCTCCTTCTCCTTCTCTCCTTCTGAACAACCAAGTTCAGAGAATACCAAGGATCCCACAGTTCTCCTCCTTCTCCTCCTCCTCCTCCTCTCCACACACCCCACCCCTTTCTAGCACTGTTGATGTTACCTAGTTTGGGTCATGAAACATCTGCAAGAAAACAACCAAGCTCGGAGGGCACCAAACTCTCCCCAACAGTTCAGCCCTGAGCTACCAATATTGTCTTCCATCATTTGCTGCTTGGGATGGAGTAAAAGAGGTTAAAACCTCTGCTCCTTCTTGGATCTCAGTAGGTCCGTAGGTTCCCCTCCAACTTTACCTCTTGTATTCTAAGACAAAGTAGAGATTTGGCTAAAGCCCACATTCCGTTCGGCATTTTCCTCTGGATGGACGGCATGGCTTTCTCCCTTCCTCCCCCCCCCTTCCCTTCTCTGTTATTAAAAATAATATTCATGATGTTCTTGTTTCTCCAAAAGCACACTGCAGCTTACATGCTTCGATAATAGCTTCTAAACACTCCAAACCATCTCCAACCATCGGGACCCAGAGACCTCTATTATCTATCCTTGATTTCCCCCCCCCCACCTCTCTCCTCCTTCTCTCTTTTGGCCATTCTTTAATCCTTTCCCGTAATTACACTCCGTTCTCAAAGCGGAGTATTCCCTCGTAGCAACATTTAGCCCTGCATTTCTCATCAAGATGTGGGACTCTGCGTTGGTGCTCACATCGCCAGGAATCTGCAGCTTTGAGCAAGCCATTCCCACAAATATCTAGGGCAGGAAATGTCCGCCAGATCCGTTAACTTTGCAAGCACTTGGGGTATCCCCAGGGGTGGGATTCAAATAATTTAACACCTGTTTCTCTGCCCGAATGACCAGCTGGGTGGGCATGGCCAGGGTGGGCATGGCCAGGGTGTATGTTCTGCCCCGGCTATGGACCCCAAAGAACACAGCACACACAAAATTTGTACAAATCTTAATTTACTAAAATAACTCAGTCTTTTTCAAAACAAAGGCTGTTAATAAACTTTCTTATCAGCCTACAAGAAACCAAAGACAAAGTAATCACAATCTTACTAAGGTTGGCAGAGAGCCCAGAAGCAATTTGCAGAGAATCCAGATGCGAAAGAGAACGAATTAAAGTTGTTCCCTACAAATTGCTTCAGTCGGCGTTCCTCCTTAAATAGGCTAAGGGAGTGGCCAATTAGCCCCAAGCCTTACTCTCGAGGAGACCTCCTCCTGAAGAGCCACTCCTGCCTTTTGGCCGCTCTGCGCGCCCGTGCATCGAGAAGAGGCTCCTCCTCTTCTTCCTCTTCACTTAAAGGAGCGTCTGGAGGTTCTGAAGGCCCTGGCTGAATCCCCGCCTCTGGCACCACATCTTCTCCAGCCTCCTCATTGTCCGACTCGAGCGCCAGCTGCACAGGCTGCTGGCGCAACACCACACCAGCCTCCTCGCTGTCGGAATCAGCTACAATCCGCACAGGCCGCTGACGGGCCACAACAGTGTACTTGGCCTCCTGCACCCCCCTGGGAGCAAAACTGCTGCCCCCTGTGCCCCGTTTTGGGCCTAAGAGGCCTCCCTGCAGCCTCCTGGGAGCAAAAATGGGCTGTGGGGCAGTAGTGCCTTACCACCACCCCCTTAAATAATTTGGCCCATACAAATTAGAACACCCCTATTGTTGTAAAACAAATTTAAAATTAACAATTAAAAGGAAGTTAGGCCAGGCCAGCCTGTTGAAATAAAAAGGTCTTGAGGGCACGGCGGAAAGTGCGTAAATCCAGGTCCTTATTCCAGGTCCTTGGGAAGGACGGGAGGCGGTAGGCCAAAATGTCAAATCCAGCCTAAACATCTGGCTGATTGTGCGACCCACCACACAACCACAGTAAATTGGGTGAGCCGAATTGTTTTTTTTTTTTCCTCCTCAACTTTTTCAAAACTCGTTTTCACGCCGCGCGTGCCTTGTTTTATAAACTTTTCGTCCCCGTGAATTTGGACCGTATAAATAGCACTTCTCATTATCAAAACACTATGGTGTAAATCAGCATTTTGATTACGGTGACAATTAATTCTAAAGATTAGGAACCAATTATGCTTTACTCTGGTTAGTTTATTTATAGTCATTAGGAACATGTTTCTGGACTCTGGGGCGATTTAGTTATTTATTTCGTTGTCGGATAAATTTAAACACTTTTCCCTCAGGAGCTCAGGGTGATATACATATTGTAGCACTCTGTCATCCCATTTTCTACACCACAACCCTGTGAGGTAGGTTGGAGACCGAGAAGAATTGGGCGGAGAAGTGGGGGGGGGGAACTGATCCAGGCTCAGCCAATAAGCTTTTCAGACTGAGGCAGGACTAAAACTCTCCCCCACCCCTCAGTCCCGTCTCCCATCATATCTGATTGGCTCCTCGGCTGAGAGGGAAGGGCAGGGTCAGCGTCAGCCAATGAGCTTCTCGGACTGAGGCAGGATTTGAACCCAGCTCTCCACACTTCTAGTTCAGCCCTGATCCCCATTGCACCTGAATGGGTCTTTGGCGGGGGTGAAATGTAAAATGTGTTACTAACGGTTCTGTGGGCGTGGTTTGGTGGGGGGGGTTTAATGTGACTGGGTGGGCGTGGCCAACTTTTTTTTTTTTTTAACTTTTCAAAGCATTTTTTCTAATGCTTTGAAAAGCCTCTGGCGATCAGGCGACTCAGCTGGGATCGTCAGAGACTTTTCAAAGCATTTTTTAAACCACCTCTTTGGCCAAGAGGTTGCAGAAAAAAATGCTTTGAAAAGCCTCTGAGGATTCCCAGCTGAGCCGCGGGATCATCAGAGGCTTTGTTTTTTTAATTTTTAAAAGCATTTTTTCGTCGGAAGAGTTTGTAGAAAAAATGCTTTTAAAAGTAAAAAAAAAAAAAAGCCTCTGATGATTGTGCGACTCAGCTGAGTATGGCGGGGGGGGGGCGGTGCAGGGATTTTTGCTACTGGTTCTCTGAACCAGTTCAGGTGATCCGGTCCGAACCGGGAGCATTTCACCCCTGGTCTTTGGGCTGAGAGGGAGAGGCTGGCCCGGAGTCAGCCAATGAGCTTCTGGAATTGAGGAGGGTCTAGAACCTGGCTTTGCCCCCTTCTTGGTCCAGCCCCTTTCTCACAACCCCTGATTGGCTCTTGGACTGAGAGGGAGGGACTGCCCTGAAATTCAGCCAATCGGTTTTGGTGGCTGAGGGAGGATTAGAACTCAGACCTCCCCACTGTTTATAGAGAACAATGAAGACTGCAGAGGTGCTTGGGTGGGTGGCTTCCCCCCCCCCTTTTTGGAATTTCCTAAATTTAGAAATAAATCACACGATCTTTTATGAGACGGAGGTTTAGTGATCAGTTTACAAATTAGGTTGGCTTTTTGTAAGCAGCATAATGTGCTCTTTTGTCTTGTTTTGTTCTGGGGTACAAAAACAACAGCAGCAGTAAAAATAGGAGGTCCAAATATAATGATATGGATTTCATGAGTCAACCTGACAATTCAAAAGGATAATTACAGCGACACAGGTGGGGCTGTGCGCAGAACGGGCTGCTTCTCCAGATTTGTATATAATATCGCAGAGATAATCTTTTTTGGAATCTAGAATTTTTTTTAAAAGGTTATTCTCTCCCTCCCCCACATCCTTTCCTTCCCTTTTTTTATGAATTTACTTCCCTTCCTTTCTCCTTGCTTCATTCCTTTCTTCCTCTACCTCTCCTTCTTTCCCTTCTAATCCCTCTTTCATCTACCTTCTTTGCTCCATCCTTCAATCTCCCTCTGTCCCTCTCCCTCCCTTCTCCCCCCTTCCTTCCTTCCATCCTTCCTCTCTCCCACCCTTCCTTCCCTTTCCTCCCTCCCTCCTTCCTTCCTCCCTCCTTCCTTCCTTTCTCCCACCCCTCCTTCCCTCCCTCCCACTCTTCCTTCCCCTCCCCTCCCCACCCTCCCACCTTTTCTTCTTTCCTCTCTCCCTCCCTCCCTTTCCCTTCTTCCTTCATGCTCCCCTTCTCCTTCCCCCTTTCCTTCCCACTCCCCCTTTCCTCCCCTCCCCTCTCCTTCCTTCTCTCCCCCCTACCTCCTTCCTTTCTTTACCACTTCCTCTTCTCCCCCCTTCCGTGCCTTCCTCTCTCCCTTCCTCCCTCCCTCTCCCTTTCCTTTCCACTCCCTCTTCCCTTCCTCCCTCCCTCCTTCCTTTACCACTTCCTCTTCTCTCTCCCTTCCTTCCTCCCTCCTTCCATCCCTCCCTCCTTCCTTTGCTCCCTCCCTCCCTTTCTTCCTCTCCCCCCTTTTCCTTGCCACCCCACTCCCTCTTCCCATTTCTTCCCCTCCCCTCACGTCCCTTCTTTCTTTCTTTCCTTCCTTCCTCTCTCCCTTCCTCCCTCCCTCCTTCCCTTCTTCCTTCATGCTCCCCTTCTCCTTCCCCCTTTCCCTCCCACTCCCCCTTCTCTCCCGTCCCGTTCCCTTCCTTCCCTTCCTCCTTCCCTCCTTCCTTCCTTCACCACTTCCTCTTCTCTCTCCCTTCCTTGCCTTCTTCTCTCCCTCCCTCCTTCCTTCCCCTTTCCACTCCCTCTTCCCTTTCCTCCCATCCTCTTCCTTCCTTCCCTCCCTCCCTCTCTTCTTCCTTTCCTCTCTCCCTCTCTCCCCTTTTCCTTGCCAGCCCTCTTCTCTTTCCTTCTCCCCCCTCTCCTCCCCCTCCCTTCCCCCCTCTCTTTGCAAAACATCCAGGGAGCCCAAAGCCAGCTTTCCATCCCATTTTCCTCTTGCTAAGAAGCTTCTTTCTGCCAGGCTGAAAGCGGCCGAAAGGCTGGGCCCTCCTGAGGAATAACGGCATGTACTTTGGCAGATTACCCCAGGGAAATCCTTCCTCGCTTTACCTGGACAATATACATTTTTTTTTCAGAGGCCGGCAATGCAATTGGCAGGAAAAAGAGGGGGGGGGGGGAGGCATTGTCACAAGCTCTTGCAAGGGGGAACAGAAGATTAAAAAAAAAGAGAGAGAGAGAGAGAGAGAGAGCTGCCTGGAAGTGTGGAGATATGTCGTTGTTGTTATTCCAATTTTTCTCCACATCAGACACTCATAAAATAGCTTTAAAAGACTCCTAAAGGAGGAGGGAGACCTGCAGGCTAGCAAAGTTCTCTTCTTTTGACTTCTCCCTATCCTGACACCACCGCCGGAAACTCAGGTTTGGTCGCCACGGTGTAAAAAAGATGTGGAGACTCTGGAAAGAATGCAGAGAAGAGCAACAAAGACGATTAGGGGACTGGAGGCTAAAACATATGAAGAACGGTTGCAGGAAGTGGGTATGTCTAGTTTGATGAAAAGAAGGACCAGGGGAGACATGATAGCAGTCTTCCAATATCTCAGGGGCTCCCACAAAGAAGAGGGAGTCAAGCTATTCTCCAAAGCACCTGAGGGTAGGACAAGAAGCAATGGGTGGAAACTAATCAAGGAGAGAAGCAACTGAGAACTAAGGAGAAATTTCCTGACAGTGAGAATAATTAATCAGTGGAACAACTTGCCTGCAGAAGTTGTGAATGCTCCAACACTGGAAGTTTTTAAGAAGATGTTGGATAACCATTTGTCTGAAGTCGTGTAGGGTTTCCTGCCTAAGCAGGGGGTTGGACTAGAAGACCTCCAAGGTCCCTTCCAACTCTATTCTATTCTATTCTATTCTATTCTATTCTATTCTATTCTATTCTATTCTATTCTATTCTATTCTATTCTATTCTATTCTATTCTATTCTATTCTATTCTATTCTATTCTATTCTACTCTACCCTACCCTACCCTACTCTACCCTACCCTACCCTACCCTAACCTACAAAGCATCAGAAAGCAGGACAAGAAGCAAAGGATGGAAACTAATCAAGGAGAGAAGCAACCTAGAACTAAGGAGATAGTTTATCTATCTAGTTTATCTATCTAGTCTATCTATCTATCTACCTATCTATCTATCTACCTACCTACCTACCTATATCATCCCTCTCTCTATCATCCCTCTCTCTATACCTAGTTATCTATGTCTTTCTTTCTTTCTTTCTTTCTTTCTTTCTTTCTTTCTCTTTCTTTCTTTTTCTTTCTTTCTGTCTGTCTGTCTGTCTGTCTGTCTGTCTGTCTGTCTACCGTAACACACTCTCTCTCTCTCTATCTATCATCTATCTATCTAGTTATATAGTTATCTATCAAATTTATTTTCCACCTATCTCGTGATTCAATGCTCCTTCTGTTCTATAAACAGATATAAAAAGCTATAGATAGCTTGATAGCTAGAGATAGCTAGCTAGCTAGCTAGCTAGCCAGATAGATAGAGATAGATAGATAGATAAATAGATAGATAGATAGAGACAGACAGACAGACAGACAGACAGACAGACAGACAGACAGACAGGTGAGTGAATGAGAGAGAGAGAGATGATAAACAATGATAGATAGATGATAGATAGATAGATAGATAGATAGATAGATAGATAGATAGATAGATAGATAGATAGATAAATAGAGATGATAGACAGACAGGTGAGAGAGAGAGATGATAGATAAACAATGATAGATGATAGATAGATAGATAGATAGATAGATAGATAGATAGATAGATAGATAGATAGATAGATAGATATCCATTTGCAGTTGATATTATTATTCCTGTTTATTATCCCCAGAGTCCTTCAGAATTCTGGCAACTTACAAATATGGCAAGCAAACAAAACGCAGGGAGAAAAGCCACATTCTTCCATTGAAAATCCTTGAAAATTAATTAAGGCAGATATTTTTTAGTGCGGTGCTTCTGTAGGTGCATGGACATCGATTTCCAGCCTTCCCCAGCCAGCATGAATGAAGTCCACACATCTTAAAGTTAGCCAACTTGCGAAATGCTGTTCTAGCATTTATTTATTTTTTTCTCTTCTCCGTCTGCAAACTCTCTGGGCTGCTTGGCCCCATGCGAATGATTTAAAACCAAATAAAAGCAGAGTTGCTTAAGGATTAAGAATGATTTATAGATGTCACCGGCTCTTTTTCTGGCTTCCGCACGTTGGTTTTACGAGTTTATCCACTGTTTAATTAGAGGGAATGGATTGCTGGTAGTTATGTCATTTCACAATGAGGATTTGATTGCTATAGCTCAGTGTTTCTCAACCTTGGTAGCTTGAAGATGGGTGGACTTCAACTCCCAGAATCCCCCAGCCAGCGCAATAAAATGCCTTATGCCCACCAGACTTCAAATTTTGGGCTTAGACAACTTAGAACTACGCTGACTTCAGTCTGACCTAAGCATAGTACATAAAATCATCTGCCACAATGTCCTTCCTGTCAATGACTATTTCAGCTTCAGCCACAACAATACACGAGCAAATAATAGATACAAACTCAAGGTAAACCGTTACAAACTCGATTGCAGAAAATAGGACTTCAGTAACAGAGTGGTCAGTGCCTGGAATGCACTACCTGACTCTGTAGTTTCTTCCCCAAACCCCAAAAACTTTAACCTTAAACTGTCTACTGTTGACCTCACCTCATTCCTAAGAGATCTGCAAGGGGCGTGCATAAGAGCACCAGCGAGCCTACTGTCCCTGTCCTAATATTCCTTTTTACTTACTCCTTTCATGTATTCAAATTATATTTATACTTTTACCTGTTATCTTATATATGCTTGACAAATAAACTTAAACTTAAACTAAAAGTAAGTAGAACCCATCCCTGCTACTCAGCCAGATCATTTTGGATATGATCTCAGCTGCCCCATTTTTTTTTTTTATTTTTATTTTTAGAAAAAGCATGACGAAGATTGATTTCAGAGTGAAACAGCTGAGCTGGAATTCATTAGGCGATCTAACCTGATTTTTAGCACTGGCAGAATTCTCTTATGATTTCCCCATTATTTTAATGACTCAACACAACAGGAATATCCGCGTCACAGGGCCAATTATTTTCTGAATGGTTACTATCAAGAGGTAATTATCCCTGCCTGCAGCTCCCGAATTCGTGTCTTTCTGATATTTCCCCCCTTTCATTCCAACGATTTTCATCAAGGAATCGGCTCTTCAAAAGATTGCGTCGGGGGAATTTGTGCGTGTCAAAAAAAAATCCCGGTAGGTGGGAGCTGGCTGGCCGTATCAGGATTTTGATGACAGATTACCCTAAAATACCAGAATTGTAGGCTAGTCTGGGAGGTAAAATAATAATAATAAGAATTCCGAATGAATAACCGCCTCCTGCATAACACCCCAGACTTAATTATTGATAAGAAAGACGAAAAATGTCTGGATGGTGGACCTTGGCAGTACCTGGAGACTGTAGAAGAGAAAGATCTAGAGAAGATCACAAAATAGAAATTAAAAAGGAAAACAAAAATAGGTAATACAGATAGTCCTCGACTTACGAACCACAATTGAGCAAGGAAATTGATGTTGCTAAGTGAGAAATTCGTTAAATGAGTTTGGCTCCGTTTTATGACGTTTCCTGCCACAATTTCTAAGTGAATCACTGCCGTCGTTAAATTAGTAACACACTTGTTACTCCAGCTTCCCCATTGATCATAAATGTGAGCCCGTTGCCAAGTATTCGAATGTAAATCATGTGACCATGGGGATGCTACAACGGTCCTAAGTGTGAAAAATGGTCATAAATCAGATTAACAGAGTAACAGAGTTGGAAGGGACCTTGTAGGTCATCTAGTCCAACCCCTCGCCTCAGCAGGAGACCCTACACCATTTCTGACAGATGGCAGTCCAGTCTCTTCTTGAAAGCCTCCAGTGATGAAGCTCCCACAACTTCTGAAGGCAACTTCTGTTCCATGGGTTGATTGCTCTCACTGTCAAAAATTTCTCCTTATTTCCAGGTTGAATCTCTCATTGATCAGTTTCCATCCATTATTCCTTGTCTGGCCTTCGGGTGCTTTGGAAAACAGGTTGAGCCCCACTTCCTCCCTGTGGCAGCCCCTCAAATATTGGAACACTGCTACCACGTCTCCCCTGGTCCTTCTCTTCACTAGACTAGCCATGCTCAGTTCCTGCAACCGTTCTTCGTATGTTTTAGTCTCCAGTCCCCTCATCATCCTGGTTGCTCTTCTCTGCACTTTTTCTAGAGTCTCAACAACTTTTTTATAGTGTGGTGACCAAAACTGGATGCAGTACTCTAGGTGTGGTCTTACTAAGGCTTTATAGAATAGTATTAGTACCTCACTTGTTCTTGGTGGTATCCCTCTGCTCATGCAATTTAGGATTGCATTGGCTTTTTTGGCTGCCACCACACACGGCTGTCTCATATTTAGCTGGTTGTCCACTAAGACTCCAAGATCCCTCTCACAGTCACTGCTATTAAGCCTGGTTTCCCCCAGTTTATATCTGCGCTTTTGGTTTTTCTTGCCTAAGTATAAGACTTTACTTTTCTCTACATTGAATTTTCATTTTGTTAGATAGGACCCAGTGTTCAAGTCTATCAAGATCCATCTGGATCTTGAGTGTATCTTCTAGGGTGTTAGCTATTCCTGCCAGTTTAGAATCATCTGTAAATTTGGTGAGTTCCCCTTCTATTCCCTCAACTAAGTCGTTTATGAAGATATTGATGAAATCATTTTTTGCAGTGCTGTTGTTAGTTTGAACAGCCACTAAATCAGAGCCACTAAATCAGAGCCACTAAATCAGAGGTGGATTTCAGCAGGTTCTGACCAGTTCTGGAGAACCGGTAGTGGAAATTTTGAGTAGTTCGGAGAACCGGTAGTAAAAGTTCTGACTGGCCCCACCCCCATCTATTCTCTGCCTCCCGAATCCCAGCTGATCTGGGGGAAATGGGGATTTTGCAGTAACCTTCCCCTGGAGTGGGGAGGGAATGGAGATTTTAGTACCTTCCCCTGCCATGCCCACCAAGCCACTGTTGCAATATTTTCAGGATCAGACTCAATAAATATAGTAAGAGTTAAAGGTTCAAATATATCTCTCTTTATTTACACTAGGCATTCTATATTTACTGAATATTCACAGATAGAAGCAAGGAAAGGGTGCGTGCAGCTCCTTATATATACAATGGGTGGAGCTAGGTATGGGAGTGGTAAAGTATGAATACATTAAGAAGTGAAGAATAAATTAACCCCTGATACCCCGTTCATATACTATTTACATATTAGAGAATAAGGCATTTACATGTGACAAATCCCCCTCTAAATGCCGATTCGGTATGCTACACCAATTACATTCAGATTCAGGACAATACAAAACATATAACTTGGAAGTCAAGTATTTATGCTGCTTAAATGGCAAAGGCTTTGTCAATATGTCAGCTAATTGTTCTGATGTCTCACAATGCACTGCTTTAATAAATCCATCCTGAGATAATTGTCTCACATGTTTAAATTTTATATCTATGTGTCTGGACCTTTGTCCAATGGCATCAGATCTAGATATTTCGATAGCCGCTTTATTGTCTTCATGCATGACAAAAGGTAAGGCAGGTTTTTTCCAAACATCAGAAATTAAATCATTAAACCATACAAGGTTATTTGCTGCTTTAGATAAACAAACATATTCTGCTTCTGTCGTTGAAGTGGCTACTAGTTCTTGTTTACCTGTGTACCAGTAAACTGGACAATCATTTAGGAGGAATACATAACCGGATGTACTTTTTCTGCATGAAGTGTCTCCAGCCCAATCCGCATCTGCGTAACATGTGAGGTTTGGTTCCTTAACATTATTAGGTTCTAATATCAAACAAAAATCTAAGGTATTTTTTAAATATCTTAATATCCTTTTAACAGCTTCCCAATGGTACATTGTTGGTTTGCTGACATGTCTGGACAATAAATTGAGGGGTAAAGCGATATCAGGTCTAGTCCAATTGGAAATGTAAAGAAGGGAACCTATGATAGACCTATAGAATGTATTATCTTTAAATTCAGGGGATGATTCATCCGCATTTCTTAGGAAGTCAGTCTGCATAGGAGTGTCACAGGGTTTGGCATCACTTAGATTGCATTTGTTCAAGAGTTCTATGATCTTATCTCTCTGAGTAAGTTTGAATCCTCTTTTAGTCTTATTAATTTGAACACCAAGATACTTATTTACTTTGCCTAAAGATTTCAATGAGAAATGTTCATTTAGCTTAGTTACAAATGTTTCTCTCCTTTCTTTATGTTTACCTATGTACAAAATGTCATCCACATAGATCAATACAAATTCTATGTAATCATCACCCTTTTTAACAAAGAAACAGTTATCAGCAGTAGTAGCATTGAAATCCATAGTTTTAAGTACTTTTACTAAACAATCATACCATCGTTTACCAGATTGTTTTAACCCGTATAAACTCTTGTTTAATAACCAAGTCTCATTCTTGTTTGTATATTGACTGTGAGGTGCTCTTACATATATTTCCTTATCTAGTTTTGCGTGTAGATACGCAGTCTGTATGTCATATTGGAATACATCGAGATTGAGTGCTGATGCTACAACTAGAGCTGTTTTGACACTCTCAGTTCTTACTGTGGGGGAGTATGTGTCAGTATAGTCCTCCGGATATTTCTGTGCATAACCCTGTGCAACTAATCTAGCTTTGTATAGAGTATTGCCTCCCTCTAAATTTTTAATTTTATATATCCACCTAGTTCCAATAATGGTTTTGTCTTTTGGTGCAATTGCAGGTGTAAATACATTTAATCCTTGTAAACTTTCCATCTCTTTTTTCATTGCTAATTCCCATTTTTCTTTTTCTTTACGAGGAAGTTTTAACACTTCCTCATATGTATTAGGTGTCGTTGATTCTCCATCCATATGCATTATATAATCCTTGTATTTATTTGGCATTTGATTTCTGGTGTTTCTAATTGTTTTTTCAGGTTTACTATTATTATCATGCAAATATCTTGCTTCCTTTTTTGTTAGTGTGTCTGTCTTTATTTTGTGTTGACTATTTGTCCATGTTTTGGTTTTGTTTCTATGTTTGTTGTCATTTTGCTTTTCTATAGTCCCTTTCTCTTGGGATTTTGTATCTTTGTTGTTACTTGGGAATATTTCATTAAGATGTATTTTAGACCAGTTGGCCTGTTCATGGAACACAGCTGTTCTGGAAACTATAAATTTGTTATTATTATCAATGAATCTGTATCCTTTTGTGCCTGTCTCATATCCCATAAATCTGAGTCTTCTAGACACATTTTCTCCCTTTCTTCTTAATTGTTTGGGTATGTGTACGTCTGCAGTGACTCCAAATATGTGCATGTGTGCTAATTTTGGTTTCCTATTATACATCACTTCATATGGTGTCTTATTTACAATGCTGGACCAGGTTCTATTCTGTGTGTAATTGGAATAATGTAGGGCTTCTGACCAGAATTGTTTGCTTAAGCCAGCATCTTCCAATGTGCATCTAATCATGGTTTGTAATGTTGAGTTCTTCCTCTCTGCAATTCCGTTCTGGAACGCAGAAAATGGGCTAGATGTGTAATGTAACATTCCTTTGTCCTTCAGCCATTGGGAGAATTCCTTAGACATGAATTCACATCCCCTATCTGTCATGATTTGTTTTATTTTGATATTGTGTTGTGTTTCTACGCGTTTATAAAATTCTTTAAATTTCTGAAAAGTTTCATCTTTGTGTTTTAATGTATAAACAAATCCATAGCGACTATAATCGTCCACTATGGTTAAGAAGTAACGTTTTCTATAAGTGATTGATGGAGTTAGTGGACCAACCAAGTCCATGTGTACTAAATCAAAAATTTTGTTGGTTGACCTCGTTGATTTTCTAGGCCTGGGACTAGTTTTTAGTTTTGTAGATTTACATACTGAGCATTCCAAATAGTTTTCACAATTTTTTATTTTAACACCTTCTGCGTGTTCAGTCATTTTTTGCACTACAGGAAAACTGGCATGTCCTAACTTCCTATGCAAAACATGAGCACACTCATCATGAATTGGCTTACCTATTTTTGGTTTTTTTTTATTATGTGCATCTTTGTGATCATGAGCTACTTTACATTCATCATTGTCACTGTTGCTAATGTTTCCATCATCTAGTTCAATACAATCTTCCATATTTGAATCAATGTTGTGTAACCATTTCTCCTTTGTTATTAAATAAGGTAGGCCTCCTTTAATCATTACTGTACCTATATCTATTTTATTTTTCTCCAAGGTCGCTTTTCCTTTTGAAAAAACAATATTAATATCAGAATCCCTGCTTAGTTTTATGGCACTTAGTATGTTATGAGGTATTTCGGGTATTAGTAATACCCCCTCTATTTTTCCTAGGCCAGGCAAGGTTACATTCCCTCTACCTAATACTTGAACCTTTTCTTGGTTAGCTACCTTTATTACAAATTTATCTTCTACAAATGAGGATAATATACTTTTGTTATTAGTGGTGTGATTAGTGGCTCCAGAATCAATAAGCCAATTATTGTTCTCAGTTTGCTGTATGTTAGTGTTGTCTTGTTTGTTTAGTCCATTCAGTGAACCAGATTTTCTATCCTTTGAATTATCTCTGCCCCCTCTATGCTCTTTGTAATTTGGTGGGCTTCTATATCTATGTCTATCAATGGAAGACTGTCTATAATTGTATTTGTTTCTGTGTTCTGACCTATGTCTTTCTTTTGAAATTTTGGGGCAATCTCTTCTATTGTGTTCCCTGGATCCACAGTTGTGGCATCTAAATGTTTCATTATATTTTTCTTGAAAAGCTACTTTTCTATATGGTTTGTGTTCTATGTGGTTGTTAGAGCGACTCCTCCTTGAATTGTCTTCAGCTATTAACTTATTGGATAGACTTTCTATGGATAAGTATCCTAGATTGATTGTGTCTAAATGTGACATATAATTATCCCATGATGGGTCAAGTGAGTTGATGATAACACTTTTCATCGTTTGATCTGAAATCACCTCCCCCCTTAAATGCAGTTCAGCTCTTATTTTGTTTAAAGATATTAAATGTTCACTTATGGAAACCCCTGGTTTTATCCTAGAGGAAAAGAAATCTTTAGACATTCTTGTGGTAGTAGCTACACTGTCACTGTGAAATAAATTGAACATGCATTGAATAATTTCTGAAACAGTCAGATTTTGCTTAATGCTGTGATACATAGCAGGAGATACACTAGAAATTAATAAGAAAAATGCTCTATGGTGTAAGTAGTCTAATTTTAGAGTCCAAGGTCTTTTTGGGGGATTAGTGATAAAAAACAGTAAGTTTTCTTTCATAAAGACAACCTGGAGCTGCTGATACCATTCTTGTAAATTAATGCCATCTATCCTCAGCTTTGGGAAGTCACTGGGCAAATTTCCGACATTATTGGGTCCATTACTTACAACCGGAGGTAGTCTGTGGTATCGTAAATGCTGGAAATTACAGAATGGCGTGGGAATGCTCGCAACGAGCCTGCACGATCCTTTCAGCAACTCATGTCTTCCTGGGCCGTCTGCGTAGTCTTGCGCATGCGCGTTGTCCATTTCGTTCCTGGAGTCGTCGTGAGAGGTTCTCGTCGTTGCGGCTCGCTCGTTCTGCTCCTCCTCAGACGAATCGGTCTCTGGCTCGATCTTGGGAGTCCTGACGATGGCGGTTGTTCTTTTTCTTCTCTTGAGAGCGTTGGTGCTCGTATCGGTCTGTGGCGTGGGGCGGTATCTGCAGGGCTCTCTGGGTTCAGGCGTCGGTGCTCTCGTCGTCAGGATGGGAGCGGGTAGATTTTGAGGCGTTGTCTTGCTCGCTTGCTTTCTAGTTGACTTTTTGGTAATTTTTAATTTCGGTCCAAATGCAGCAAAAAGCGTTTTCATTGCTGATTTTATTTGAGTATCTGTTGAATCACCTTCACTTTCCGATTCTGATTCTTCTGATGTGTTTGACTTTTCTTTTTCGCTTTCATTGTCTAGTAATGTTTTTCGCGCCAGAAATTTTGAATCGAGTTTTCTGATTGGCTCTGCTTCGCTCACCCTGGAGGTCTGTTGAAACCAAGATGGCTGCCATTCAAAATTTTGCGCGGGATCACCGTTTTTCTTCTTCATAGTGTTTTTTTCTGTAATCGTATCACTCACTATTTTTGAATCTTTTGGCTTTTCAATAGCGATGTGCTTCTCTCTCGCTGCTCCGCTGTTTTTCAGCATATCTTGGAGGTTCGCGATGAGGCTTTCATCGTTCTTCTGACTTTTTAATAGTTTTAATATCTCTGACCTGAGTTCGTTGTTTTCTATTTTGATTTCCTCTCGGTCATCTTTTTCATTTATTATTTCTTCGTCTTCAGTGGTGTATTCTTCGGATTCTCTCGAAATCGCGTTTGTGGATTCATCGATTATTTCTTGATCCGTTTCCATTTCTTTGCTGTATGCCCTGGTGTTGGGCTTATCTCTCTTAGACATATTTAAATTTTTTTATTGAGTCAATTAACCATCCTCTGCTACCAGATTGTTGCAATATTTTCAGGATCAGACTCAATAAATATAGTAAGAGTTAAAGGTTCAAATATATCTCTCTTTATTTACACTAGGCATTCTATATTTACTGAATATTCACAGATAGAAGCAAGGAAAGGGTGCGTGCAGCTCCTTATATATACAATGGGTGGAGCTAGGTATGGGAGTGGTAAAGTATGAATACATTAAGAAGTGAAGAATAAATTAACCCCTGATACCCCGTTCATATACTATTTACATATTAGAGAATAAGGCATTTACATGTGACAGCCACGCCCACCAAGCCATGCCACACCCACCAAGCCACGCCCACAGAACCGATAGTAACAAAATTTGAAACCCACCACTGTACTAAATGAACTGTTGTAAGTCGAGGACTCTCTGTAATAGTAACAGGCACCTTGGGGGCCAATTAAGTTAACAAATGTCTCACTTAACAACCGAAACTTTGACCTCCATTGTGGTCGTAAGTCGAGGACTACCTCGACTGCATTAAAATATCAATAGCGCACCTTTGTCTCTCCACTGAGCTAAAGTACAGTGTCCAGAGGTAGGCTGCTGGGGGTTCGCAGGGGTTCGGGAGAACCTCTAGCGAAGATTCTGTGCAGTTCGGTGAAGCCCCAAATCCCACTCCTGGATGGCCCCGCCCACCCCTCCCCTCTCCTCCCAGGAGTCCCAATGCGGCCTGTTTTGGATGCAGGTAAGTGCAGGGCGCGCGTGGAGGCTCGGGGAGGGTGAAAAACAGGCCTACTGGAAGTTCGGGAAGCCCAGAAACAGTTCCCGGCCTCCAGAGGGCCTCCAGAGTCTGGGGAGGCCATTTTCGCTCTCCTGGAGGCTTGAGAAAAGGCTCCAAAGCCCGGGAAGGACATAAATGCCCCTCCCCAGCCGTGGTGCAGGAGGCCGACTAGGCCACACCCACCATCACCACACCTACCCAGCAACCGGCCAGAGAACCCCTTGCTAACATTTTTGAAGCCCACTCCGGACAGTGTCCTATTCTTTTTAATTTAAAATGTTGATGGCCTGTTCTCTATCTTGAAGGGTTTGTGACAGACAGATGCAATCTAGGAGGGAAAAAAAAAGAAACGGTAAAACTAACGGGGGAACTCAACGAATTAATGGAAAAGATTCAATAAACATCAGCCTGGCCAGAGAAGCTCTTAAGGGAGATGAGAGTCGAAGACGAGAACTTCATCTGGCATTAAAAGGTAGATTAAGGAGAGTCCCAGCCTGGTTCCCCAAGAGGAAAAGAGGTTGCTACCCGCACAGAAAATTTTTCTCTCCTATTTCTCCGCATCGGAGAATTTATTTACATAGTCAATTTATATGCCGCCCGCTTTCACGGCCCAGCGACCACTGAGGACGTTGTAAAATAGCAAGTAATAGGCAGTCCTTGACTTACCGACCACAATTGAGACCCCGAAGTTCTGTTGCTAAGCGAGACAGTTGCTAAGTGAATTTCGCCCCGTTTATGAACCTTTCTTGCCACCGTCGTTAAGCCAATCACTGTGGTTGGTGATTGGCACATTCGTTAAGTGAATCTGGCTCCCCCGTTGGCTTGTTAGAAAGTTGCAAAAGGGGATCACATGACTTTGGGACATAGCAACAGTCATCAATATGAATCAGTTGCCAATTTTGATCACGTGACCATGGGGAGGCTGCAATGGTTGTAAGTGTGAAAACGGTCGTAAGTCACTTTTTTCAGTGTGGTTTTAACTTTGAATTGTCACTAAATGAACTGCTGTAAGTCCAGAACTTTGCTCAGGAGGTGGTCAACCCTGGAGGCCATCTTTTACTTTGGATCTTCTGGGCTGCCACATTTAGTGCTGTGGGAAACTGGGAGGGGGGATTGTATGGAGTTGCAGAGATATCTAGCCATAATAACATTCTTTTCTCTGAGAGTCAAGGACAGCCTGCTCTGCATCTGGAGGGGCATGACTGGGAGGCATCTCCAGTTGGGATGGAGCATTGATTAGACCATGTGATGGGCATGTGGTTGCAGGGGAAGGGACTTGGACTTTCCTTTGGGTGGGGAAAACTTGGAAGCTGTTGCGACCTAGGCTTCCTGAGTCATTAAAACACACAAGTAGTCCCAAAAACCTCTTTTATTGCAACAGCTGTGAATTACGTTCATTCACAGCTGAGTCCCAATTAGTTGCAAAAAGTCCCTCGGGATAATCACCAACCTTTATCTCCCTTGACATGCTGCCAAAGACCTATTTGGCAAAGCCACACGGATTCCAGAATCAAACAGAGATGCCGACTGGGAACAGAATTAGCAACGTTGCTTTCCTGCAAAGTGCCCACATGCCTTTGCTCCTCTTTTAAACCTTATGGGAGGGGCCAATCATCCCCAGGTCTTACTCCTGAGTCGTCCCTTTTGTTTTAATTGTTCGTGCCTTCTGGCAGCTCTGCGCATGCGTGCACTAGGAACAGCCTCCTCCTTTCCTCTGCCTCTCTGCTCTCCAACTCTGGAAGTTCCGGAGTCCGTGCATAACTCCCAGATGGCCCATGCCCACTCTGTGTCGGAGGCCCCCCTCTCTGCCTCTGACACAGAGCCCTCATCTGGGCCTTCCCCAGCCTCCAGGACTGGCCCATGGTCCTCCCCAGCCTCCTCACTGTCTGACTCCGCTGCCAGTTCTGCAGGCTGCTGGCGGACCACAACAGAAGCTTTCAGATTTGGGTTTTCCCAGATGTGCCAATATGACATTTCTAACAAAATGGAACTTTGTGGAACTTCAAGCCCCGGAGTCTTCTTTCGTGGGGGTGTTACTTGGAACCCTGACAGAGGTTGTAAAAGGGGTTCAAAAGAGGTTCACATGATCCTGGGACACTGCAACAGTTATAAATATGAGACAGTTGCCAAGTGTCTTAATTTTGGTCATCTGATCCTGGGGATGCTGCATAAGTGTGAAAAACGGTCATAAGCAGGGGTGAAATGCTCCCGTCTGGACCGGATTGCCTGATCTGGTAGCGATGGTGGTGGGTGGTTCGGAGAACCGGTAGCAGAAATCCCTGCCCTCCCCATGTCCAGCTGAGCCGCGCGATCATCAGAGGCTTTTATTTTTTACATTTAAAAGCATTTTTTCTACAAATGCTTTTAAAAAGAAAAGCCTCTGCTGATCAGGCAACTCAGCTGGGATCGTCAGAGCCCTTTAAAAGCATTTTTTTTACAACCTCTTTGGTGGCAGAAGGCGGTCCCGTAAGTACCCTGGCCCTAAGCCATGGAGCGCTTTAAAGGTGATCACCAACACCTTGAAGCGCACCCGGAAGTCCACTGGAAGCCAATGCAGCTCGCGCAGGAGAGGTGTCACGTGGGAGCACCCTGTCGCTCCCATAATCCCCCGCATGGCCGCATTTTGCACCAGTTGGAGCCTCCGGGTGTACCCCAAAGGGAGCCCCATGTAGAAAGCGTTACAATAGTCCAGACGAGAAGTGACGAGTGCTTGAGTGACCGTGCGTAAGGAATCCCGATCTAGAAAGGGGCACAACTGCGTATCAGGCGAACCTGATAGAAGGCCCCCCTGGCCACGGCCGTCGTATGCTCTTCCAAAGACAGCCGTGCATCCAGGAGGACGCCCAAATTGCAGGCCCTTTCCGTGGGGGCCAATGATTCTCCCCCAATAACCAGCGATGGCACCAGCTGGCTATACCGGGACGCCAGCAGCCACAGCCACTCGGTCTTGGAAGGGTTGAGTCGAAGCCTGTTTCTCCCCATCCAGACCCGCACGGCCTCCAGGCACTGGGACATCACTTCCAAGGCATCGTTGGGATGGCCCTGGGTGGAGATATACAGCTGAGATTGATTGACTGATTGATTGAAGATGCCATCATCACCATTTCTTGATGAACGTATTTTTTTTTTTATGTACATTGAGAACATATGCACCAAAGACAAATTCCTTGTGTGTCCAATCACACTTGGCCAATAAAGAATTCTATTCTATTAATTGGGGTAAATGGGATCTCGGCAGTTGGACATCAACTGTTCAGCTTCCATCTTGTCCAAGATCCTGTGTTATCAGAAGATGTTTCAAAGAATGACCTGCTTTTTAACATCCTGCAATTTTCCAGGTCATCTTCAAGGCCAGATCCGGGGAGAGAGCATCTTTTAATCTTCCTAATGAGAAGCTACCGCACGATTGTCAGCTCTACGAAACAGAGCAAATTAAGAAATCAATTGCACATATTTGCTGGAGAACAACCATCCCAGTCGGAAGGAAGGTCAAGCGAGGAATTACAGATAATCTTTGACTTACAACAATTCGTTTAGTGATCGTTGGAAGTTACAACGGCACTAAAACAAAGTGACTTAGGACCTGTTTTCACACTTAGGATTGTTGCAGCATCCCCATGGTCAAATGTTCTTAACGCATTGTAAGCCACTCTGAGTCTCCGGAGAAGGGCGGCATATAAATCTAATTAAATAAATAAAATAAATGTTCAAAATTTGGATGCTTGGCAACTGACTCATACTTATGTAGTGTGCTGGGCAGTGGTGAGGTTCAGCCGGTTCGGGCCAGTTCGGGCGAGCTGGTTGTTATAATTGCTGGCTGGCCACTCCCCTCCCCAAACCTTCCAGGGGTCTCCACGCACCCCGTTTTTGCTCCCAGGTAAGTGCAGGGACGCCTACTAGGCCCAAAATGGGACACAGGAGTGCAGCGCGGCTCCCACGCGGCCCGTTTCTGCTCCCAGGAGGCTGCATGGAGGCCTACTAGGCCCAAAACAGGGTGCATCCCCCCCCCGGCCCGTTTTTGCTCCCAGAAGGCTGCAGGAGGCCGAATGCTGCTTGTCACACCCCGTGACCACACCCACCATGGCCACGCCCACACAACAGAGAACTGCTGGCAGAGCAGAGAACTGGTTGTTAAATTATTTGAATCCCACCGCTGGTGCCAGGATCATGTGATCCTCCTTTGCGACCTTCTGACAAGCAAAGTCAATGAGGAAGCCTGATTCTCCTAACAATTCACTTATTACCTGTAATCCAGCCATATCTCACACCGAAAATGTCCTACTTGACTCCATTTTCATGGATCAGCCACCAAGAGATTCAGGAGAACCACTGATCTTGAGGCCGGGAGTCACAGGAGTAATCTTAGTCTAATTCGTTGTCGTTTTATTGAGAGAAATTGAACCTGTATCTAGAAGTGGGCACCAGCCAGCCATTAAAACACCCAATCTGTGGGCAGAAAACCAGGGTAGAAGGTCTTCATTTTTTCTCCAGGATCAGAAGAAACCCCCCAGGATCTAAGAAATCCATTGTCAGGGCATTGATTAATCCCATTTTTGGCTCTGGGACAATCACCCTGATTAGAGGATGGATCGTGGCTTATTCCTTGGTGCAATATTCTGAAAAGAAATCCCGAAGAAAAGTTCTCTACTAAAACTCATTTATTTGTTATAAAGAAAATAAAACACCTCACTAACTAAGAAAAGTAATTGCTACATTTTGAAATAGTTCTTGCTGGCTATTTCTCAGCCGGACCTTTCTGGCAAGAGAACAAAGGAAGGAGTGTGTAGCAAGTGAAAGAATGCGGACATGCGTAGTAGGATACTGATAAGGAACTTGGCAAACTACAGTAAGTCTATTAGTCCAAAAATAATGAAGCTCAGCTGGGAAATAAAAAAAACGCAGTGACATCCATTCCCCTTTTAGTAGAGTTCTTCGATCAGATTGCATGGAAAGGTTGGATCTCCAGGGAGGTTGAGGTAACCATCTGCAGAAAAAAGACCTTGAGAGACCGTAAAAAGCCTTGTTAGGATTCAATATTCGGCTTATTAACAGAATAACAAAGTTGGAAGGGACCTTGGAGGTCTTCTAGTCCAACCCTCTGTTCAGGCAAGAAACCATTTGGTTGTCCAATTTCTTCTTAAAAACTTCTAGTGTTGGAGCATCCACAACTTCTGGAGTCAAGTCGTTCCACTGATTAATTATTAGTGATCCATCCCATTAGAAGATCCATATCTTGGCCCAACACTTACAAGATCCTACTGAATGCGTTTTCATGGTCAATGGTGACAGACGCCACTAAAAGAACCAGGAGAACCCACAAAATTGCATTTTATCTCACTTTCTCCCAGAGTTCATTACAGGTAGTCCTTGACTTACAACAGTTCATTTAGTGACTGTTCAAAGTTACAACGGCACTGAAAAAAGTGACTTATGACTTATGACGCTGATGACCATTGCAGCATCCCCCAGGCCAGGGGTGAAATGCTCCCGGTTCAGACCGGATCGCCCGATCCGGTAGCAATGGAGGCGGGGGGGGTTTCGGAGAACCGGTAACAAAAATCCCTGCCCCCCCCCATTGCCCAGCTGAGCCGCGCAATCATCAGAGGCTTTTTATTTTTATTTTTATTTTTATTTTTATTATTTTTAAAAGCATTTTTTCTACAACCTCTTTGGCCGAAAAAATGCTTTTAAAAGTAAAAAAAAAAAAGCTTCTGATGATTGTGCGGCTCAGCTGGGATCATCAGAGGCTTTTAAAAGGATTTTTTCTACAACCTCTTCGGCCGAAGAGGTTATAGAAAAAATGTTTTTAAAAGGAAAAAAAAGCCTCTGCCGATCAGGCAAGTCAGCTGGGATCGTCAGAAGCTTTAAAAGCATTTTTTTTACAACCTCTTCAGCCGAAGAGGTTGTAGAAAAAAATGGTTTTAAAAGTTAAAAAAAAAAAAGTTGGCCACGCCCACTCAGTCATATTACCCCACCACCACCAAGCCACGCCCACAGAACCGGTCGTAACAAATTTTACATTTCACCACTGCCCCAGGCTCACGTGATCAAAATTCAGACGTTTGACAGCTGACTCGTATTTATGACGGCTGCAGTGACCCGGGGTCACACAATCCCCTTTTGCGACCTTCTGACAAGGGGAAGCCAGATTTATTTAACAACCGTGTGACTAAATTAACAACTGCGGTGATTCACTTAACAACTGTGGGGAGAAAGGTCGTAAAATGGAGCAATACTCAGTTAACAAATGTCTCGCTTAGCAACGGCAATGTTGGGTTCCATTGTGGTCATAAGTCAAGGACAACCCAGATATCCAAATAGATTCTGGTGTCAAAACCATCCCTGAAATTAAAAAAAACAAAAAAAAAAAAAACTTGTCCAGTGACTGTAAAATTTTAGCATTCTGCAAATCTTCCTTTAATGCGCAGACTACAGTGCAACCAAGACCCTCGTTTATATATTAATGTTATTTTAGCATTAAATATTTATCATTATTATGTGTTAATATTTTAATATTTTAACTCTGTTAGACTGTCAGGGACCTTTCGCGTTTTATTTTTATTTTACTGTTTTACTTTTTTCTGCTCTTTAGACATTGAGACTGTTGGTAGGTTTGTATATTTTTAGCCATGGATTTTTTTTCTTCTTCTCATTCTCATTTTTTAAAATAGCAAGTTGGAAACGTGTTTTAAGCCACACCAGGAAAATGCTGTGTTATTTTCTCTGTTTTTCTTATTAGTGTCACCAATTCAGGATGACTGTGTGACATAACTCTTGTTTTCAGCAAGATTGAAGATAAAATTGGAGGTTAAATGCAGATACGACTGATCCCGGACCTCCGTACCTTCCGCCGGGCCCTGAAGACTTTTTTATTTCAGCAAGCCGGGCTGGGTTAAAAATCTTTTAATTGGGGAATTTTATGGGTAAGGGGTTTTAAATTGAGGAAGCCAAAGATAAATTTAATTTCGTTTTATAGTATTTTAATGTTTGTATTGTGTGTTTTTAATTTTGGCTGTTCACCGCCCCGACTCCTTCGGGAGAGGGGGCGGTATAAAAATTTAAAAAATAATAAATAAATAAATATTTAGAGGGAGGGAGAAGAAATCGTATATGTCAGATGTAAATGCCTTATTCTCTAATGTGTAAATAGTATATGAATGGGATATCAGGGGTTAACTTATTCTTCAATCCTTAATGTATTCATGATTTACCACTCCCACTTATAGCTCCACCCATTGTATATATAAGGAGCCACCTTCACCCTTTTCCTTGCTTCTATCTGTGAATATTCAGTGAATATAGAATGCCTATTGTAAATAAAAGGAAGTATATTTAAACCTTTAATTCTTACTATTATTATTGAGTCTGATCCAGAAAATATTGCCACAAGCTGGTAGCAGAGGATGGTTAATTGACTCAATAAAAACTTAAAAATGTCTAAGAAGGATAGGCCCAACACCAGGGCCTACAGCAAAGAAATGGAAACAGAACAAGAAATAATCAACGAATCCACAAACGCAATTTCAAGAGAATCCGAAGAATACACCACTGAAGACGAAGAAATAGTAGATGAAAATGATGACCAGGAGGAAATCGAAATAGAGAATAACGAACTCAGGTCAGAGATATTAAAACTATTAAAAAGCCAGAAGAATGATGAAAGCCTCATCGCGAACCTCCAAGAAATGCTGAAGAACAGCGGAGCAGCGAGAGAGAAAAACATCACTAATGAGAAGCCTAAAGAACCAAAAATAGTGAGTGATATGACTACAGAGAAAGTCATTACGAAGAAGAAAAAATGTGATCCCGCGCGAAATTTTGAATGGCAGCCATCTTGGTTTCAACAGGCTTCCAAGGTGAGCGAAGCAGAGCCAATCAAAATGCTCAGTTCAAAATTTCTGGCGCGAAAAACGTTATCAGACAACAAAAATGAAAAAGAGGATTCAAACTCCTCGGAAGAGTCAGAATCAGAAAGTGAAGATGACTCAACGAAATCCCGAGTAAAGTCAGCGATGAAAACGCTTTTTGCTGCATTTGGGCCAAAACTAAAAATTACCAAAAAGCCACCGAAGAAGAGAGCGAGCAAGCCGATACCTCAAGACCTGCCCGCTCCCATCCTGACTTCGAGAGCGACGACGCCCGAACCTAGAGAGCCTTGTCGATTCCGCCCTACACCAAAGACTGAAGCAAGTGACTACGCCCCCAAAAGAAAAAGAAGAGCAGCCGCCGTCGCCAGAACTCCCAAGGCCGATCCAGAGACCGACTCGTCTGAAGAGGAGCAGAGCGAGCGAGCCGCGATGGAGAGAACCTTCCACAACGACGTCAAAGAAGAAATGAACAACGCGCATGCGCGAAACTACACAGACGGTCCGGGAAGACATGAACTGGTGAGAGAACCACACAGACTCGTTGCGAGCATCCCCATGCCGTTTTGCAATTTTCTACACTTGCGAGACCACGGACTACCTCAGGTTGTAAGTAATGGACAAAATAATGTGGGAAACTTACCCAGTGACTTCCCAAAACTAAGGGTTGATGGCGTTAATTTGCAAGAATGGTATCAACAGCTCCAGGTGGTCTTTATGAAGGAAAACTTACTATTCTTTATCACTAGTCCCCCAAAAAGACCTTGGACTTTAAAAATAGATTGTTTACACCATAGAGCTTTTTTCTTAATAATATCTAGTGTGTCTCCTGCAATGTATCATAGCATCAAACCAAATCAGACTGTTTCAGAAATTATTCAATGCATGTTTAATTTGTTTCACAGCGACAGTGTAGCTACCACCACAAGAATGTCTAAGGATTTCTTTTCATCTAGGGTAAAACCAGGGGTTTCCATAAGTGAGCATTTAATATCTTTAAACAAAATAAGAGCTGAGCTGCACTTGAGGGGGGAGGTGATTTCAGACCAAACAATGAAAAGTGTTATTATCAACTCACTTGATTCATCATGGGATAGTTTTATGTCACATTTAGACACTATCAATCTAGGATATTTATCCATAGAAAGTCTATCTAACAAATTGATAGCAGAAGACAATTCAAGAAAAAATCGTTCTAGCAATCACACAGAACACAAACCTTTTAGGAAAGTAGCTTTCCAAGAAAAATATAATGAAACATACAAATGTCACAATTGTGGATCCAGGGAACACAATAGAAGAGATTGCCCCAAAATTTCAAAGGAAAGACATAGGTCAGAATATAGGAACAAATACAATTATAGACAGTCCTCCATAGATAGACATAGATATAGAAGCCCACCAAATTACAGAGAAAATAGAGGGGGCAGAGAAAATTCAAAGGATAGAAAATCTGGTTCACTGAATGGACTAAATAAACAAGACAACACAAAAATACAGCAAAATGAGAACAATAATTGGCTTATTGATTCTGGAGCAACTAATCACACCACTAATAACAAAAATATATTGTCTTCATTTACAGAAGATAAATTTGTAATAAAGGTAGCTAACCAAGAAAAGGTTCAAGTATTAGGCAGAGGGAATGTAACTTTGCCTGGTCTAGGAAAAATAGAGGGGGTATTGTTAATACCTGAAATACCTCATAACATACTAAGTGCCATAAAACTAAGTAGAGATTCTGACATTAATATAGTTTTCTCAAAGGGAAAAGCGACTTTGGAGAAGAATAAAACAAATATAGGCACTGTAATGATTAAAGGAGGCCTACCTTATCTGATAACAAAGGAAGAATGGTTGCATAACATTGATTCAAATATAGAAGATTGTATTGAAGCAGATGATGAAAATATTAGCAACAGTGACAATGATGAATGTAAAATATCTCATGATCATACAGATGCACACGATAAAAAAAAAACCAAAAATAGGTAAGCCAATTCATGATGAGTGTGCTCACATCTTACATAGGAAGTTAGGACATGCCAGTTTTCCTGTAGTACAAAAAATGACTGAACACGCAGAAGGTGTCAAAATAAAAAATTGTGAAAACTATTTGGAATGCTCAGTATGTAAATCTACAAAACTAAAAACTAGTCCCAGGCCAAGAAACTCTACTAGATCAACTAACAAAATTTTTGACTTAGTACACATGGACCTAGTAGGCCCATTAACTCCATCAATCACTTATAGAAAACGTTACTTCCTGACAATAGTAGACGATTATAGCCGTTATGGGTTTGTTTATACATTAAAACATAAAGATGAAACCTTTCAAAAATTTAAGGAATTTTACAAACGCATAGAAACACAACACAATATCAGAATAAAACAAATTATGACAGATAGGGGATGTGAATTCATGTCTAAAGAATTCTCCCAATGGTTAAAGGATAGAGGAATGCTACATTACACGTCTAGCCCATTTTCTGCGTTTCAGAACGGGATTGCAGAGAGGAAAAATTCCACATTACAAACCATGATTAGGTGCACATTGGAGGATGCTGGCTTAAGCAAACAATTTTGGTCAGAAGCCTTACATTATTCAAATTACACACAAAATAGAACCTGGTCCAGTATTGTAAATAAGACACCATATGAAGTAATGTATAATAGGAAACCAAAATTAGCACACATGCACATATTTGGAGTCACTGCAGACGTACACATACCTAAACAGTTGAGAAGAAAGGGAGAAAACGTATCCAGAAGGCTCAGATTTATGGGATATGAAACTGGCACCAAAGGGTACAGATTCATTGATAATAATAACAAATTTATAGTTTCCAGAACAGCTGTGTTCCATGAACAGGCCAACTGGTCTAAATTACATCTTAATGAAATATTTCCAAATAAATGCAAAGAAACAAAATCTCGTGAGGAAGGGACCATAGAAAAACAAAATATCAACAAACACAAAAGCAAAACCAAAACTTGGACAAATAGCCAACACAAAATAAAGACAGACACACTAACAAAAAAGGAAGCAAGATATTTGCATGATAACAATAGCAAACCTGAAAGAGTCATTAGGAACAACAGGAATCAAATGCCAAATAAATACAGGGATTACATAATGCATATGGATGATGAACCAATAACACCTAATACATATGAAGAAGTGTTAAAACTTCCTCGTGAAGA
Source organism: Pantherophis vulpinus (assembly GCA_037215915.1). Taxonomy (NCBI): domain Eukaryota; kingdom Metazoa; phylum Chordata; class Lepidosauria; order Squamata; family Colubridae; genus Pantherophis; species Pantherophis vulpinus. The sequence continues at coordinate 8,918,722 of JAXLNS010000001.1, forward strand.
AAAAGAAAAATGGGAATTAGCTATGAAGAAAGAGATGGAAAGTTTACAAGGATTAAATGTATTTACACCTGCAATTGCACCTAAAGATAAAACAATTATTGGTACCAGGTGGATATATAAAATTAAGAACTTAGAAGGAGGCAATACTCTATACAAAGCTAGATTAGTTGCACAAGGTTATGCACAGAAATATCCGGAGGACTATACTGACACGTATTCCCCCACAGTAAGAACAGAGAGTGTCAAAACAGCTCTAGTGGTAGCATCAGCACTCAACCTTGATGTATTTCAATATGACATACAGACTGCGTATCTACACGCGAAACTAGATAAGGAAATATATGTAAGAGCACCTCACAGTCAATACACCAACAAAAATGAAATTTGGTTGTTGAATAAGAGTTTATACGGATTAAAACAATCTGGTAAAAGATGGTATGATTGTTTAGTAAAAGTACTTAAGACCATGGATTTCAATGCTACCACTGCTGATAACTGTTTCTTTGTCAAAAAGAGTGATGATTACATTGAATTTGTATTGATTTATGTAGATGACATTTTATATATAGGAAAACACAAAGAGAGAAGAGAAACTTTTGTAAATAAGTTAAATGAACATTTCTCATTGAAATCCCTAGGTAAAGTGAACAAATATCTTGGTGTCCAAATTAATAAGACTAGAAGGGGATTCAAACTTACTCAGAGAGATAAGATTATAGAACTTTTAAATAAATGTAATTTAATCAATGCCAAACCCTGTGATACTCCTATGCAAACTGATTTTCTTAGAAATACTGATGAATCTTCTCCTGAATTCAAGGATAACACATTTTATAGATCAATCATAGGTTCACTTCTTTATATATCTAATTGGACTAGGCCAGATATCGCCTTACCACTCAATTTACTATCCAGACACGTCAGCAAACCAACAATGTATCACTGGGAAGCTGTTAAAAGAATTTTAAGATATCTGAAAAGTACACTAGATTTCTGCTTAGTATTAGAACCTAGTGATAATAAAGAACCAAAGCTTGTATGTTACGCAGATGCAGATTGGGCTGGAGACACGTCATGCAGAAAAAGTACATCTGGCTATATTTTTCTCTTAAATGACTGTCCAGTTTACTGGTACACTGGTAAACAAGAACTAGTAGCCACTTCAACGACAGAAGCGGAATATGTTTGTTTATCCAAAGCTGCAAATAACCTTGTATGGTTTAACGATTTAATTTCAGATGTTTGGAAAAAACCTGCTTTGCCTTTTGTTATGCATGAAGACAATAAAGCAGCCATTGAAATATCTAGATCCGATGCCATTGGACAAAGGTCCAGGCATATAGATATAAAATTTAAACATGTGAGACAATTGTCTCAGGATGGATTTATTAAAGCAGTGCACTGTGATACTTCAGAACAATTAGCTGACATATTGACAAAGCCTTTACCTTCTAAACAGCACAAATATTTGACTTCTAAACTGCATATCTTGTATTGTCCCGAATCTGAATGTAATTGGTGTTGTATAACGAATCGGCATTTAGAGGGGGATTTGTCAGATGTAAATGCCTTATTCTCTAATGTGTAAATAGTATATGAATGGGATATCAGGGGTTAACTTATTCTTCAATCCTTAATGTATTCATGATTTACCACTCCCACTTATAGCTCCACCCATTGTATATATAAGGAGCCACCTTCACCCTTTTCCTTGCTTCTATCTGTGAATATTCAGTGAATATAGAATGCCTATTGTAAATAAAAGGAAGTATATTTAAACCTTTAATTCTTACTATTATTATTGAGTCTGATCCAGAAAATATTGCCACAGTATATAATTCCAATCATACAGTTGGAAGGGATCCTAGAGGTCTTCTAGTCCACCCACAGCCCGCCCAGTGCAGGAATTTTGTTTCGTTGTTTCCTGAGTTATTTTATAAATTCCTCAAGGTAGTGAACATAGCTAATACTCCTTTCTCTTATTTTCCCCACAACAACCCTGTGAGGTGGATTGGGCACCCAGATGGTTTTTGTGCCTAAGGCAGGACTAGAACTCACCACGTCCTGATGAGTGGCTCAAAGTCACCTGGATGACTTGTGTCTAAGGTGCAGGGCTGGGCTTCAAAAATTTTAGCAAGGGGTTCTCTGCCCGGTTGCTGGGTGGGTGTGGCCATGGTGGGCGTGGCCTAGTTGGCCTCCTGCACCATGGGGGGGGGGTGTATTTGCCCTCCCTGGGCTCCGGAGGCTTTCTTTGGGCCTCCGGGAGGGCGAAAACGGCCTCTCCAGGCTCCAGAGGCCCTCTGGTAGGCCTGTTTTTCACCCTCCCCGAGCCTCTGTGCATGCCCTGCACTTACCTGCATCCGAAACTGGCCGCGTGGGAATTCCTGGGAGGGGCGGGGCGGGGTGGGCGGGGCCAACCAGGAGTGGGATTTGCGGATTCTCCAAATTGCACAAAATCTTAGCTAGAGGTTCTCCCGAACCTCTGCGAACCCTAAGCGGCCCACCCCTGCTAAGGTGGGACTAGAACTCCCAGTCTCCTGGTGATTGGCCTAAGGTGGAGCTAGAACTCCCAGTCTCCTGGTGATTGGCCTAAGGTGGAGTTAGAAGTCCCAGTCTCCTGGTGATTGGCCTAAGGTGGAGCTAGAACTCCCAGTCTCCTGGTGATTGGCCTAAGGTGAAGCTAGAACTCCCAGTCTCTTGGTCATTGGCCTAAGGTGGAGCTAGAACTCCCAGTCTCCTGGTGATTGGCCTAAGGTGGAGCTAGAACTCCCAGTCTCCTGGTGATTGGCCTAAGGTGGAGCTAGAACTCCCAGTCTCCTGGTGATTGGCCTAAGGTGAAGCTAGAACTCCCAGTCTCCTGGTGATTGGCCTAAGGTGGAGTTAGAACTCCCAGTCTCCTGGTGATTGGCCTAAGGTGGAGCTAGAACTCCCAGTCTCCTGGTGATTGGCCTAAGGTGGAGTTAGAACTCCCAGTCTCCTGGTGATTGGCCTAAGGTGGAGCTAGAACTCCCAGTCTCCTGGTGATTGGCCTAAGGTGGAGTTAGAACTCCCAATCTCCTGGTGATTGGCCTAAGGTGAAGCTAGAACTCCCAGTCTCCTGGTGATTGGCCTAAGGTGGAGTTAGAACTCCCAGTCTCCTGGTGGTTGGCCCAAATTCACCAAGCTGGCTTCCTTGACTAGAATTCACTGTTTCCAGTTGATTGGCTCAACGTCACCTAGCTGGCTTTCATGCCTAAGGAAGGACTAGAACTCCCAGTCTCCTGGTGATTGGCCCAAAGATCTGGATCATAGCTCCCCTTTTTCAGGCTAAGCAACTGGTCATAAGTCAAAGGACCCAGTTTGTGGGGGGCAATAAGCTGACTTTGTATAAATATACAAAAGTATGAAGGCTAGTCTCCGGAGAAGGGCAGCATATAAATCAAATAAAAAAAAAAAAAGGCTACCTCTAGAATAATGCAAGGGATAGGAAACTCAAAAAGAGGAAACTCAAAAACACCCATCCAGAGTAATTGTCCAGAAATTCTCCAGAAATGTAGCAATAAAATACAGAAACAGGACTCTCCTCCTGCAGACCATTTTGGTCAATAGATTTCAGAATCGATTTTTGCCGGCTGGCTGTGTTCTTCTTGCATCTTTTTCAGCTCAAGGAAGAAACTCAAGCTGTGGGCCAAAACCTCTTCATCCTTCTCCAATTTTGGAGCATTTCACTCATCCTCTGCTATTTCTCGGACTTTTAACCAGAAGATCTCTAAAAGGGACTTTCTGATTCTGGATCAGTGGTGGGTTCCTCCCGGTTTGGTCCGGTTCGGCCGAGCCAGTAGCAGTGACGATATGACATCATCGAACTAGTTCTCCCCCCCGCCCTCCCACCCCCCACGTTATTCTTACCTTTTATTTGGTCCCACCCCCAATCTATTGCTGCCTTCTGAGTCCCAGCTGATGACTAGAGGGAAAAAAACTGTTTAAACTCTTGCCGCGGGGCTTCAAAGGGCCGCCCTACAGCTGATCAGTGTTAAAAGAAAACAAATGAGTCGGGTCTTAAGTGCGAGGACTGGTCGTAAGTGTGAGGACCTTCCAGAAATGACTGACCAGCTAGCTACGCCCACCTAGTCACATGACCTCCAAGCCACACCCACAAAATAAGCCACGCCCACAGAACCGGTAGTAAAAAAATTTAGAACCCATCCCTGTTCTGGATCCATCTTCATTCTCAGATGTAGAAATTCTGGGTTCATGAGATGTCTGGCCGAAGTCTCATCTGTCCAGGAGATGCTGCATGGAAAGGTACTGGGGAAGTTTTTTGACCCTCGTAGCTTCTAGAGTTTCTCACCTTGGCAGTTTTAACATGGGTGGACTTCAACTCCCAGAATTCTCCAGCTAGCATGGTGGGTGGGGAATTCTGGGAGTTGAAGTCCACCCCTCTTAACATTGCCAAGGTTGAGAAACAGTGGCCTTGGCAGATCATCTCCCTGTGTTTCAGACCATTTTCAGTGCAGCTTTAAAACATCTGGCAAAGGAAAACAGCCATAATGGAATCCTCTGGTCTTGACAGTAAAGCAACATGGACCAAGAACAGATATCGGGACACAGTTAGAAAGAGGATCAAAGAAATTAAGGAGGTCTCAGTGTCATTGCTAATAAATGAGAACTAAAACTTACTTCTCTGTACTTTCCAAGTTCTTTCTTTCTTTCTTTCTTTCTTTCTTTCTTTCTTTCTTTCTTTCTTTCTTTCTTTCTTTCTTTCTTTCTTTCTTTCTTTCTTTCTTTCTTTCTTTCCTTCCTTCCGTCTTTCTTTCTTTCTTTCTTTCTTTCTTTCTTTCTTTCTTTCTTTCTTTCTTTCTTTCTTTCTTTCTTTTTCTTTCTTACCAAGTTTTGTGAGAATCTAATTGTCTTGGTCCCTGAAAAAGAAGGTTGGAACCTGGTTTTCCTCCAGAGGTGCACAGCTCGTTCCCAGGATGGCAGTCCTACTTCCCTTCTGAGTGGCATGTTAGACTATCCCAAAAATTCAGGAAAAACTGGAGGAAGAAATAAATGACAGCTGGAGGGAAGCTATCATCAATGTAATGAAATCCAAGCTGAATGAAAATTAAATGAATGAAATGCAATTCACAGGTAATATTCCTCGGTAGCTTACTTGCTACCTGGGAAAAAATTAAAATTTGACACTGGGCAACCATGTTCAGAGGACACACCTGCAGCCCCAGCAGATACAAACAGCTTTAGTTTGGGGTCTCTCTTGTGTAACTTGAAAGAATTGTGGTACCCACACTTATTTTAAGTGGACATTCAACTCTATTGTCTCTCAATGGGTCTTTGGAGTTGACGATCCCCAAGAATACATTCTGGCTTTCCTGGAGAAACGGAAGGGGCCTTCAAATGTACATGTAGTCCTTGACTTACAACAGTTCATTTAGTGACCATTCAAAGTTACAACAGCACTGAAAAAAGTGACTTAGGACAAGTTTCTCACACTTACGGCTGTTTGCAGCATCCCCGTGGTCAGGTGATCAAAATTCAGATGTTTGGCAGCCGACTCATATTTATTTATTTATTTATTTTTAAATATTTTATGAGTTTTAAAAGTAAAACAATGGACATTGCTCAACATCTCTGGTTTCTAACATTTGCGTCTAAATCAAGTTAATAAGTAATCTATTCCTTGATCTATATACAAATTTATATATCTCCTATTTCATTATATATCAAGTATGCAGGATTTTACTTCCTAAACCACTATGCATGTATTTAATAAACCTATATTACATTCACAAATTCAATATACCTTGATATATTGATATACATTGATATATACATTTCCAGACATTCGTTATCCCTTGTTTTTGGCATTCTTCCTCTTATCTAACCAATTATAAAATTTATTCCAGACTTCATAGTATGTTGATTCACTTTTGTCTTTGAGTTCTAAAGTGAGTCTGTCCATCTCTGCACAGCTGTAAATTTTGTGTATTACTTCTTCTTCTGAGGGTATTTCTTTACACTTCCATTTTTGAGCAAATGCTAGTCTTGCCGCAGTAAGTATATGCAATATTAAATAGGTTACATTATTGTCATATTTGCCATCTGTCATGCCCAGTAAGAAAAATTCCAGCTTAACTTCTAATTTAAACATTAACATCTCTTCTAACCAGCTCCTTATTTGCTGCCAGAAACGTTTGGCTTTTGAGCACTCCCACCACATATGGTAATATGACCCTAAATCAGAGGTGGGCAAATATGGCCCTTTTACGGCTTATGGACTTCAATTCCCAGAATTCCTGAGCTAACATGGCTGGTTCAGGAATTCTGGGAGTTGAAGTCCACAAGTCATAAAAGGGTCATAGTTGCTTCCCCCTGCCCTAGATCTACCTCACATTTCCAACAAATTGGGGAGCCAACTCATATTTATGATGGTTGCAACATCCCAGGGTCACGTGATCCCCTTTTGCAGTCTTCTGAGAAGCAAAGTCAATGAGGGAAGCCAGAGTCACTTCACAACCTTGTTACTCACTTAACAACTGCAGTGATTCACTTAACAATTGTAGCAGTGGTGGTATTCAGCCGGTTCTATCTGGTTTGTGTGAACTGGTAGCGACTGCTGTGGAAGGCTCCGCCCACCCGTTTGGACATAATCATGTCCCATTTCACAGATCATAAGCTTCCTAACAGACAGGAAGCAGCAGGTGAAGCTAAGCAGAATCACATCAGATACCTGTACAATTAGCACAGGGGCCCCCCAAGGCTGTGTGCTCTCCCCACTTCTCTTCTCTCTCTATACCTATGACTGCACCTCAAACAATCCATCTGTTAAACTACTGAAATCTGCAGATGACACAAGAGTGATCGGTCCCATCTGAGACAATGATGAATCTGCATACAGACGGGAGGCTGAACAACTAGCCTCGTGGTGCGACCGGAACAATCTGGAACTGAACACACTCAAAACCGTAGAAATGGTGGTGGACTTTAGGAGAAACCCTCCCATACTTCCACCTCTCACAATACTAGACAACACAGTATCAACAGTAGAGACCTTCAAATTTCTAGGTTCTACCATATCGCAAGATCTAAAATGGACACCCAACATCAAAAAGGTCATCAAAAAAGCCCAACAAAGAATGTTCTTTCTGCGCCAACTCAGGAAGCTCAAACTTCCCAAGGAGCTGCTGATCCAGTTCTACAGAGGAATTATTGAGTCTGTCATCTGCACCTCCATAACTGTCTGGTTTGGCTCTGCAACCCAACAAAACAGACACAGACTTCAATGGATAGTTAGAACTGCAGAAAAAACAATGGCTACCAACCTGTCTTCCATTGAGGACCTGTATAATGCACGAGTCAAAAAGAGGGCTGTGAAAATATTTACAGACCCCTCACATCCTGGACATAAACTCTTTCAACTCCTACCTTCAAAACGACGCTATAGAGCACTGCACACCAGAACAACGAGACACAAGAATAGTTTTTTCCCGAATGCCATCACTCTGCTAAACAACTAATTCCCTCAATACTGTCAAACTATTCACTAAGTCTGCATTACTATTAATCTTCTCATCGTTCCCACCACCCATCTCCTCCCACTTATGACTGTATGACTGTAACCTTGTGGCTGGTATCATTACGATTTATATTGATATTGTTTCCTAATATGATTTGATTGCTTATTTGTTCCCTGTGACTATCATTAATGGTGTACCTTATGATTCTTGACGAATGTATCTTTTATGTATACTGAGAGCGTATGCACCAAGACAAATTCCTTGTGTGTCCAATCACACTTGGCCAATAAAGAATTCTATTCTATTCTATTCTATTCTATTCTATTCTATTCTATTCTATTCTATTCTATTCTATTCTATTCTATTCTATTCTATTCTATCCATCCACATTTTTGACGCTCTGCACATGTGCACGCACTCACATTTGCGAATTGGTAGTGAGGGTAAGTGAATACCACTCCTGAAATGTAGCAAGACATAAAATGGGGCCAAACTCACTTCACCAATGTCTCAGCCATGTAAATTTGGGGCTCAATTGTGGTCCTAAATTGAGGACGTCCTGTCTTTATTATATTTTCCGACTGGCTACAGACATTCGGCATAGAAGGAAAAATATCTGAGAAAACGGACAGGTTGCATTTTGCATAATGCATGAATTTTCTCCTTCAAGGTCACTTCTAGGCTCCCGATGAGGAGGCCTCGGTCTCCTTCGCAGCCCACCGGCTCTTCCGTGAGATGCCAGCGTGACTCTCATCACCATTTTTAACGAGAGGAATATTGTACCGGTGTGACTTATAAGCGCTATTCTAAGGGATAACGAGTCGATATATTTGTTTTTTTTCTCCTTTGATCTACAGCCCCGATAGGAAGCCATGCATGAAGTTTATTAAACCTGCCTAATTTTCTATCAAGTTCGCAGAAACTATCGATCCTGTCGGCCGAGGTTTATCTGACTTGGATGGCAGGGTGAAGTTAACGCAAAATCATTTCAAGGCAATGGAGAATGGTCGGTTGGGATGAGGGGGGGGGGAATGGGAGGCGGGTGATGGAGAAGAGAAATGAGAAACTTATTTGGCCCCACTCCCCCAAAAAATTAAATAAATAAAAAGGCAATTTGAATGAGGCTGCAAAATGTCTTGGATCAATGACAGAGATGATAGCAATAGCACTTTCTTAAACTTATATATCGCTTCACAGTGCTTTCCAGCCCTCTCTCTAAGCGGTTTACAGAGTCAGCCTGTTGCCCCCAACAATCTGGGTCCTCATTTTACCAACCTCAGAAGGATGGAAGGCTGAGTCCACCTTGAGCTGGTCAGGATCGAACTCCTAGCAGTGGGCAGAGTTAGCCTGCAATACTGCATTCTAACCACTGTGCCACTATGGCGCACCACGGTTCTTGAGGTAGCAGAAGGAAGGACAGGTTGTCCTCGATTTATGATTTATGACCAATTGCTTAGCATCTGTTCAAAGGTATGACCAGGTGTGGGTTTCAAAAATTTTTACTACCGGTTCTGTGAAGTGTGGCTTGGTGGGCGTGGCATGGCTTGGTGGGCGTGGCTTGGTGAGCATGGCACGGGAAGGATACTGTAAAATCCCCATTCCCTCCCCACTCCAGGGGAAGGATACTGTAAAATCCCCATTTCCTCCCAATCAGCTGGGACTTGGGAGGCAGAGAATAGATTGGGGCAGGCCCAGTCAGAATTTTTACTACCGGTTCTCCAAACTACTCAAAATTTCCGCTACCGGTTCTCCAAAACTGGTCAGAACCTGCTGAAACCCACCTCTGAGTATGACCTACCTGGAAAAAGTGAAATTGTATCCAAAATTCTAATAGTCACCACCTATCCCTATCACCTATCACTTTGGGTGCTCGAAAACATGGCTGTGTTTACAGGTGTTTGAAGTGTTCTGTGATCATGTGGCTGACGTGACTTTTTAATGTTTTTTGCCTAAAAGAAGTTCTTCTCATTTTCAGAAAACCGTGCCGATAGTGAGCAACAGTTTCCCCCTTACAACCACCATGTTCACTTAACGACCATTGCAAAAACAACTTGTTTTACTTTTGTTACTACTTGTGGCTGGCTCTGTTACAGTCATAAACTCAAGGACTACAGGTAGTCCTTGACTTACAACCGCAACGGAGCCCCAGATTTCCCTGGCTAAGCAAGGCACTTGTTAAGTGAGTTTTGCCCCATGTTACAACCTGCTTGCCGCCATTGTTAAGGGAATCACTGCATTTGTTAAGTCAGTCACACTGGCTTCCCCCATTGACTTCGTTTGTCAGAAGGCGGCAAAAGGGGATCACATGAAACACCCCCCCCAGAACATGGTGACCTTCAGAAATATGAGCCAGTTGCCAAGTGTCCGGATTTTGATCACGTGACCATGGAGATGCTGCAATGGTCGTAAGTGCGAGAAACGGTCACAAGTCATTTTTTTCCAGTGCTGTTGTAACTTCGAACGGACAGTAAAAAAAAAAATGTTTGTTCGTCGAGGACTTTTTGTAATAAGATTTTGCAAAGGAAAAGACAGAGAGAGAAAACCCCAGTTCCACTTTATGTATTACCAAATGTGTGTGTGGGGGGGAAATGGACATACACACACACACAAAAGTTGTGCTTGATTTGTGCTGGCATTTGTCCTTGCCAGGGATCTGCTGGGAGGAAAGGATTTCAATTCGCTCGCAGCTGGAACTGTGATGAAATTCTTTTTAATCCCTAATTTAGAACTGTGGTGAGCGACCTCCGGCAGGGGATGGAAGAGAGAAGGAGGGGAAAAGGGAGGAAGAGATAAGAGGAGAAAGAAAAGGAGGGATATACGAAAAGGGAGGGGAGCGGGGATGCACCAATTTTCAACTCCAGCTCGGCTCATGGCTGACTATGGCTGCATTTACAACCTATATTTGATAGGTAGGGAGGCAGGCAGGTATTGCAACCTAGATCCCAAAGCATGTGTAACATCTCTCTCCCACTAATATTTCTCCGAATAACAAGAGTTGGAAGGGACCTTGGAGGTCTTCTAGTCCAACCCCGTGCTCAAGTAGGTAAACCTATACTAGTGATAGCTAAACTTTTTGCCATTGCGTGCCAAAAGCGGGGGTCGCGCGGGGGGGGGGGTCGTGCATGCACGTGCCCACACCCATAATTCTATGCACCCCGCACCCCACACATGCTCACATGACCCCCTGTGCTCCCACCCACTTTTGGCACGCAATGGCACGGTGGGCCCACTAGGCCCGTTTTTTGCTCTCCCCAGGCTCCAGAAGGCCCTCCAGAGGCTGGAAACACCCATTTGGTGACTTCTGGTGGGACTGGAAGACCCGTTTTTTGCTCTCCCCAGGCTCCAGAGCCCCTCTAGGAGCCTGGGGAGGGTGAAAACAGCCTTCCCCCCATCCTGGATGCCCTCCGGAGGCTGGAAATAGCCTGTTTCCCTACTTTCGGTGGGCCCAGAAGGCCCGAAAATTAGCTGGCCAGCGCATGCATGTGCGCCGGAGCTGAGCTCGCGTGCCCACCGATATGGCTCCGTGTACCACCTATGGCACGCGTGCCATAGGTTCACCATCACGGCCCTATACCATTCTGGATAAATGGCTGTCTAATGTCTCCAATGTTGTTCAAAATCTCCAATGTTGGAGCATTGACAACTTCTGGAGGCAAGTTGTTCCAGTGATTAATTGTTCTCCCTGCCAGGAAATTTCTCCTCAGTTCTAAATTGCTTCTCTCCATGATTAGTTTCCACCCATTGCTTCTTGTCCAGGTGGTTTGGAGACTAGCTTGACCCCTTCTTGGTCGCAGCTCTTCAAATATTGGAACACTGGTATCATGTCCTTCTTTTCATTAAACTGGACATATCCAATTCCTGTGACCGTTCCTCGTATGTTTTAATCTCCAGTCCCCTAATCCTGCTAAAATTAAATGGCCCCAAATTTTCCAGTGAGTTTCCATGGGTGAGGGGGATTAGAACTCAGGTCTTGCCACCCCAGTCTGGGTCATTCTCCATTATGCCTGATTGGTTCTTGGGCTGAGAGGGAGGGAGTATCAGATCCCAAATCAGCCAATAGGTTTTGGTGACTGACTTGGCCTCTCCCCCTCCTAATCCTTTTCATTCTCCATTACACCTGATTGACTATTGAGCTGAGGAGAAGGATTGGACCAAACACCAAAGTCATCCAATGAGCTTCCATGACTGAGGGGGACTGGAATACGCCCCGCCCCATTCTCCACTATGCCTGATTGGCTCTTGGCCTGAGAGGGAAGTGCTGAGAGGGAAGTACTGATTCAGAGTCAGCCAATGAGCTTCTGTGGATGAAGGAGGACTAGAACCCAGGTCTCCCTTTTCCTAGGCCAGCCCCTTCTCCACTACACCTGATTGGCTCTTGGCCTGAGAGGGAGGGACTGGCCCAGAGTCAGCCAATGAGCTTCTGTGGATGAAGGAGGACTAGAACCCAGATCTCCACACCCCTAGTCCAGCCCCTTCTCCACTATTCCTGATTGGCCCGAGAAGGAGGAACCGACTCAGAGTCAGCCAATTAGTGTCTGTGGATGAGGGAGAACTAAAACCTAGGTCTTCCCCCTCATAGCCCAGCACTTGATTGGCTCTTGGCCTGAGAGGGCGGGACCATCCTAAAACCAGCCAATGGGGGAAAGCTTGCAACTGGGTTTCCTACGCTTGATTCAATACTTTCACCACTGCCCCAAGTGATATGCAGAACTGAAATGGGGTGAGGTGGGAACAGCTTCATATCTTTGATTCAATAGGGGGGAAAAAAGAGAAGAGGAAGAAGAATACAGATCAAAATCTTTCCAAATCTAAATGGTCTGGTCTATGGGCTCTGTATTAATTTGACAAGTTTCCCGAAAAGCCACCCAAAACCATATTTGGCAGTGCCAAAGTCCCAGAGTCCACCAAAAACCATTACAGGAACCATAGGATGTAGAAAGCCAGGATCCAGATGCCCAGCGTGAAACCGATGAACAGGTAAGGCGTGCTGCCAAAGATGTGGGAATGAGTGGACATGCAAGGCCACGCCTGCTTGGAATGCCTCGGCCTCATTGGTGGGAGACGGAGTTGGCAGTTGTGTTGGAGATCACAACAGGACAGCCAGTGGCACTCGGGAATCAGGATGACGTAGGCCGTCCGGTCGTAATGGAAGATCCTCTTGAGCTGGGTGGAGGCCGATTCACTGATGAACATGGACGGGATGTTGACTTGATGCTTCAGGTCTTCCTTTCCCAACATGGTGACCAGGGCTTGGGAATTGACATTGTGGATGATGGCGGCTTGGTAGCCAGCTTGCTGAGCGTGAAGAACCTTGGTGGTGAAGGAACAGTCATTTCTCTGGATGAGAGCCACGTAGGCCACCAAAGAGCTGTTGGTTAGAGGTGGTGCTTTGATCGGTCGGCAAGCATTGGCTGGTTTGGTTTCAATGAGGTAACCAAGAAGACCTTCACTTTGGAGCACAGGGCCAAAATCAGAATTCAAAGCTTCGAAATCTTGGCTGATGCTGTTATGGTTGTACACTGCCCGAATCAAAGCTTCGTTGGTGGTTAGTTGAAGAAGGATGGCCATAATCACATGTAAAAACGCTGGGAAAACCAAAGACATTTTAACTATAATCAAGGACTCGTCTCTTCTGAAGGAGCATCAACTTGGTCGGCCTTAGAACATCCATGAAATTGGAATGTTGGTGGTTAAGTCGAATACCCACAACTTGAAACAAAATCTGGTCATTGGAACTTGGTTGGTGTTGGTTGATCCCTCCTGGAAGCTTCTGAGCTTTCCCTCAAAGTTAGTAAGCCAACTTTCCCAGGGCTTTTGTGTCATTGGCCTTTGTGACCTCATGACCTCACCCATCCAACCTCCTTTCATCTAAGAAACATCTCCATGGATGATGAGTCTACATTTAGGCACGAAAAACCAAATGAATAGGTATAGGATAGATGATATCTAACCAGGGGTTGGTTCAGCTGGTTCGGACCGGTTCAGACAAAACATCCGGTTAATTTTACATCTGGTTTACCGAACCGGTAGTTGCAAGGACTGGCTGACCCCGCCCACCCTGCCCCTCCCAGGAGTCTCCACGCAGTCCGTTTCGGATGTGAGGTAAGTGCAGGGCACGCGCAGAGGCTCTGGGAAGGCGAAAAAAGGGCCTCCCCAATGTCTGGAAATGGGCCCGTTTCTGGCCTCCGGAGGGCCTCCGGAGCCCGGGAGAAGCCATTTTCACCATCCTGGAGGCTCCAGGAAAGCCTCCGGAGCCTGGGGAGGAGGGGAAATGGGTCTACCAGAAGTACCGGAAATACCGGAAGTCTGAAAACAGCCATACTTTCCAGCCTACAGAGGGCCTCCGGAGCCTGGGGAGGCCCTTTTCGCCTTCCTGGAGGCTCGAGGAAAGCTTCAGGAACCTGGGGAGGGCAACCCCCCCCCCCGCCGTGGTGCAGGAGGCCAAATAGGCCATGCCCCCATGGCCACATCCACCCAGCAACCCGGCAGAGAACCAGTTGCTAAAATTTTTCAATCCCACCGCTGTATCTAACTCAATAGTAGTAATTGTGAGAGGGATCTTGGCGTCCTAGTGGACAATCACTTGAATATGAGCCAGCAGTGTGTGGCAACTGCCAAAAGTAGCCCACAGAGTCCTAGGATGCATTAACAGAGGGATAGAATCAAGATCACATGAAGTGTTTAGTACCGCTTTATAAGGCCCTGGTATATAAGGCCACTTGGAATACTGCATCCAGTTTTGATTGCCATGATTTAAAAAAAGACGTTGAGACTTTAGAAAGAATACAGAGAAGATGATTAGAGGACTGGAATTGGGTAGGACTAGTTTAATGAAAAGAAAGACCAGGGGAGACATGATAGCAGTGTTTCAATAAATCAGGGGCTGCCCCAAAGAAGAGGGAGTCAAGCTATTCTCCAAAGCACCTGAGGGCAGGACAAGAAGCAATGGGTGGAAACTAATCAAGGAGAGAAACAACCTAGAACTAAGGAGGAATTTCCTGACATTAGAACAACTAATCAGTGGAACTACTTGCCTCCAGAAGTTGTGAATGCTCCAACACTGGAGGTTTTTAAGAAGAGGTTGGATAACCATTTGTCTGAAATGGTATAGGGCTTCCTGCCTGAGCAGGGGGTTAGACTAGAAGACCTCCAAGGTCCCTTCCAACTCTGTTATTCTGACTTAACATTAGTTGAAGCTAGGCAGCCTCCAAAGCAATTGTAGGAGAATAATGATGAGAGAAAGGAAGGCCACCATCTTGATTTAGGAACCTTCCAGAAGCATCATTGGCCATTGTGAGAAAGAAATTCCTTGGCAGAATTGTCTTCTTGAGTCATTTTTTACTATTTTTCTTGAGTTCCTATGAAGTCCTTTGTTACATCTTTATTATTGATTGAGGAGTTCAGTCTCAGAAGACATGGTGGTGACTATTAACTTGGATATGTTTCAAAGCAGATTAGAGAGATTCAGGAGTTGAGGGACAAAAAGTCAGTCTTCCACAGGGAGATCATGACCAAATGGGACAATAGATATTGTTTTCTACCAGCCATCATACCTTAAATCATTTGAAACATTTACATTTTTAAGACCATTGAGAACATGCAGATTAAGTTATTAGACTTAAGAGCTCAGAATAATATGCTTGGAAGGGACCTTGGAGGTCTTCTAGTTCAACCTCCTATATTATGTACCAGTGGTGAAATCTGAACTGGTTTACTACTGGCTGCGCATGTGCAGTGCGCACCACGCACCAAAAGGAGGCATGCAATAAGTAGAACAGCACGCGAGGGAGGGTGATCAGCTGTGGCGCGCAATCTTTTTTTTTTTTTTACTTTTTAAAGCATTGCTTTTAAAAGTAAAAAAAAAAGCCTCTGATGATTGCGCGGCTCAGCTGTGATCTTCAGACTCAGAGGCTTTTTTTACCTTTTAAAAAGCATTTTTTTTACAACCTCTTCTTGGCTGAAGAGGTTGTAGAAAAAATGCTTTTAAAAGAAAAAAAAAGCCTCTGATGATTGCGCGGCTCAGCTAGGATCGTCAGAGACTTTTAAAAGTATTTTTTTTACATCCTCTTTGCCCGAAGAGGTTGTAGAAAAAATGCTTTTAAAAGCATTTTAAAAAAGCCTCTGATGATCACGCGGCTCAGCTGGGCATGGGCAGCGGGGTGGGGGTGGGGCGCAGGGATTTTTGCTACTGGTTCTCCGAACCACCAACCGGGCGATCCGGTTGGAACCGGGAGTATTTCATCCGTTATGTACTAATTATTTATTAGAGGTCAGGTAGTCCTTGACTTACGACCACAACTGAGCCCAAAATTTCCGTTGCGAACTGAGATATTTGTTCAGTGAGTTTTCCCCCATTTTACGACTTTCTTGCCACAGGTGTTAAGTGAATCACTGCACTTGTTAAGTTAGTAAGATGGTTGTTAAATGAATCTGGCTCCCTCGTCGACTCATTTGCTTGTCAGAAGGTCGCAAAATGAGATCACATGACCACGTCATAACTAAGAAGCAGTTGCCAAGCGTTTGAATTTTGATCACATCATCATGGGGATGCTACAATGGTTATATCTGTGAAAAATGGTCCTAAATCCCTTTTTTCAGTGCCGTTGTAACTGTAACAGTGCCGTTCACTAAATGAACTGTTGTAGGTCGAGGATTACCTGTTCTTGGTACTACCATACCATGTGTATTTCCTAGGAATAATAAGAACAAGCCTGGGCCATTGTGACATATTTTACATATAGATCGGGGTGAAATGCTCCCGGTTCGGACCGGATCGCCCGATCCAGTAGCAATGGCGGCGGGTGGTTCGGAGAACCGGTAGCAAAAATCCCTGGCCCTCCCCATGCCCAGCTGAGCTGTGCAATCATCAGAGGCTTTTTTTTAATTTTTAAAAGCATTTTTTCTATAACCTCTTTGGCCGAAAAAATGCTTTTAAAAGTAAAAAAAAAAGCCTCTGATGATCGCACGACTCAGCTGGGACCGTCAGAGGCTTTTAAAAGCATTTTTTCTACAACCTCTTCTTAGCCGAAGAGGTTGTAGAAAAAATGCTTTTAAAAGCCTCTGACGATCCCAGCTGAGTTGCCTGATCGGTAGAGGCTTTTAAAAGCATTTTTTTTTACAACCTCTTCTTGGCTGAAGAGGTTGTAGAAAAAATGTTTTTAAAAGAAAAAAAAAGCCTCTGCCGATCAGGCAACTCAGCTGGGATCGTCAGAGGCTTTTAAAAGCGTTTTTTTTACAACCTCTTCGGCCAAAGAGGTTGTAGAAAAAATGCTTTTAAAAGTTAAAAAAAAGAAAAGTTGGCCACGCCTACCCAGTCACATTATCTTCCCCCACCAAGCCATGTCCACAGAACCGGTAGTAACACATTTTACATTTCACCACCATATAGATTATAATTAAAATCCTGATTGGTTGATTGATCGATTTTGATCGATTTGTTAAGATATTTAAATTTAGTAGCTGGAGTGGTGGTTGTGCAGTGAGCCAGTTAAAGCTGATTGGTTGAAGAGTGCTGGCTCCTGCGTGAAGCGATCTGCGCTGCGATTGGCTGCTGTGGGTGTGGAGGGACGTTTCCCTTTTTTCCCGCCTTTTTCTTCTGAGGGCTCTATAATTTACCTCATGATGCTCCCGTTTGCCCGACTATCTTGTTTGCTGTAAATAAAGATGTAAAATATATTTATTTATATAAAACTACACATTCGTGTCACGTCTCTGACTTCATTTGGACGCTTGCTGTGCAATTCCCTGACAGGATTTATAGACTGTTTGATGCCCAAAAGCTCAAGGCTGCTTTACATTCTTGAAAAAAAAAAAAAAGTTGAAACCAAGAAACAAATGCGACAAATAGTTGCCGTTTTTAAAATCCGTAATGTAAAACGTGACACTAAAATCAATATAATTAAAACGGAAACCCAAACAATATGATGACAATCAATTAGCAATTAAATCATTTTTTTTTTCCTAAACTTGGCCAATTCCAGATGGGTGGATTTTCTGGCTGAGGAATTCCGTATGTCTGAAAGCTGCCCGGCTTCAAATAAACACATAATAAAAGACTGCAGAACAGAGTTCATTTTTTAAAATAGAATTATAGAATCATAGGGTATTGGGTTGAAATACACCTCCTTGGGGAGTTGGGGGGATTCTGGAGAATTATCAAAATGTGGTTTGCTCTTCTGAAAAAGTAGCATTCGTTGCAAACATGGGCCAGTGCCTAGAAATGTCTAAATAAAAAATAACATTGCGGCTGATCAAACTTGCAAGACCAGCTGTACTATTGTGGTCCTGTCCACCATCTTTCCAAGCAGTCTCCATGTTTCCAGGTTCTTTCTTCCCACTTGGAACTGAACCTAGATGGACATTTCTTCCAACACTACCACTTGGAAAAGACAGAATAATAATAGAGTTGGAAGGGGCCTTGGAGGTCTTCTAGTCCACCCCACACCCCACCCCACCCGTGTCCAGGCAAGGAGCCCTAATACCATTTCAAACAAATGGTTGTCCTCCAGAGTGAATTTCTCCAAATCACTTGACCAGTTCTTTGTCTTTTATATACAGATTCTCACCTCTAAATAAAGTTTCCTGTGACTGGACTTAACAACAGTTTAATTTACAGCCACAAAACAGTCTGGAATTTTGGTCATAAGTCATTGCGGTCGTAAATTCATGCACCGCACTCAATGTCATGACCATTTTTTATGATGTAAAGCAGGTCACCATGGCTGTTAAACAAATCATGTCATTAAATGAATCCATTGTTCTGAATGGGTGTTTTTGTCCAGGAACTAATAAAAATATGCCACTAATCGCAGTCACGTGACTGCAAGATGTTGCAATTGGTCATAAATGCAAGCCGATTACCAAGCGCTGATTACCAAGTTCGTTTAGTGACTGTTCAAAGTTACAACGGCACTGAAAAAAGTAACTTATGGTTGTTGTTTTTTACACTTACAACTGTTGCAGCATCTCTGTGGTCACATGATCAAAATTCAGATGCTTTGGCAACTGCCTCATACTTATGACGGTTGCTGTGTCCCTGGGTCATGTGATCCCCTTTTGCGACCTGCCAAGCAATTCACTTAACAACCGCGTTACAAGCTTAAGAACTGCAGTGATTCACTTAGCAAATGTGGCAAGAAAGGTCATAAAACGGGGTGAATGTCTTGTTTAGCAACAGACATTTTGGGCTCAATTGTGGATGTAGTTTGAGGACTATCTATAGCTGCCAGTTTTTTGGGGGGAGCGGGGGGGGGCTAAGACATCATCATCCACATTCCTTTAACCCTTGTTGCTCCCTCCGTTTAATTTGGTTGGGAACGGATGGGGAGTGACTACTTTCTTCTTACTCCCTATCTGTCAATCCCACTGCTGACACCATTCAATCTCTTGCCTCCTCCTCATCCGTTGAAGCATTGTTATATGTTTGGTGGTCTATTTATTAGATTTTTATCTTGCCTTTCTTACTTTATATGTAACTCAGGGCAGAAACCACACATCATGCTTCTTCCTCCTCCTTTTTTTCCTGACAAGAAAAGTGGATTATAAGGTGGATTTTGCTGAACGAGAGGGCCTGGCCCAAAGTCACCCAGCCAGTTTTCATGCCAAAGTTGGGATTAGAACTCGCCATCGCCTGGTGTTTGGCCCAAAGTCACCCAGTTGGCTTTCATGCCTGAGGCGGGACTAGAACTCACCATCTCCTGGTATTTGGCCCAAAGTCAATCAGCTGGCTTTCATACCAAAGGCGGGACTAGAACTCACCATCTCCTGGCTATTGGCCCAAAGTCGATCAGCTGGCTTTCATGCCAAAGGTGGGACTAGAACTCACCATCTCCTGGCTATTGGCCCAAAGTCACCCAGCTGGCTTTCATGCCTGAGGCAGGACTAGAACTCACCATCTCCTGCTGTTTGGCCCAAAGTCAATCAGCTGTTTTTCATGCCAAAGTTGGGACTAGAACTCGCCATCGCCTGGTGTTTGGCCCAAAGTCAATCAGCTGTTTTTCATGCCAAAGTTGGGACTAGAACTCACCATCTCCTGGCTATTGGCCCAAAGTCACCCAGCCGGCTTTCATGGCTGAGGCAGGACTAGAACTCACCATTGCCTGGTGATTGGCCAAAAGTCAACCAGTTGGCTTTCATGCCAAAGGCGGGACTAGAACTCACCATCTGCTGGTGATTGGCTCAAACCAGTAGTGAAATTCAAATTTTTTTACTACCGGTTCTGTGGCGTGGCTTGGTGGGCGTGGTGTGGCTTGGTGGGCGTGGCTTAGTGGGGTCTGTGTTAGCACTATGCCTTATTACGGGCCTTATCTTGCAGGGAACCAACAAGCTGGTAGATTTGATTTGCGGCTCAAGAGAAATGGGAGAAGCGTCCAAGTTGTAGGAGTTTAATAGGTGGATGTGTATTGTTTTTACAGTGACTGCAAATATATCACGGTGTATGTTGACTTGATTGCTTTGGCTGTTGTTAGTTTGTACTTGTTCGTTTTGATTGGGGTTAGATTGCGGTTTGGTTCAGGCGGCCTCATAAATAATACGACTGTTTGTTTGTCTCTGCTGTTTTAAGAAAGCATTCTGGCTGTTTTTCAAGCTTCTGGGGGAAAAAAAGACAATGCCTTTGCTTTAAAGAATCCACTACTTAATGTGACGCTAAGAGCAGAGATACTATATTTCAGCCGTGATCAAATTTGTCAGCTTTCACAAAGAGGCTGGGGCTGGGCTGGGTTTGCGAGGGGTCCCTGCAGTTCTTCTAAATCTTTATCACAGCATGCACAGCCCTGGGCAAATTGAGGAGGGGGGGCGGGAGGGGAGAGCCAAGACATGGACCCCGTGATCTTAAAAAGGGGCAGAACTTCTGGAGCAGGGATGCCATGACTTTTTCAACCCTCTGTAAGGGGAGGGAAGAGAAGAGAGGAGGGAAGAGGGAGAGGAGGGGAGGGAAAGCGAAAGGAGAGAGGGAGGGAGAGAAGAAGAAAGGAAGGAGGAGGAGAAAGAAGGGGAAGGAAGGTGGGAAAGAAGGAAGGGGAAAGGAGGGAGGGAGGGAGAAAAAGGGAAGAAAAGAAGGAAGGAAGGGGGAGGGGGAGGGAAGGAGGGAGGAAGGAGAAGGGGAAAAGAGAGAGGGAGGGAGAAGGGGAAAGAGAGGAAAGGGAAGGGGAAATGAGAGAGGAGGAGGGTGGAAGAAAGGACAAAAGGAAGAAAAGGGAGGGAGGAAGGGAGGAAGGGAGGGGAAGGGAGGAAGGAAGGAAGGGGAAGGGGAAAAAGAGAGAGGGCGGGAGAAGGGGAACGGGAGGGAGGGAGGAGAAGGGGAAAAGAGAGAGGGCTGGAGAAGAGGAAAGGGAGGGAGGGAGGGAGGAGAAGGGGAAAAAAGAGAGGGAGGGAGAAGGGGAAAGGGAGAGGGAGGGAGGGTGGAAGAAAGGACAAAAGGAAGAAAAGGGAGGAAGGGAGGAGGGGAAGGGAGGAAGGAAGGAAGGAAGGGGAAAGGGGAAAAGAGAGAGGGAGGGAGAAGAGGAAAGGGAGGGAGGGAGGAAGGAGAAGGGAAAAGAGAGAGGGAGCGAGGAGGGGAAAGGGAGGAAAGGGAAGGGGAAATGAGAGAGGGAGGGAGGGTAGAAGAAAGGACAAAAGGAAGAAAAGGGAAGGGAGGAATGAAGGAAGGGAGGAAGGGGAAGGGAGGAAGGAAGGCGAAGGGGAAAAGAGAGAGGGAGGGAGAGCGGGGAAAAGGAGGGAGAGAGGGGAAGGGGAAATGAGAGAGGGAGGCTGGAAGAAAGGACAAAAGGAAGAAAAGGGAAGGGAGGAATGAAGAAAGGAAAGAAGGATGGAAGGCAGGATGAAAGAAGAGAGTAAGAGAGAGAAGAAAGGAGAGGGATAGGGGGAAGTGAGGGGAGGGGGGATGGGAGGAGGAAAGAAGGGAGGGGGGAAAGGGAGAGAGGGAGGAAAAATTCATTTCCAGACTGTGACAATTGCATTAAATCTGACACAATGCAAAATAATAGCAGGCAGTTCCCTGCAGTGGTAATTATTGTCACTGCCTGTTGTGCGAGAGGAAATGAGGCTTACAGGGCATGAAAGAGGGGAGGGGGTCTGGATTCCCCCCTCCCTCTGGTATTACGCATCACCTCTTCCAAGGGCTTCCGCTCAAAGCCCCTTCCCTGGGGAAGCTGCCCCATTGACAGCCTTCTCAGGCGCTTGTTTCTTTATTTACTCCCTGAACACACTTCCCACACTCCACAATTCAAAAGCAACCCTACTTGGCTTAAATAACATAAATATTGCCATTAAAACATCCACGGTACCATCCAAAGTGTGGCTGTCATAAATAAAAGGCTGTAACAATAAGCAAAACTGCAAGAATAACGCGAAAAAGGGAAAGCCACAAAGAAAGAAAGCTAGAAAGCTAGAAGGAAGGAAGGAAGGAAGGAAGGAAGGAAGGAAGGAAGGAAGGAAGGAAGGAAGGAAGGAAGGAAGGAAGGAAGGAAGAAAGAAAGAAAGAAAGAAAGAAAGAAAGAAAGAAAGAAAGAAAGAAAGAAAGAAAGAAAGAAAGAAAATAGGAGGATTCCTCATGTCTTTTCCAGCTTCTTCTATCTTTGGCATTCAAATCGAACAAAGGGACAGGCAGCAAAGAAAAGAACAAAAAAAGAGGAGAGAGAGAAAGAGGGAGGGAGGGAGGGAAGAAGGAAGGGAGGAAAGGAAGGAGATGATGGGGAAGGGGGGAGCGATTAAGGGAGGAAGGAAGGTGATGAGGAAGGGAGGGAGGGATTAAGGAAGGAAGGTGATGGGGAAGGAAGGAAGATGATGGGGAAGGGAGGGAGGGATTAAGGAAGAAAGGTGATGGGAAGGGAGGGAAGAATTAAGGGAGGGAGGGAGGGAGGATTAAGGAAGGGAGGGAGGTGATGGGGAAGGGAGGGAGGGGTTAAGAAAGGAAGGTGATGGGGAAGGAAGGTGATGGGGAAGGAAGGAAGGTGATGGGAAGGGAGGCAACGATTAAGGGAGGAAGGAAGGTGATGGGGAAAGGAGGGATTAAGGAAGGAAGGTGATGGGAAAGGAGGGAAGAATTAAGGAAGGGAGGGAGGTGATGGGGAGGGAAGGAGGATTAAGGAAGGGAGGGAGGTGATGGGGAAGGGAGGGAGGGATTAAGGAAGGGAGGGAGGTGATGGGGAAGGAAGGAAGGTGATGGGGAAGGGAGGGAGGGGTTAAGGAAGGAAAGTGATGGGGAAGGAAGGAAGGTGATGGGGAAGGGAGGCAACAATTAAGGGAGGAAGGAAGGTGATGGGGAAAGGAGGGATTAAGGAAGGAAGGTGATGGGAAAGGAGGGAAGGATTAAGGAAGGGAGGGAGGTGATGGGGAGAGAAGGAGGATTAAGGAAGGGAGGGAGGTGATGGGGAAGGGAGGGAGGGATTAAGGAAGGGAGGGAGGTGATGGGGAAGGAAGGAAGGTGATGGGGAAGGGAGGGAGGGATTGAGGGAGGGAGAGAAGCAGGAAGGAAGGAGAAATGGAGAAGGAAAAAGAAATGAGAGAGAAGGAGGAAGGAAGGAAGGCAGGAAGGAAGAAAGGGAGGGAGGGAGGGAGGGAGGAAGATATTTGATGGGGAAGGGAAGCAGGGAGGAATGCAGGAGGGAGAGAGGGAAGAAGGAGGGATGGAGGGTGGAAGCCTTGCTGCCCAAAGTCTAGAAACGGGATTCGTGCACGGTTATCCTTCCTACCTCTTTGTTCTCTCATGCACAACACCTCCGCAAAGGAACCGCCAACCCCCAGTGGGAAGCCCCACTTGCAAAGCCCAGAGAAGCAGAATACAAATCCCTCTCGGTGGGTCATTCTGACTCCCGATGATTTCACCCAAAGCAAGGAAAAGAGGCCCCCTTGGAAAAGCTGCCTTCGCACCATCCGATGTCCCCAATGGATGGGTCTGGGGGGGGGCTCTGCAGGTGTGGTCGAAAAAGATGAAGCACAACCTGCTTTGATCTGGGTTGAATAGGGGACACCCCTGTGATGGGTTTCAAATTATTTTACTACTGGTTCTGTGGGCGTGGCTTGCTTGGTGGGCGTGGCTTGGTGGGCATGGGACTCAGTGGGCATGGCCAACTTGACTGCCAAGTTTCCAGGTCGTCTCGAATAAAATGCATTTCAAACAAAATCCTTGAAGAAAAAACTCCTATTTATTGAGCACGACATCCTAACCTGACTCCAAATGAAGCCAATACTGACTTCCAGCCCCAAAACCCTCCCTTTCCGTTCCCCACTCCCCTGCACTCATTGGCCATCTTCCAAGTCATTCTACCCCTAATCTACTCCAGCTCAAAGGAATTTCCCCCCTCCCATCCCATCTCCTAGGGGACATTATCTCCAGGGAAAGTAAGTAGGTGAAAAGTCAGCCTTCCCTTTCCAGACGCTTCTCCTTCTTATGTCAGCACTAGAGTAAATGCAGGTTGAAGTGCTGACATTGACATCACTCACAGCCACGGCCACTCGGTCACATGACCACCCCACCTAGCCACGCCCACAGAAAAAGGTAAAAAACATTTTTGAATTTCTACCTATCTACTTATTTTCTGCCCAGGCCTGGCCTAACCTATCAAAGGCCTCCTCCTGGATGCTTCCTCCCCCTCCCTTCGTCCGTCACATGCGTCACCCCGTTTTCCCTCCTTCAGTGGCCCCGGCCCTGGTCCCGCTTCCTCCCCCACCACTGCCTCTTTCTTTGGGCTGCTTACCTTACTCCTGTGGCAGCTGGTCCAGAGTCCGGAAGGCAAGCTGACCTCCAGAAGCTTCCGGCGGCCTCCAGCCTCTTTGAGAGCCGCTTCCCGGCAGCGGCGGCGGCTGAGAGGCTTCTCGCAGTCACATCGAAAACTACCGGAAGTCGCCGAAAAAGCCGCTGCCATTGCCGCCTTGTTCTTCGCGCCAACTGCGCATGCACATCCCATTGCCTGCTGCGTCACGCTCGGACTGATGCAGAAGGCAGTGGGATGCGCTGGCAGTGGCTTTTTTGGCGACCTCTGGTAGCTTTCAGCAGCCTGCGGCCAGCCGCCACAGCCGCTTAGCAGTTCTCAAAGAGGCTGGGAGGCTTTTTCAATGTGACCGCGAGAAGCCTCTCAGCCGTTGCCTCTTTGAAAGCCGCTTCCCGGCAGTTGGGCGGGTGGGTGGGGCAAGCGAGCGGTGATCGGGCTACCGGTTCGGGGGCGTGGCCAGCCAGCAGTCGCTAACGGTTCGGCAACCCAGGACAAATTAACACTACCGGTTCGCCCGAACCGGTGCGAACCGGTAGAAACCCACCACTGGGACACCCATAAAAAAAGAGGGGGTGGCTTTGATAGCTGCCATTTTGATTTTCTCGACCTGCCAGGCTGACCGGTGTAACTGTTTGGCTAGATGGAGAAACAGAAGGGTCAAGGAACGGAAGAGTCACAAAGATGATTAGGGGACTGGAGGATAAAACATACGAAGAACGGTTGCAGGAACTGGGTATGTCTAGTTTAATGAAAAGAAGGACCAGGGGAGACATGATAGCAGTTTTCCAATATCTCAGGGGCTGCCACAAAGAAGAGGGAGTCAACCTATTCTCCAAAGCACCTGAAGGCAGGACAAGAAGCAATGGGTGGAAACTAACCAAGGAGAGAAGCAACCAAGAACTAAGGAGAAATTTCCTGACAGTGAGAACAATTAATCAGTGGAACAACTTGCCTCCAGAAGTTATGAATGCTCCAACACTGGAAGTTTTTAAGAAGAGATTGGACAAGCATTTGAGCAGGGGGTTGGACTAGAAGACCTCCAAGGTCCCTTCCCACTCTGTTATTCCTCTTAAAAACCTTCAGCGATGGAGGACCCATAACTTCTGGAGGGAAGTGTCTATGCAGATTCTCAATCATCCAGGTCACAGTTTTTTGTTTTGTTTTTTTTTAATTTGATTTATATGCCGCCCTTCTCCGGAGACTCAGGGTGGCTTACAATGCGCTAAGCAATAGCCTTCTTACTTTTGTATATTTATACAGTCAGCTTATTGCCCCCACAAACTGGGTCCTCAATTTACCTACCTTAGAAAGGATGGAAGGCTGAGTCAACCTTGAGCCTGGTGAGATTCGAATTTACAGTAATTGCAGACAGCTGGTCTTAATCACAATGCTTTTAGTCTGCTGAGCCACCAGTTGTACTAAAGGTCCTTTTTGAAGAGGCAACTGGACTTTCTGGGGGGGGGGGTGAAGATGTTTCACTTCTCATCCAAGGAGCTTCCTTAGCTCTGTGACTTCTGGAGGGAAGCTGTTCAACCAATTAGCAGTCTTCCAATATTTGAAGGGCTGCCACCAAGAAGAGGAGGTCCATCTATTCTCCAAAGCACCTGAAGGCAGGACATGAAGCAAAGGATGGAAGCTAACCGAGGAGAGAAGCATCCTAGAAATAAGGAGAAATTTCCTGACAGAACAATTAATCAGTGGAACTACTTGCCTCCAGAAGTTATGAATGCTCCAACACTGGAAGTTTTTAAGAAGAGATTGGACAAGCATTTGAGCAGGGGGTTGGACTAGAAGACCTCCAAGGTCCCTTCCCATTCTGTTATTCCTCTTAAAAACCTTCAGCGATGGAGGACCCATAACTTCTGGAGGGAAGTGTCTATGCAGATTCTCAATCATCCAGGTCACAGGGTTTTTTTTGTTTTTGTTTTTTAATTTGATTTATATGCCGCCCTTCTCCAGAGACTCAGGGCGGCTTACAATGCGTTAAGCAATAGCCTTCATACTTTTGTATATTTATACAAAGTCAGCTTATTGCCCCCACAAACTGGGTCCTCAATTTACCTACCTTAGAAAGGATGGAAGGCTGAGTCAACCTTGAGCCTGGTGAGATTCGAATTTACAGTAATTGCAGACAGCTGGTCTTAATCACAATGCTTTTAGTCTGCTGAGCCACCAGTTGTACTAAAGGTCCTTTTTGAAGAGGCAACTGGACTTTCTGGGGGTGGGGGTGGGGGGTGAAGATGTTTCACTTCTCATCCAAGGAGCTTCCTTAGCTCTGTGACTTCTGGAGGGAAGCTGTTCAACCAATTAGCAATCTTCCAATATTTGAAGGGCTGCCACCAAGAAGAGGAGGTCCATCTATTCTCCAAAGCACCTGAAGGCAGGACATGAAGCAAAGGATGGAAGCTAACCGAGGAGAGAAGCATCCTAGAAATAAGGAGAAATTTCCTGACAGAACAATTAATCAGTGGAACTACTTGCCTCCAGAAGTTATGGATGCTCCAACACTGGAAGTTTTTAAAAAGAGATTGTCTGAAATCGTACTATATAGGGCTTCCTGCCTGAGCAGGGGGTTGGCCTAGAAGACCTCCGAGGTCCCTTCCAACTTTGTTATTCTGAGAACAATTAACCAGTGGAACAGCTTGCCTTTAGAAGTTGTGCATCGTCCAACACGGGAGCATTTTCAGGAGCAAATGAACATTCGTTTGTCTGAAATGATAACAGGGGGTTGGACTAGAAAACCTCCAGGGTTGCCCGCCGGCTATGTTATTCTGCATTCTGTATTCAGCAGTCAGCTCCATTCCTCGATGGCACTTCATTCTTCAGGCCTTTTGGGGTGCAATCTGCTTCTCTTTCCATTTGGTTTTTTTCTCCTCCGCAGCTGTGCGGTGTCCAAACCCAGCAGCCAAGGGAGCCCCCCTGCCAGCAGCGCCTGCCTGCCCCCCCCATTCCTCTCCTGGCTTCTTCCCACCGCCTGGGGGATTCTGGGCGCAGAGGCAACGCGGCCTCTAATCCAGAGTCGCCGCGTGCAGAGAGCGGATAAAGAGCTGGCACCAGAGCGCCGCTTGGCACAGGCACCTAGCAGAGCTGGCCTTGGGCAGAGGCGCCGAAAAAAACAGGGAGGGGGGAATTTGGAACGGCTGTTTTCCAGCTTGCCCCCAAATTGGAAAGCCGGTAGAAGCATCTGCATAAGGAAGACTCGAGAATCTGAAGGAAATGCATTTTTTTTCCTGCCATTGTAGGATAGTGGGATGCAGAGTACTTTTCCTCCTCCTCTTTCTCTTTTTTTTTCTCCTCCTTCTTCTCCTTTTCTCCCTCTCCTTCTCATCTTTTTCCTCCTCCTTTTCCTCTTCTTCTTCTCTTTTTCCCCTTCTTTTTTTTTCCTCGACTTAAGCAAATAAAAGACTTGGAAGGGTCCTTGGAGGTCTTCTAGTCCAACTTCTGCTCGAGCAGGAAACCCTGTGCTACTTCAGACAAGTAGCTGTCCGGTCTCTTCTTAAAAGCTTCCAGTGATGGAGCATCCACAACTTCTGGAGGCAGGTGGTTCCACTGATTAATTTTTCTCACTGTCAGAGAATCTCTCTTTACTTCTAGCTATGTTGTGGCCCGTACACGGCCTGTGCAGCTAGTAGCTGATTCAGACAGCGAGGAGGCTGGTGTGGTGCTGCGCCAGCAGCCTGTGCAGCTGGCACTGGAGTCGGACAGTGAGGAGGCTGGAGAAGATGTGGTGCTGGAGGCGGGGATTCAGCCAGGGCCTTCAGAACCTCCAGAAGCTCCCTTAAGTGAAGAGGACAAAAAGGAGGAGCCTCTTCTCGATGCATGGGCACGCAGAACTGCCAAAAGGCAGGAGTGGCTCCTCAGGAGGAGGTCTCCTCGAGAGTAAGGCTTGGGGCTAATTGGCCATTCCCTTAGTCTATTTAAGGAGGAACGCCGACTGAAGCAATTTGCAGGGAACAACTTCGTTCATATACCTTCGTGTCTTGTCTTGCTTATCTTATCAGCTTCCTGCAAATTGCTTCTGGGCATTCTGCTAACCAAAGTAAGCTTTCAGTTATTATTCTTTGAATTCTTGGCAGCTGTTAATGCATTTAATTAACAGCCGTTGTTGTAAAAGACTGGTTTATTTAGTAAACTAAGGTTTGAACGGACTTTGTGTGTGCTGCGTTCTTTGGGGTCCGTAGCTGGGGCAGAACAAGCTTGCTTCTCTCCTTGATTATTTTCCATCCATTGCTTCTGCCTTTCAGATGCTTTGGAGAATAGGTGGACCCCCCTCTTCTCCATGACAGCCCCTCAGTTATTGGAGCATTGCTAACATGTCTCCCCTAGTCCTCCTTTTCATTAAACTAGACATCCCCAGTTCCTGCAACAAGTGCAATAGTTCTTCGTATGGTTTAGCCTCCAGCTCCCCTAATCACCTTTGTTGCTCTTCTCTGCACTCTTTCCAGAGTCTCCACATCTTTTTTACACCGTGGCAACCAAAACTGGATGCCGGATTCCAAGTGTGGTCTTACCAAGGCATTGTAAAGTAGTATTAACACTTCAAGTGATCTTGATTTGATCCCTATTTTTTTTCCTCTCTCCTTCACCCCTGCTCCGCCTCTTCCTCGCCTTCTCTCCTTCTCTTTTTCCTCCTCCTCTTCCTCTTTTTATCCCTATCCTTTTTCCTTCTCTTTTTCCTTTTTCTCTTCCTTTCCTCCTCCTCCTCCTTTTTCCTCTTCTTGTCTTCCTCCTTTTTCTTTCTTTCTTCTTCTTTTCCTTCATCCTTTTCTCCTTTGCCTTCCTCTCCTCCTCCTTTTTCCTCCTCCTTTCTCTCCTTTTCCCCTCCCCCTCCTTCCTCTTCTTCCCCTTCTTCTTCTCTTCCTCTCCACTTTTTTCCTCTTCCTCTTTTCCTTTTTCTTCTCCCCTCCCCTTCCCCCATCCTTCCTCTTCCTCCCCACTCCTCCTGCCCAGTTTCTGACAACTTTAAATTCATGATGCAAAAATGCAACATAGCTATCCCTCAGTTTTCTTGCTGATCCAGACAGCTTTTCTGAACTTTTGAAGGCAGCTACTTTGGTTCATGCAATTATTATTATTATAAAAATTATTTAATAATGCCTGGGAAGGGAATATTATTACCACCAATGCCATGCCCCCTCCTCTCCTGATTACTATGGCTGGTATTTCCACCATCCTGAAATGCAGGTTTTGCAAATGAAATAAATAAATCCATCCTGGGCAATTTGTAGTCCCGTGGCTAATGTGACTTTGTGCTAAACCACAATACAGTATTGCATTTGGAACATAGCACACTGTATCATGTTATTGGGACCCAAATTGCCACTGCTAAGCAAAGCGGTTGTTAAGTGAATCGCAGCCCATTTTATGACCTTCTTGCTAAGCGAATCACTGCAATTGTTAAGTGAATCACCTAGTCCTTGACTTACAACCAAAACTGGGACCAGAACGTCTGTCAGTAAGTGACATGGCTGTTAAGTGAATAGCGTCTTTTTGTCTTTATGACCCTTTTTGCTGCAGTCATTAAATGAAACACATGATCGTTAAGTACATCCAGCTTCCCCCATTGACTTTGCTTGTTAGAAGCTGTGAATTTCAGTTTTGTTAAATGACAGAATTCAGAGTAAAGTAGAGTAGAGTAGAGTAGAGTAGAGTAGAGTAGAGTAGAGTAGAGTAGAATAGAATAGAATAGAATAGAATAGAATAGAATAGAATAGAATAGAATAGAATAGAATAGAATAGAATAGAATAGAATAGAATAGAATAGAATAGAATAGAATAGAGAGTGGAGTGGAGTGGGGGAAGGGAAGGGAAGGAAAGGGAAGGGAAGAGAAGAGAAGAGAAGAGAAGAGAAGAGGAAGAGAAGAGAAGAGAAGAGAAGAGAGAGTGGAGTGGAGTGGAGTGGAAGAGAATGGAATGGAATGGAATGGAATGGAATAGAATAGAATAGAATAGAATAGAATAGAATAGAATAGAATAGAATAGAATAGAATAGAATAGAATAGAATAGAATAGAATAGAATAGAATTCTTTATTGGCCAAGTGTGATTGGACACACAAGGAATTTCTCTCCGGTGCATAAGATCTCAGTGTACATATAAATAACAAAGTGATATAATCATAAGATATCAATAGTAGAAGGTAATAGGAAACATGAGAAGGATAATAGCAGTACAGCCCTGTTACATGGGTAAATATCTTTAGGCATAAGACAGTGCTGTCGGAATTAAGTGTTTAGCAGAGCGATCGCATTGGGGGAACTAAACCTACTTTTGTGTCTAGTTGTTTTGGCAAGCAATGCCCTATAGCGGCATCCCGAGGGAAGGAGTTGAAACAGTGCATGTCCGGGATGTGAGGAGGGGTCTGTAGATTTTTAGGATCTCATCACAAAAGAGACCCCCTCCTCCTCTTCCTCCTCCTCCTCAGGGAGCAGATGCTGCTCTCCCCAATCCCTCATGCCTTGTAATTTAAAACTGCCTGTCCTGCTCCATTTTGGATCCTCCCAGAATGCAAGAAAGCCATTTATTCTTGTGTGTTGCGGAGGAAGTAATGACAGGAGATGCTGGACTGCAGCCAGACTGCAACTCCGCACAGATTCCTGTAGCAGAAAGCGACAATATTTCCTCCTGCCTTTGAAAGGAAAGACGTTTGCGGCTGAGAAGTGAGGCCCAGCTTTTGATGGGAGAGATTAAATTTCAAGAGGGCCTTGGCAAGAGGTAGCAAAAGACGACAGGCCTTGGCTTCCTTGTTTTTTTTCCCATTTCTTCCCCAACCCCTAGTGGTTTTCTCTGCGCCCCCCAGCTCACAATGTTATCAACCCAGCATCCATAAGGCACCCTCTTCATCCCAGCAACCCCAAAGAGAGAATGGAGGGAAGTCCGCTGTAAGGACACAGATGCCATGCTATGAGCCAACCTTGTGCTGCAGCTGCCAAAAAAGCCAATTGTTGTGGTTCATCAGCAGCCTGTGGAGCTGGCAGCGGAGTCGGACAGTGAGGAGGCTGAGGAAGAACATGGGCCAGTCCTGGAGTCTGGGGAAGGCCCGGATGAGGGCTCTGCATTGGAGGCAGAGATGGGGCCAGGGCCATCGGAGAGTGATGTGTGGACTCCGGAGCCTCCAGAGGCTGACAGCAGAGAGGCAGAGGAATAGGAGGAGCCTGTTCCTAGTGCACGCATGCGCAGAGCTGCCAGAAGGCAAGAGCAGCTAAAGCAAAAAGGACGACTCAGGAGTAAGGCCAAGAGATGATTGGCCCCTCCCATAAGGCTTAAAAGACCATCAACGGCTCTTGGGCTCTTTGTCGGAAAACAACGATGATAGATTTGTTTCTTGTCTCGCTGCATTTATTTCTTGTCGGCGTCTTCTGCTTCTGAACTTTTGCCAAGAAAAGCCTTTGGCAGATTGCCTAATTAGACCAAGGTTGATGATAAGGTTGAAGAATTGTGTTATGAGGAATTTGTTTTGAATTAGTTTGGACTACGCTGAGAATGAGTTAATTCTCAGCTGTTCTAATAAAGTCTGTTTGTTTAGAACTGATTGCCTCTGATAATAGCTATTTGGGCCGTGGTCACAACACCAATATATAGTCCTAGGCTGAGGGATTAGTCTCAAGAAAACAGGAAATACAGGTATTGCTGTTGTATCTTTGAATGGTCACTAAATGACCGTTTTGTAAGTCAAGGACTGCCTGTGTAGTTTAGAACAGGGGTCTCAACCTTGACAACTTTTAAAACTTGTGGACTTCAACTCCCAGAATTCCTCAGCCAGCTTTGCTTTGCTGGGAGTTGAAGTCCACAAGTCTTAAAAGTTGCCAAGGTTATTTTCTAACCAAGCTATTTTCCAAAGCACCCGAAGGCCAGACAAGGAATAATGGATGGAAACTGAACAAGGAGAGATTTAACTTGGAAATAAGGAGAAATTTTCTGATAGCGAGAACAATCAACCGACGGGACAGAAGTTGCCTTCGGAAGTTGTAGGAGCTTCATCACTTGAGACTTTCCAGAAGAGATTGGACTGCCATTTGTCAGAAATGGTGTAGGGTCTTCTGCTTGGGGTTGGACTAGATGACCAAAAGGTCCCTTCCAACTCTGTTAATCTGTTAAAGGTTTTGAGACCCCTGGTTTAGACAACTAAATTCTTTCAGGACCACGGACACCTCCAGCCTTCTCTTCTTCACCCTCCTTCTCCTATTCCTTCTCCTCAGTGACAAAGTTTTCAGCAAAATTCTGGTGTTTTGATATTCAATAATATTAATATTATTGATATTAATGATATTAATAGCAAAGTTCTGGTGTTTGATATTCAATTAATATCATTGAAGAGCCTTGGTGGCGCAGCAGACTAAAGTGCTGTTAAATAGCACAGCTGTCTGCAATTACTGCAAGTTCAAATCTCACCAGGCTCAAGGTTGACTCAGCCTTCCATCCTTTCGAGGTAGGTGAAAATGAGACCCCAGATTGTGGGGGCAATAAACTGACTTTGTATAAAAAAGAACACCGCTTAGGGGGCCCCAAAAGGCCTACTAAGCAGGTATATACAAAAAGTATGAAGGCTATTGCTTAACGCATTGTAAGCGGCCCTGAGTCTCCAGAGAAGGGCGGCATATAAATTGAACTAATAAATAAATAAATAGATTGCGTCTTGGCCTCTATGGGCTGTGTTGACACAAAACATTGTCCGAGTATAAGAGGTTCATCTATCTCAGAGCTCTGGAATTAAATCAAAGTTATTTGCTAGAGATTGAATATTAGAGATTGAATATTGACAGATATTTGCAAACAATGTCACTCCTACTCTTCTATTTTTTTCCCCTACTTTTTAAAAAAATAAATGCTTAAGAGCATTTTCATGAAAAAGACTTTGTCGGTGTTACTATCTAACATGTTGAATATTGTTATTTTCAATATTTTCAATATTGAAATGATTTCAATAGTCTAAATGATTATAGACTATCTCTCCAATCATTTACATGATTGGAGAGATAGTCTACAAATTCATCAAATGTATCAAAAAAAAATTTTTTTTTAATGCGGTAAATGTCCATAAACATAACATGTACAGACAAAAGCTCTTTTGGGGGGGTCCTCCATATTTTTTTTTTTTAAGTGGGAAGGATTCCTGAGAGCGAAAATTTTCAGAAACTCTGATCTGAACAATTTAATTTTGCTCCGTTTAAATGCTTGCTGGGTTCCCCTCATTTTTGAAACCAAGGGAA
This sequence comes from Pantherophis vulpinus, assembly GCA_037215915.1. Lineage (NCBI taxonomy): Eukaryota > Metazoa > Chordata > Lepidosauria > Squamata > Colubridae > Pantherophis > Pantherophis vulpinus. The sequence goes on from JAXLNS010000001.1 coordinate 8,952,138, forward strand.
GCCGAGTGGATTTGCAAAACAGCTTTGAAGAGAGGCTTCATTTGAACTTTTGCAAAAGGGGCCCTTCGAAAACACAACTGTCCCTTGTTTTAATAGATTAACAGAGTTGGGAGGGACCTTGCAGGTCATCTAGTCCAACCCCCTGCCCAAGCAGGAATACCCTACAGCTGCCTCAACCTAGGATCGAACTCACAACCTCCTGATTGTGAGATATTCGACTGCAACGATTACAGGTAATTCTCAAGTTACAACCCGTCGTAACTTGCGATGATCATAAAACGAGTCGGTACAGTATGACCGACTCGATTTTACAATATTTTTTTTTTCGTAAATGTGAATCCTCGTGGCCATTAAGCGACGCTACGTAATTTACGACCACAACGGAGCCGCAGATTCCTCTTGCTGAGTGAGAATGTTCATTTATCTTAATTGCGAATGTTCATTTGACGTTCTCGAATTAACGACGAATGCAATCGGCGACGTTCCTTTGCGAGGGCTGCCTTGCGAGGTTTGTACAAATCGCTCAAGGGGCCCGAAAAGGCCAGGAAATGTAGAATTAATGTAAAAATTAAGATGGCTGGACTAGCAAAGGTTGGGTATCTCCCGAACTCGCAAATTTCTCTTTTTTCAAGAGCACACTCGCTTCGCCCGAAAAGATCTTGGCGCACCTGTCACTCTTGAGGTCTTAATTATTATTTTTTTCCCCCTCAGCTGTCAATTCCCTTTTCTGTTCTCTCCCCTGCCTCCCTACCTCCCGTTGCCTAATCTGATGGAGATAATATTCTAGCAAGCATCGGTCTCTTGTGCACTGAAGTCTCAGCTATTCACCTCATGTGATCCCCAGCCTGATAGGACAGAGGCCTATTTGCAGTTTCACATCGGAAAACGTGGCAACCGACAACCCCACCAAAATAAAAGAGAGAGAGAGAGAGAGAAAATCTTATCCTATTATCGCTTCTCCCTGTAGACTCAATTTGTTTTCGAGAGATATGGCTTGGTGTGACAAGCCATCCAGATTTTGCTTCAGCAAAGCGACGCCTCGGTCCCATCTGTTCCTGCTAGGCAGGGATGTCTTGCCTGGAATTTTGCACCAAACCTCACATTGTGTGTGTGTGGCTGTTGTCGCTGCCCCTGCTGTTCTCCCCACAACAATGATCCGCGAGAGGCTTTGATGCTGCCTGCAGACGTTCGGATTCCCAGTCAGTGAGCAAAAGACTGCAAATGTTAGACTAGATCGGTGTCAACATGAGGAACTTTAAGAAGGGTGGACTTCAATTCCCAGAATTCCCCCAGCCAGCTACCCATTCCATCCATCTTAAAGTTCCTGAGATTGGCAGGGGGAATTCTGGGAATCGAAGTCTACCTATTTTAAAGTTCCTGAGATTGGCAGGAGGATTCGCTCTCTACATGGGGCTCCCCCTGGGGTGCACCCAGAGGCTCCAGCTGGTCTAGAACGTGGCCGCGTGGGGGATTATGGGAGCGACGGGGCGCTCCCATGTGACACCTCTCCTGCGCGAGCTGCACTGGCTTCCGGTGGTCTTCTGGGTGCGCTTCAAGGTGTTGGTGACCACCTTTAAAGCGCTCCATGGCTTAGGGCCGGGGTATTTACGAGACCGCCTTCTGCCACCAATAACCTCCCACCGGCCAGTACGCTAGCATAGAGGGCCTCCTCAGGGTGCCGTCTGCCAGACAATGTCAGCTGGTGACCCCCAGGGGGAGAGCCTTCTCTGTGGTGGCGCCCGCCCTCTGGAACAACCTCCCCCCAGAGATACGTACAATACCAGACCTCCGGACTTTTCGTCAGGCCCTGAAAACTTATTTATTTCACCTAGCCGGGCTGGCTTGATCCCACTGTTTTTGGTTAAATTTAATTGATTTTAATTGGGTTGCTTTAAATTGCTGCCAAAATATTTAATTATTTTTAAATTGTTTTTAAATTTTGTATGTTCTTTTTTATTCTGGCTCTTCACCGCCCTGAGTCCTGCTGGAGAAGGGCGGTATACAAATTAAAACAAACAAATAAATAATAAATAAATTCTGGGAGTTGAAGCCCACCCAGCTTAAAGTTCCTGAGATTGGCAGGGGGAATTGGATGCCAGATTCCAGTTGTGGTCTTCAGAAAAGACGCTTCAGAACAGATCGCCAGATGCAGTCACAAAATCAGACCCACAGATCCATCAATTTACAGAATCAAAGAACCGCAAAGGTTGGGAATCATAGAGTTGCAAGTGATCATCTTCATCTTTTTATCATCCCATAATCCCTTGAAGGGTGGAGTCTGGGCAACTGCATGGAGCTAGTGTTTTAATGGCCAGATGCCCTTCCTGTCGCCAATGTGGAGTTTTGTTCAGCCGATATATTCTCATTGTGCCCAAAGATATTTGCCTCTACCTAGGATCGAACTCACAGCCTCCTGATTGTGAGGCGAGAGCCCCACCTCTAGGCCACTGAACCACTCCTGTCACACATTTATACCTATGAGGAAGGTGTGTGGGATATATTTCAGGGGTGAAATGCTACCAGTTTGGGTGATTCACCCGAACCAGTAGTAAAAAATGCTACTGGTTCACTGAACCAGTAGTAAAAAAAGTAAAAAAAATAGTTCCGAAGATCAGCTGAGCGACACGCGATCATTGGAACATTTTTTTTTTTTTTTTTACTTTTTAAAGCATTTTTAACTACCAGTTCTGGAAAACTGGTAATAAAAAATGCTTAAAAAGTAAAAAAAAAAAAAAAAAAAGTTCTGACGATCGCACGTCGCTCAGCTGATCTTCGGAACTTTTTTTTTTTACTTTTTAAGCATTTTTTATTACCGGTTCTCCAGACCCGGTAGTAAAAAAATGCTTTAAAAAGGTAGAAAAAGGTTCCGATGATCACAGCTATGGCGTGCAATCATCGGAACCTTTTAAAAAACTTTTTAAAAGCATTTTTTTTACTACTGGTTCCGGAGAATCGGTAGTAAAAAAATGCTTTTAAAAGGTTAAAAAAAGGTTACCAAGCTCACAAGCCACAGCTGATTCCTCCTCTCCCCTCCAGCTGTTCTACTTACCTTCCGAAGCTGTTCTGTCCCCGTCTCACACACGCACCCCCACAGACAGGCAACAGCTAAAGAACTCAGCCGACAACAGTTTTATCTGGTATCAGAATTGGCAGCAACTCAGTGGCTGGCTGCCAGGTATTCTTTACTCACGAGGGGGGAGTTTCTCCCTTCGTCCGGGAACAAAGCCAATACACAATAATCAACAAAGTCCAGTAAATACAAAGAAGGTCGTCCGATATCCGTTTTTTACTTGTCACAGAGCTGAACTGGCCACCACACCCTCTTTTATACCCTGTGGGGTGTGGTCCAGTGACTCAGCTTAATCCCTGGCATGCCTCTTCTGCTGCTGCGTGCCCTTATCTTTGCGACGCTGCCGAGGATCCAGCCAAGACTCATCTCCCTCATTACTGTCCACCTGTGGCTGCGTGGACGTGCTTGGCCCCGGGCCTATCTTTTGACCTTCGGCGGATACCGAAGGCATTGCCAGAGAGGAGGGTCCTGGAGAGGGAGGCCTTGCCAACTCCTTCACTCTCGGAGTCCTCTTCTGCCGATGACACAGGCTCAGGTAACGGAGCCACAACAGAAGCCTCCTTTTGGTGCGTACTGCATATGCGTGCGTGCAACATGCATTTGGTGCAGAGGTGGGTTCCAGCAGGTTCTGACCAGTTCTGGAGAACCGGTAAGGGAAATTTTGAGTAGTTTGGAGAACCGGTAGTAAAAATTCTGACTGGCCCCGCCTCCCTCTACTCTACCTCCCAAATCCCAGCTGATCAGGAGGAAATGGGGATTTTGCAGTATCCTTCCCCTGGAGTGGGGTGGGAATGGAGACTTTACAATATCTTTTCCCGCCACGTCCACCAAGCCACGCCCACCAAGCTACCCCCACAGAACTGGTAGTAAAAAAATTTGAAACCGATCACTGGTTTGGTGTGTACTACGAATGTGCTTGTGCAGCCAGTGAATCGGTTGTAAACCAGTTCAGATTTCACCACTGATATATTTGCCACCTCGAGCTGTTTGTAAAAATACGAAAGGCAGGATGCAAATTTTTTTTTTTTTTTTTTTTTTTTTTTTTTGCTTTAATTTATATGCCACCCTTCTCCGGAGACTCAAGGCGGCTTACAATGCGTTAAGCAATAGCCTTCATCCTTTTTGTATATTTATACAAAGTCAGCTTATTGCCCCCCACAATCTGGGTCCTCATTTCACCTACCTTAGAAAGGATGGAAGGCTGAGTCAACCTTGAGCCTTGGAGAGATTCGAACCAGCAGTAATTGCAAGCAGCAGATGTTAATAACAGTGCTTCAATCCACTGTACTCCAGGCTCTGTAGTACATAAATAAATAAAATAAAATAAATAAAAAACAAAAATCAGACTCAGAGAAGCAAGATTTCCTTATGCTCTTTTCTGCAAAGCCAAGGGCTTCAGAAGGAGCTGTATGGAAAGCATATTGATGCTTTTGAATATCGGTGTCGGAGAAGAAGAAGCCAAGGTAGTATTTTTCAAACTCGGCAACTTCAAGATACTGGCTGGGGAATTCTGGGAGTTTGAAATCCACCCGTCTTAAAAGTTGCCGAGTTTGAAATATGCCTGCTCCAAAGAGAATACGGTGGACAGCCAAGAAAACAAACCAACAGATCATCAAACGAATCAGCCCCAGAGTTTTCCCGCGAGACACCCATAACCAACTTAAAATTATCCTCTTTTTTTTTTTTTTTTTTTTTTTGGGGACACATTATGAGAAGACTCAGCTCTCTGGAGAAGACACTCCTGCTGGGAAAGGTGGAAGGGAAGAGATGAAGAGGACTAGCAACATGATGGATGGATTCAGCCCATCCCTGGGGAAGGGGAATTTGGCAACGTTTCTGAACCTTTGGCAGCCTTAAGCTGTGTGGACTTCAACTCCCACACGCTTCAACTGTGTGTGGACTTCTGGGAGTTGAAGCCCAGACAGCTTAAAGCTGCCAAAGGTTGAGAAACCCACGCTGGCTGGGGAATTCTGGGAGTTGAAGTCCACACACCTTAAACGTCCAGATTTTGATGATGTAATTGTAGGGATGTTGTAATGAAAAATGGTCATCATGTCCCTTTTTTTCAGGGCTGTCGTAATTTCAATAAATGAACGGTCGTAAGTCGAGGACTACCTGTATGAAGTTTCTTCCATTTTTCCCCCACAGGGTTTGGCCTGTTCTGACCCAGCCTTAGCAGAAGCAAGAAACAGACTCCTTGTCACAAAAAAACCCCCTCTTTATTAACCTCTTGTGAATTAATTGCATTCGCCCACTGAAAAGTCCAGGCAAGAGTCCTTCAAGGAGTTCACTGCAGTAACAGACCTTACCAGTTCCTTGCGATAATTGCTAGGCCGTGAGTTCTCAGCCGCAAGCAGTCTTTGCGGCACGAAACACAATGAGCAAAATCTTCAGAAATACGAACGGTTGTCTCCTACGACCACCACTCCCCTTTCCTTCTATTTATTCCCCAGCCAAGGAGGGGCCATTCAGCGTCCATGTGTGCTTTGCTTCCCGAGTCGACTCCTTGTCCTCCGTTGCTCACCTCTCCTAACTGCTCTGAGCATACGTGCATATGGAACAGGCCAGTGGATTCAAATAATTTAACAACCGGTTCTCTGCCCTAATGATTTCTTCCAACAACCAGTTCACCAAACTGCTCAGAAAGTTAACAACCGGTTCTCCTGAAGTGGTGCGAACTGGCTGAATCCCACCACTGGAACAGGCCCCAGCTGGTCTTCCTCCTCACTCATATCAGCCTCCAAAGGCAGCTGCCTCTCCAGTAGCTGGGAAATGTCGGACGGCCCTGGCTCTCTCTCTGTGTCCGATGCAAAGCATCCATCAGAGCCTTCCCCAGACTCCAGCACTGGCCCATGTTCCTCCCCAACCTCCTCATCGTTCGAGTTTGCCACCAGCTCTGCTGGCGGCTGGCGGGCCATGACATGGCCCTTAAAAACCATTGCCAAAACAACCAGTTCTCTGCCCTAATGATTTCTTCCAACAACCAGTTCACCAAACTGCTCAGAAAGTTAACAACCAGTTCTCCCGAAGTGGTGCGAACTGGCTGAATCCCACCACTGGAACAGGCCCCACCTGGTCTTCCTCCTCACGCATATCAGCCCATGTTCCTCCCCAACCTCCTCATCGTCCGCTGGTGGCTGGCGGGCCACGACATGGCCCTTAAAAACCATTGCCAAAACGGAAGCCGCTACCCTGGTGTTGTATAACCAGAAATCTTTGTTTTATTTGGGGTTGGAAGATGTCCATTTGTGAACAAGCAAAGATCCAGATTGTAACATTTACCCGAAATGACGTGAAGCAGAGAAACAAGTGGGCAGGCAGATTAGAATCCAGACAGCCAACTGGTGGACTGACGCTGTTCCAGAAACTTCTTTTCGTACAACCACGCAGAGTTTCAATTTAGCTTCTCAGAGTTCACCCATTAATCATAGGAAATAGTTTGCGGAAACCCTTTCATGAGTTTGGTCTTATTTTAAGGACCCTCATCCCTGGCCTGGGGGGGGGGGGGTTGGGGGGGGTTGAGCCTAATCTTCAGAATCCCAAGTCTATCACCTAAAGTGTTAGCTCTTCCCCCAGCTTGGTATCATCTGCAAATTCAATAGAATATCAGAGTTGAAAGCAGGGGTGGACTGCTGGGGGTTCGCAGGGGTTCGGCAGAACCTTTAGCTAAGATTCTGTGCAGTTTGGAGAACCCCCAAATCCCACTCCTGGCTGGCCCCACCCACCCTGCCCCTCCCCTCCCAGGAGTCCCCACATGGCCCATTTTGGATGCAGGTAATGCAGGGCATGTGCGGAGACTCGGGGAGGGTGAAAAACAGGCCTACCAGAAATTTGGGAAGCCCGGAAATGGTTTCCGGCCTCCAGAGGGCCTCCGGAGCCCGGGGAGGCCGTTTTCGCCCTCCCAGAGGCTCGAGAAAAGCCTCCGGAGCCCAGGGAGGACAAAAATGCCACCCCTTCCTCTCCGTGGTGCAGGAGGCCAACTAGGCCACACCCACCATGGCCACGCCCACCCAGCAACCAGGCAGAGAACCCCTTGCTAAAAATTTTGAAGCCCACCCCTGGTTGAAAGGGACCTCGGAGGTCTTCTAATCCAATCCCCTGCTCAAGCTAGGAGACTTTATACCATCCCAGAATAACAGAGGTGAGTCTTATTTTAAGGACCCTCATCCCTCGGGGGAGCCCAGTCTTCTGAATCCTGAGTCTATCAGCTAACAGTGTTTCTCAACCTTGGCCGCTGGACGATATGTGGACTTCAACTCCCAGAATTCCCCAGCCAGCTGGCTGGGGAATTCTGGGAGTTGAAGTCCACATATCGTCCAGCGGCCAAGGTTGAGAAACACTGAGCTAAAGGGTCTATGGAGGTTCTCTGTCATCCAGGCCATGGTTATCCCAAAGGTGCTTTTTTCAAGAGGCTCAGATTCAGCAGTCCATCTGCATTTAAAAGACCTAGGCCACTCTTTTGAAGACAACAAAGTCCACATTTTGGACAAAATGTCAAAATTGAACAGCCGTCTCTCAATGGAGGGGCAGGGATACGACATCATCTGTCTCCAGTCTACAACAGAGTCCTTTCAGCAGTTCCAAGGAGGCTCCACACCCATTTGCACCACTCAGGTGACCCTGAGGACACAAATAAACCTCCAAGTGGCCTCAACGACTCTCTCAAAGGCTGCAAATGACCAGCTGTCTGCAAGGAGTATCAATCCTTCCGTTCCTCACCATCCAGTCAGAGTTGAAGAAGCTTCTTGGATGAGAAGCAAAACATCTTCAAAGAAAAAAAAAACCCAGAAAGTCCAAAGTTGCCTCTTGAAAAAAGCACCTTTGGGATCACCTAAAGTGTCAGCTCTTCCTCCCAGCTTGGTGTCATCGGCAAATTTACTACAATAAGTTGGAGGGATCTCGGAGGTCTTCTAGACTAACCCCCTGCTCAAGCAAAAGACCCTATACCATTTCGAACAAACTCTCCTTAAAAGCCTCCAGTGTTGGAGCGCCCACGACCTCTGGAGGCAAGTCATTCCACTGATTAATTGTCCTCACTGACAGGAAATTTCTCCTTAGTTCTAGCTGGGTGACTTTGGGCCAGTCCCCTCCTCTCTCTCAGCCCAACGCACCTCACAGGGTCGTTGTGGAGGAGGAAGCAGTACTAAGCACGTTGTACACGTTATATATATATTTTTTAATTTTATAAAAATAATAAAGGCAGGATATAAATAAATAAAAAATAAAATAAAATAAAATAAATTTAAAAAATAAAAATAAAATAAAATAGAAGAAATTAAAAATAATAAAATAAAATAAAATAATAATGTAAATTTAAAAAATAAAAGAATAAAATAAAATAATAATATAAATTAAAAAATAAAAGAATAAAAGAAAATAAAGAAATTAAAAATAATAAAATAAAATAAAATAATAAAATAATATAAATTTAAAAAATAAAAGAATAAAAGAAAATAAAAGAAATTAAAAAGAATAAAATAAAATAATAAATAAATAAAATAATAATAAATAAATATAAATATTATAAATAATAATAAAAACCCAAAGCAGATTTAACTGCCTGTTCTCTACACAATAGGCTTTGTAGGCCAATTCAGAGACTATCCCCCCCCCCCCCCCGTTTGTGACTATTTCCCTCTTTTGTGACTGTTGCGTCTCCTCCTCCCCTTTGCAAGCCGCGGCTGCAGGGCCCAGGGCAAAGAGAGGCCCTGTCAGTTAAATAAAACACCCCTTGGCCTCCTTTCCACCCTCGCTCTCCAAGGCCACAGCTGACTCACAGCAGCTGGTGTTTAAGAGGTCCAGGGACGGTTGGGCCGCTCAGCCGCCCTTGGCAAACCCAAAATGGCACCGTGCGGAAGGGTATAGCTTCGGCTTCTTGGCCACTAACTGAGAAAGCTACGGATTTACGGGCCTGATTTGTGACAGGGCTCGGTTTGCAAAGCTTTTCCGCATCTGGTGCCATCCAGCCGGCTCTCTTTGGCAAAGCTCCTGGGTTGCAAAGGGAAGCTGAGGCCTAAAATCCATTTTTCCCCTCCTCTCTCTCTCGGACTCTGAGGGTCCTTTCTGAGCCATCGATTTCGACCATGTCGGCCTCTTCCTCGCGGGAACGGTTTGCTAGCTGAGCCAGAGGTCTTCCGCGTCCCCTGCCCTTTTCTCTTGCCTTCCGGCCAAGCGAAATTAAAGTCCAGATGTCCGGCGGTGACAATAAACAAGGCGATAAATTTGCCCCGGCAGCTGGGAGTTATTTGCGGAGGGGCCCTGAGCAGCCAGCAAGCAGCCTTTTGATAGAATTTAGAATAGTAGAGTGGGAAGGGTCCTCAGAGGTCTTCTAGTCCAACCCCCTGCTCCAGCAGGAGACCCTATATACCAGTGATGGCTAACCTTTTTGCCATCGCGTGCCAAAAGCAAGGGGAGTGCAAGGGGGTGTCGTGCGCACGCGTGCCCACACCCATAATTCTATGGGCCCTGCTCCCTTGCACATGCGCATTCAACCCCCCTGCACTCCCCCTGCTTTTGGCATGCGATGGCACGGTGAGCCCATTTTTCGCCCTCCCCAGGCTCCAGAGCTTTTCTAGGAGCCTGAGGAGAGAGAAAACGGCCTTCCCCATGCCCCCCCCCCCGGAGGCCTTACAGAGCCCGGAAACATCCCGTTTGCTGACTTCTGGCAGGATCGGAAGGCCGTTTTCGCCCTCCCCAGGCTCCTAGAAAGGCTCTGGAGCCTGGGGAGAGCGAAAAACGGGCCTTCTCCCCACCCCCAAGGTCCTCCGGAGGCCGGAAACACCCTGTTTCCCTACTTCCGGTGGGCCTAGAAGGCCTGAAAATAAGCTGAGCTCGCGTGCCCACCAATATGGCTCCATAGGTGGCACGTGTGCCATAGGTTCGCCATCACGGCTATATACCATTTCAGACAACGGCCACTACAAAAAAGGTCACAAAATTGGATTGATCATCTGATGACCTGCTTAATGACCAGCCCAATACCCAATTCTAATTCTAGGAGGGTTCAAATACAGTCAGGGACTATACAGGTAGCCCTCAATTTACCACAGTTCATTTAGTGACCATTCCAAGTTACAACAGCACTGAAAAAAGGGACGGATGCCCGTGTTTCACACTTACGACCATTGCAGCATCCTCATGATCAAAACCCAAGCGCTTGCCAAGTGACTCATATTCACAACAGTTGCAGTATCTCGACCTTCTGACAAGCAGAGTTAATGCGGAGGCCAAACTCACCAAACAACCGTGCCATTAACTTATCCACTGCAGTGATTCACTTAAAAACAGCGACAAGAAAGGTAGTAAAATGGGGCAAAACTCACTTAACAGATTGGCAAGAGAAATTCTGGGCTCAATTGCGGCCGTAAATCAAGGACTATCTGCCTGTATTCATCATCACTGGAGGCTTTCCGGAAGAGATTGGTCTGCCATTGGTCGGAAATGGTGTAGGGTCTCCTGCTTGGGTGGGGGGTTGGACTAGATGACCTACAAGGTCCCTCCCAACCCTAATCTAATCTAATCTAATCTAATCTAATCTCATAGTATTCAAAGTCATATTCACACACCTCTAACTGGCTGCTCCAGGGGTGGGCTTCAAAAATTTTAGCAAAGGGTTCTCTGCCCAGTTGCTGGTGGGTATGGCCATTGTGGGGTGGCCTACTCAGCCTCCTGCACCATGGCTAGGGGGAGGCACTTTTGCCCTCCCCAGGCTCCGGAGGCTTTTCTCAAGCCTCCGGGAGGCCGACAATGGCCTCCCCAGGCTCCGGAGCTCCTCTGGAGACCAGAAATGGGCCTGTTTCCAGCCTTTCTGAACTTCCAGTAGGCCCGTTTTTCACCCTCCTCGAGCCTCTGCTCACGCCCTGCACTTACCTGCATCTGTTCTGTCCCCAACCACATGCACACCCACCAACAGACGTTCAAGAGTTAAAGACCAAACCAGCCGGCAAAATCCTTTTCCTTATGATAACGGAACTTGGCAACAACCTAGTGGCTGCCTGCCAAGAGTTTATTATTTGCGAAGAGGAGAGTAACTTCTCCCCACTCCTGGTACATCAAAAGAAACAGCTCAATAATTACGGAGTCAATCAAGTCCAGAGATAATCCAGCAAAGTCTATAGCAAAAAGTCCGGCAATGCAGAATGGCGTGGAAGCTTTCAGCTTTGTTCGTCACAAGGTTTGACTGGCCACCACACTCCTTTTATATCCTGTGGGGTGTGGTCCAGTGACTCAGCCTAATCTCAGGCACGCCTTTTCTTCTGTTGCCCACGCTTATCTCTGCGACGCTGGCGTGGATCCAGCCAAGACTCATCTCCCTCATTACTGTCCACCTGTGGCTGCGTGGACGTGCTTGGCCCCGGCCCTATCTCTTGCCCTTCGGCGGACACCGAAGGCATTGCCAGAGAGGAGGGTCCTGGAGAGGGAGGCCTTGCCAACTCCTCTCCTTCACTCTCGGAGTCCTCTCCTGCCGATGACACAGGCTCAGATTACGGAGCCACAACAGCATCCAGAATGGGCCACGTGGGGACTCCTGGGAGGGTAGGGGTGGAGAGGGATGGGCGGGGCGGGGCCAGACAGGAGTGGGATTTGTGGGTTCTCAAAGCTGCACAGAATCTTAGCTAGAGGTTCTCCCGAACCCCTGCAAACCCACAGCAGCCAACCCTTGGACTGCTCTCCCTGCGTTCGGATAAACCCAATTTGTGTGTGAATTCAGCCTGTTCCTCTTCGGTCACCTTCTAAACCCTGGCGAGGTTTAAAGGACGGATTGCGGCATTATCAGGGACTTTTTTTTGCCCGCCTAGGAGACGAGGCTGGGTCGGTTCTTCTGAATCCCCCAGCAGGGCGGAGAGATTCCCAGCCTGAGACTATAAAATATTCCAAATTGGTATTTGCCAGCTGTTGTTGATAGTTTCAGGGGAGCCTGGCATCATGGCTGCGGCAATCCAGAGCCGGCATCCTTGTTCCAACGACTTGCAGAAGAAAGAAAGAAAAAAAAAGAGACAGAGAAAGTTTAAGCTCTGGGGGGGAAGAAGCAGAATGGTCCCTTCCACCAAGAAAAGAAAAAAAGAAAATGCATCTCGAGAGAACCCCCCCCCCAAAAAACCCCAACCCTAAACCTGTGATGGTGAACCTATGGCATGCGTGCCACAAGAGGCACGCGGAGCCATATCTGTGGGCACGCTAGCGTTGCACTAGCTCAGCTCCAGCATGCCGGCCAGCTGATTTTTGGGCCTTCCGGGCCCACTGGAAGTCAGGAAACGGGCCGTTTCCAGGCTCTGGAGGGCCTCTGGGAGAGGTGGGGATGGCTGTTTTTGCCCTCCCTATGCTCCAAGAAAGCCTCTGGAGCCTGGGGAGAGCGAAAAACAGGCCCACCGTGCCATCAAGGGCCAAAAGCGGGGGGAGCACGTGGGGTGGGGGTCGTGCATGCATGTGCAGGGGGAGGGGCACAGTGGTGGGATTCAAATAATTTAACAACCGGTTCTCTGCCCTAATGACCAGCTGGATAGGCATGGTGTTACCGTGTGGGCATGGCCAACTCAATGTCACGTCGATGGGCACTTCGCCTTAGCTGTTACAATGTAACAAGGCTTAACCCAGAGAGGCAGTTTCTGTAAGCAGGGCAATAAAGATTAGGCTAGAAACACCACCAGAATGTTTCCTTCCTGCCTTCCTTACAGGATTAGCCCTATAAATTGGGAAAAAAAACAAAATAAGATTTCTTCCAACAACCGGTTCTCTGAACTGCTTAGAAAATTAACAACCGGTTCTCCCGAATAGGTGCGAACTGGTTGAATCCCACCACTGGAGGACACATTGAATTATGGCTGTGGGCACGCTTGTTTGCGACTCCCCCATGTTCTCTCCGCTTTTGGCACACGACGGCAAAAGGTTAGCCATCACTGCCCTAAACCAAAAACTCAAGCTAAGAAATTCTGCTTCCCCCCTGCCCCTCCCCCCTATCTTTTGGGATAAAAGGAATATTTTTGCATTCAACATCTTTCAAAAGTGAGCGGGGGGTGGGGGGAATGGCAGGAGGTTTTCAGAATGGGAGGGGGATTTTCCGCACTGGTTTGGAGACAAGCTGACAGGGGGGAGGGGGGAAACAGAGAGGGGAGGGGAGTGAGATGGTCCTACCTCTCACCATACAGGTAGTCCTCCACTTACGACCACCATCGAGCCCCACGTTTATGTTGTTTAAGTGAGAAATTGGTTCGGTGAGGTTCGCCCCGTTTTTTACGACTTGCCGCATTTGTTCAGAGAATCACTGCAGTTGTTAAGTGAGTCACACGGTTGTTAAGCGAATGGCTTCCCCATTGACTCTGCTTATCAGAAGGTCGCAAAAGGGGACCCCGTGACCTTCGGATTGCAACCGTCATAAAGGCGAGTCAGTTGTCAAAGCGTCTGAATGCAAATCACGCGACCATGGGGGAGTTTGCTGCGGTCGTAAGTGTGAAAAATGGTCTTTACGACCATTGCAGCATCCTCACGGGATCAAAATTCAGATGCCTGGCAACCAACTCGTATTTATGACGGTCACAGTGTCCCGGGGGAGGGTGTGTGTGTCACGTGATCCCCTTTTGTGACCTTCTGACGAGCAAGGTCAATGGGGAAGCCACATTCACTTAACAACCGTGTCCCCAACTTAACAACTGCTGTGACTTCTTTAACAACCGTGGCAAGGAAGGTTGTTAAATGGAGCAAAGCTCAACCGACAAATGTCTCCTTAGCAACAGAAATAACCCTAACAATTGTGGTTCGTAAGCCGAGGAGAACCCATACATGTGCAAAACCGCACACATGTAACAATGACTTAGACTAAATTCAGATTCACTGGTTGTGCGTTCCGACACAAACCGAGAAGTCGCTTCATCAGTTCACAACCCCGAATGGAGCAATTGTGTTGGACCCATGATTAAGAACGGTGGAAAATTGAGTTCCACTTTATTGCGTGCGACACCTTCAGCGGGCTGAAGTGCCTCGCAATTTCATGTTATCCCTCACCGTATCAATTCTGCGCAATGCCATTTAATTCCCCAAAGGTGCTATATAGAGTGTGCGGGATTATATAAGAGACGCTTGAAAGCAGCCCCTTCCTTCCCCCACAATCACCGGGCTGCTGCAAAGAGCCTTCTGGGTAAAGGAGCCTGGATAGCTCTGCAGACTAAGCACTGTAATTTAACACCAGCTGTCTGCAAATTAAAGTAAGTTCGAATCTCGCCAGGCTCAAGGTTGACTCAGCCTTCCATCCTTTCTAAGGTAGGTAAATTGAGGACCCAGTTTGTGAGGGCAATAAGCTGACTTTGTATAAATATACAAAAGGATGAAGGCTATTGCTTAACGCATTGTAAGCCGCCGAGTCTCCGGAGAAGGGCGGCATATAAATCAAATTTAAAAAAAAAGACATGGCCGCTTTTAAGAAAATGTTAAACAGCTACTGCGTTCTTCAACTATTCCAAACCTCTTTTCCCAAATTATTTTGGAAGCCCTGCAGATATTAGATGCTATAGAGCCGTGTTTCTCAGCAGCTTTAAAATGTGGACTTCATCTTCCAGAATTCCCCCTCCCTCCTTCCTTCCTTCCGCTCTCCCACCCCCCTTCTCTTCCTTCCTTCCTTCCTCCTTTCCTTCCTCCCTCCCTCCCTCTGTCCCTTCCTTCCTCTCACCCTTTTTCCCTTCCTTGCTTCCTCCCTCCCTCTTTCATTCTCTCCCTCCATTCCCACTTTTCCTTCCTCCTCTCTCTTTCCCTTCCTTGCTTCCTTCCTTCCTTCCTTCCTTCCTTCCCTCCTTCCCTCCCTCCTTCCTTCCTTCCTTCCTTCCTTCCTTCCTTCCTTCCTTCCTTCCTTCCTTCCTTCCTTCCTTCCTTCCCCCTTTCCCCCTTCCCCTTCTCCTGGCTGGGGAATTCAGAGTGTTGAAGTGTACACATTTCATAGTTGCTAAGGTTGAGAAACACTGCTATAGAATAATCTTGACTGAGGAGAGCTGAGAATCGGCACTTTTTAAGCACTTTTCTTTTGTAACTTTGGCATGTTTTAGCTTTTTAATAGAAAGATTTAGAGAAATGATACTAGATACAGACAGACGATGATAATTAGAGATAGATAGATAGATAGATAGATAGATAGATAGATAGATAGATAGATAGATAGATAGATAGATAGATAGATAGATAGATAGATGATAGATAAGTTGTTCCACTGATTAATTGTTCTCATTGTCAGGAAATTTCTCCTTAGTTCTAAGTTGCTTCTCTCCTTGATTAGTTTCCATCCATTGCTTCTTGTCCTGCCCTCAGGCGCTTTGGAAAATAGCTTGACTCCAGTGGTGAAATCCAATTTTTTTTACTACCGGTTCTGTGGGTATGGCTTGGTGGGTGTGGTGTGGCTTGGTAGGCGTGGCTTGGTGGGCATGGCAGGGGAAGGATACTGCAAAATCTCCATTACCTCCCCACTCCTGGGGCCAGCCAGAGGTGGTATTTGCAGAGGTGCTGGTTCTCTGAACTGCTCAAAATTTCTGCTACTGGTTCTCCAGAACCTGTCAGACCCTGCTGGATTTCACCCCTGCTTGACTCCCTCTTCTTTGTGGAAGCCCCTGAGATACTGGAACACTGCTATCATGTCTCCCCTAGTCCTTCTTTTCATTAAACTAGACATACCCAGTTCCTGCAAGTTAAGTTCCTTCTTAAGCCTTTCTTCCAGAGTGTTGGCTATTCCTGCTAGCTTGGTGTTGTCTGTAAAATTGATGAGTTCCCCATGGATGGATGGATGGATGGATGGAGAGAGAGAGAGAGAGACAGACAGACAGACAGCTCATTCTTTATGCCTCCTCTACATCCCTTCTTTACCTTTTCTAATTCGGATATCTTTTACATCTTCCAGCAGACACCCTCCTGCTTTCGAGATGCATATCGCGAAGTGCGCAGCCTTCATCGGCCCCGCCACACAGCAGGCCTCAGTGCATTGCTGAATATTTCATGCGGGCACACGCAGGCGGAAAAAAAAGTAGTCTGTTTTTCACTCAGATCTTCTCCCACCCTCCCTTCTGTTCTCCACTCCATCCCTCTAACTTTCTCCCCACATAAAGGATTCATCGCAGGGATGAAATGCTCCCGGTTCCAACCGCATCGCCCGATCCGGTAGCGATGGTGGCGGGTGGTTCGGAGAACCGGTAGCAAAAATCCCTGCGCCCCCCCACCCCACTCCCACCATGCCCAGCTGAGCCGCATGATCATCAGAGGCTTTTTTTTTTTACTTTTAAAAGCATTTTTTCTACAACCTCTTCCAATGAAAAAATGCTTTTAAAAGTAAAAAAAAAGCCTCTGATGATCCCGCAGCTCAGCTGGGATCGTCAGAGGCTTTTCAAAGCATTTTTTTTCTGCAACCTCTTGGCCGAAGAGGTGGTAAAAAAAAATGCTTTGAAAAGTCTCTGACGATCCCAGCTGAGTTGCCTGATCGGCAGAGGCTTTTCAAAGCGTTAGAAAAAATGTTTTGAAAAGTTTTTTTTTTAAGTTGGCCACGCCCACCCAGTCACATTACCCCCACACACACACCAAGCCACGCCCACAGAACCGGTAGTAACAAATTTTACATTTCACCCCTGATTCATCGTGGTTAAACTTCATGGTTTGGATGGAAACTACAAGGGTCTTTGAGAACTGGGCTGCCTCCTCTCAAGAATTGAGGGGAAGGATCTGCAGAAATCTGACGAATATGTTTTCAAGATATTGATAGCTAGAAGGGGGGTCAGGTGAAGGTGAGAAAAATATTACAGGCTCTTGAAGATCTGCCTTCTGAGGATTGTCAGGAGGGACTTGAAATATTCGGTCTGGAATGCAGGTCGTCCTCGACATACGACCATAATTTGAGCCCCAACATTTCTGCTGCTAAGCAACACAGTTGTTAAGTGAATTTTGCGCCTTTTTTACGACCTTCCTCGCCACCGTTGTTAAGGGAATCACTGCAGGGGTTAAGTTAGCCACACGGTTGTTAAGTGAAACAATGGCTTCCTCATCGACTTTGCTTGTCAGAGAGACAACAAAAGGGGATCTCGGGACGCTGCCGCCGTCATAAATATGAGTCAGTTGGCAAGCATCTGAATTTTGATCACCTGACCATGGGGATGCCGCAACGGTCGTAAATGCGAAAAACAGCCATAAGGCGGGACTAGAACTCCCAGTCTCCTGGTGATTGGCCGAAAGTCACCCAGCTGGCTTTCATTGGGACTAGAACTCCCAGACACCTAGCTGGCTTTCATGTCTAAGGCAGGACTAGAACTCCCATTCTCCTGGTGATTGGCCGAAAGTCACTCAGCTGGCTTTCATTGGGACTAGAACTCCCAGACACCTAGCTGGCTTTCATGTCTAAGGCGGGACTAGAACTCTCATTCTCCTGGTGATTGGCCGAAAGTCACCCAGCTGGCTTTCATTGGGACTAGAACTCCCAGACACCTAGCTGGCTTTCATGTCTAAGGCGGGACTAGAACTCCCATTCTCCTGGTGATTGGCTGAAAGTCACCCAGCTGGCTTTCATTGGGACTAGAACTCCCAGACACCTAGCTGGCTTTCATGTCTAAGGCGGGACTAGAACTCCCATTCTCCTGGTGATTGGCCGAAAGTCACCCAGCTGGCTTTCATTGGGACTAGAACTCCCAGTCACCTAGCTGGCTTTCATGTCTAAGGCAGGACTAGAACTCCCATTCTCCTGGTGATTGGCTGAAAGTCATCCAGCTGGCTTTCATTGGGACTAGAACTCCCAGACACCTAGCTGGCTTTCATGTCTAAGGCAGGACTAGAACTCCCATTCTCCTGGTGATTGGCCGAAAGTCACTCAGCTGGCTTTCATTGGGACTAGAACTCCCAGACACCTAGCTGGCTTTCATGTCTAAGGCGGGACTAGAACTCTCATTCTCCTGGTGATTGGCCGAAAGTCACCCAGCTGGCGTTCATTGGGACTAGAACTCCCAGACACCTAGCTGGCTTTCATGTCTAAGGCGGGACTAGAACTCCCATTCTCCTGGTGATTGGCTGAAAGTCACCCAGCTGGCTTTCATTGGGACTAGAACTCCCAGACACCTAGCTGGCTTTCATGTCTAAGGCGGGACTAGAACTCCCATTCTCCTGGTGATTGGCCGAAAGTCATCCAGCTGGCTTTCATGACTAAGGCGGAACTAGAACTCCGAGTCTTCTGATGATTGTCCCGAAGTCATCCAGCTGGCTTTCGTGGGCACTAGAATTCCCAATTTCCTGGTGAATGGCCCAAGGTCACCCAGCTAACTTTCATGGCTAAGGCGGGACTAGAACTCTGAGTCTCCCGGTGATTGGCCCAAAGTCACCCATCCAGCTTTCATTCCCAAAGCAGGACTAGAATTCCCAATCTCCCGCTTTCTAGCCTGATGCCTTAACCCACTAGCCCGAACTGACTCAAGCCTGCCTAAAGCTTATTTTTTTCATCACGCCTGCTCACACAATGATATGCAGGCTCCGATCTCCCAAAGTAAAGACCGCGTTGGAAGCCTCTTAGTAATATTTCATCAACTCAGAGATACATGCCATAGATTGACATCCGGCTTATATCTCTAAATCAAATCCGTGGTAATGTGACAAGCAGGTACCGCATGTGGGCTTAATGTGCACACTCAATTTATTTGATCCCTGCCGCTTCCTTGCGAGATGTTATCTGCTTGCAACATTACAAAGGCAGCGTAGATATTTGCGGGCGCGCTCACACAAAAAACACACACACAGAGACACCCCCCCCCAAGATGTCTCAGCAGCTAAAAATAAATGATTAAAGAAATCCAAGGAAAGCACACCAATTATTTTATTTCGGCACGGCGGTTGCTGGGGGAGGCGGTAATCTCTTTGTCTTAATTTTGTATGCTCAAGTCATGAGAAGAATCTATCCGGAACCCGAGAAAGCACCCGAGTTTTCAATACAGGTGGTCCTCGACTTACGACCACAAGGGAGCCCCCCAATTTTTGTCGCTCAGTGAGGCATTTTTTAAAAAAGCGAGTTCCGCCCCGTTTTACGATTTTTTCTTGCCGCGTTTGCTAATTGAATCGCCGTGGTTGTGAAGCTAGTGATGCGGTTGTTAAGTGAATTGACTTTGCTTGGCAGAAGGTCGCAAAAGCGGATCGCGTGACCGCGGGGTGCTGCGACCGTCATAAATAGGAACCAGGGCTCAAGCACCTGAATGTAAATCGTATGTCCGTGGGAATGCCGCAACACTTGTAAGTGTGAAAAATAGTCATGAATCCTCTTTTTTTCAGTGCCGTCGTAACTTTGAAGAGGTCACTAAACGAACTGTTGTAAGTTGAGGACCTCTTGTATCCCTTGAAGTCACATCTGACTTGAAGAGGTCACAGGCAAGCTGGTTTTTTTTCTTGTTTTGAAATTAATTATTTTTTTAAAAAAAAAAATCCCCCATATTTTGGCTTCGATGCTGTTTCTAACTTTGAACGGTCCCTAAATGAACTGTTGTAAATCGAGGACTACCTGAACGGAAGGTGGAAGGAAAACATGAGGGCCAGGTTGAGGTCCATCAATGGAAGCCACCGAGAAGATGGCCAGGAGCTCATTACGATGACCTTCAAAATCAGGACCAGACATAATGAGTGGAAATGGAAACTTGCCTTTATGGATCAGTTCGGCAGTTCGATCCTGACTGGCTCAAGGTTGACTCAGCCTTCCGTCCTTCCGAGGTGGGTAAAAGGAGGACCCAGATTGTTCGGGCCAAGAGGCTGACTCTGTAAACCGCTTAGAGCAGTGTTTCTCAACCTTGGAAGCTTGAAGATGGGTGGACTTCAACTCCCAGAATTCTGGGAGTTGAAGTCCACCCATCTTCAAGCGTCCAAGGTTGAGAAACACTGGCTTAGAGAGAGCTACAAAGCCCTGTGAAGCGGTATATAAACTCTGGGTGCTACTGCTATTGCTATCTTGTTTCTATTTTTGTTCCAATCCTGTTCAAATTCTCATCAAAATCATTCTATTCTATTCTATTCTATTCTATTCTATTCTATTCTATTCTATTCTATTCTATTCTATTCTATTCTATTCTATTCTATTCTATTCTATTCTATTCTATTCTACTCTACTTCTATTTCTACAAACCTATCCTATCTTATCCTATCCTAGACACGATACCACCCACCATAAATATGAGCGTCTGAATTTTGATCGCGTGAGCAAGGAGATGCTACAATGGTCGTAAGTGTGAGCTACGGCCATAAGTCCCTTTTTTCAATACCACTGTAACTTTGAACGGTTACTAAATGCACAGGATGGACCCCAGAGGTGTATTTTTTCAAAATAATCATTTTATCTTTCCGGCGCTTCCCTTCGCCCACCGAGTGATGCTTGGAACCGGTTTCAAAGCGAGGACCCAGCCGGCGTTTAAATTCTCAGCGTAACAAGGGCGTCTCATCTGCTAATTCGTTCCTTTTGTCTGCATCCCCTTCGCAACGCACTCCTGTTTTCTCGCTGTCTACAAACCTAACCCTGGAACGCAACCAGAAAATGTGTTTATGTATATATATAGTGAGAGAGGGAGAGAGGGAAGGGAGGGAGGGAGAGAGGAAAGGGAGGGAGGGAAGGAAGAGAAGAAAGGAGGGAGGGAGGGGAGGGAAAGAGGGAAAGAAGGGAGGGAGGGAGAGAGGGAAGGAAGGGAGGGAGGGAGGGAGGGAAGGAGGGAAGGAAGGAAAAAAGAGAAGGAAGGGAGGGAGGGAGGGAGAGAGAGAGAGGGAGGGTGGGTGGGAGGGAGGGGAGAGAGAGAGGGAAGGGAGGGAGGGAGAGAGGAAAGGGAGGGAGGGAAGGAAGAGAAGAAAGGAGGGAGGGAGGGAGGGAAGGAAGGAAAAAAGAGAAGGGAGGGAGGGAGAGAGAGAGAGGGAGGGTGGGTGGGAGGGAGGGAGAGAGAGAGAGGGAAGGGAGGGAGGGAGAGAGGAAAGGGAGGGAGGGAGGGAGAGAGGGAAGGAAGAGAATAAAGGAGGGAGGGAGGGGAGGGAGAGAGGGAAAGAAGGGAGGGAGAGAGGGAAGGAAGAGAATAAAGGAGGGAGGGAGGGGAGGGAGAGGGAGGAATGGAGGGAGAGAGGGAAGGAAGGGAGGGAGAGAGGGAAGGCAGAGAAGAAAGGAGGGAGGGAGGGGAGGGAGAGAGAGAAGGAAGGGAGGGAGGATGGGAGGGAGAGAGAGGGAACGAAGGAAGGAAGAAAGGAAGGAAGAAAGGGAAGGAGGAGAGAGAGAGATGTTTTCAACACTAGGCCTTCCATGCGAGCAATAAATGAAATTTGTTGCTGGCTCGCTCAAGTGGGCGTCAAAAGCATATAAATATCCTCATCCTGCCATATTTGACGATGCGGCCTTTAAAATCCAACACGACGACTTGCGAGGGAAAAAAATAAAAACAATAACAAATGGCCGGATTTTTTTTTTTTTTTTTAAAAGCCGGGTTGCGTTCGAGGGAAACGGGAGGCCGACGGATTTTGTGGGGTTTTTTTGTTTTCTGTGTTGGTGTTTTGACTTTTTTTTTTTTTTACAGCTGCCTTTCTAAACTGGGATCTGGGTGGGAGGAGTCTAATGAGCTGGAACCGACGAAATGGAGCGGCAACTGTTTGCTAAATCTTTTAACCTCCTTCTCCAGAGCTTTTTTTTTTATTATTATTAGGGACGGGGGACTAATAAGACAGGGAACTTTCTAAATTATTCCGTTTAACAGGTTGTTATTTATTCCGGCGTTCGTGGTGCAACACGTCTTTTCCTAGACCAAACGCTGGATAAATTGGGCAAAAAATGGGAATAGGAGCAGTCCTCGACTTATGACCGTAATGGAGCCCATCATTTACAGGGGTAAGTGATCGCCAGTGGCAGTATTCAGCCAGTTCTATCTGGTTCGGACAAACCTGTAGCGGTGGTGGCAGGAGGCTCCGCCCACCTGCCTGGATGTCATCACATCCCATTGTTGACATTCTGCGCATACGCAAAAGGTCCTGTAAATGCGCGCGCACTCGCATTTGCGAACCGGTAGCGAAGGTAAGTGAATACCACTCCTGGTGATGACGGTCGTAAAGCAGGTTATCACGTAACAGATCTGATTATTATGAACTCGTAACTAATGAAGCTAATAATAATAATAACGGTTGGACTATGTTCTGTCCCCGTCCCACACACGCACCCCCACAGACGGCCTGGAGTTAATAAGCCACACGACAAAGTCTTTGAAGATAAAGCTGGCAGCAACCCAGTGGCTAGCTGCCAATTCAGACTTTACTCACACAAAACAAAGATTAGACTGCCAGCATTCCGATAAAGCAGGCAAGGTTTCAACAATACAAGGATTAGTCCAAATGCAGTCCGACAAGGCAGGCAAAGTCCAGTAACGCAGAGATCATGGATTATTTCTAGTTTTTGCTCGTCACAAACTGAACTGGCCACCACACCCACATTTATACCCTGTGGGGTGTGGTCCAGTGACTCAGCTAATCTCTGGCACGCCTTCCCCTCTGCTGCGCACGCTTCTCCCTGCGCCTCTGCCGAGGGTCCAGCCAGCACTTATCTCCTTCGTCGCTGTCCACCTGTGGCTGCGGGGACATGCTTGGCTCTGGGCCTATCTCTTGGCCTTGGGTGTCCTCCGGAGGCATTGCCAGAGAGGAGGGTCCTGGAGAGGGAGGCCTTGCCAACTCCTCTTCCTCACTCTCAGAGTCTGCATCTGTCGATAGCCCAGGCTCAGGCAACGGAGCCACAACAGACTAGGCCAGCGGTCACCAACTGGTGGTCCGTGGACCATTGCTGGTCCATGAGAAAATTTTGGTGATCCACAGAAAAATTATTTGCATTTTTTATATTGCTCTAAATCAGGGGTCCTCAAACTACGGCCCCTGGGATGGATACATGCAATAAACGCTTGTTGTTGCTGCAGAGAGTCTCCCCCTTCGGGGTCTTTTTGTGTGGGTTGGAGGGGGGCAGAAATTCCGACTGGGGTCTGCTTCAGCCTCCTGGTGTGGGGCTTTGGGCAAAGGCTGGAGGGAAGCGCCGCTGGTGCTGAAAAGCCGGTGGGCCTCGTTCCAGTGGGACTGCATCATGGCCTGGAACTGGCTGACCATCTCAGCCCGCTGAGCCTCCAGGTGCCGATACCTGGCCTTGCACTCCCACAGGTCTTCCCTCTGCTTGGAAAGCCTATGCTCCTAGTCCTCAGTGAGGTGCTTCTGCTGAGCTCCTTCTCAGTCAGACCTAATTTGAACTGAGCTGTTTTCCCAACTCTTTCTCATGGTGGCTGCTTAGCTCCAGCAACTGCTTTCTGTTGGGGCCCTAAGGAGCCCGGGAGGGCAGGTGAGGAGTGGCTGGGAGGGGAGGGGTAAATAGAGGCTGGCGCGACGCCCCTCCACATGAGTGACATTGAGTTGGCCACGCCCACCCAGTCACATGATCACCTAGCCACGCCCACCCAGCGGGTCATTAGGCAGATCATATTAGTGGTCCTCAGGATTTAAAATTATGAATTTAGTGGTCCCTGAGGTCCGAAAGATTGGGGACCCCCTGGACTAGTAGACCTCCGAGGTCCCTTCCAGGTCTATTTTGATTGATTGAACTTTTTTTTTTTGTGGCGGTTTTTAAGTGAGTCTGCAGTCATTAAGTGACTGCTGTGGCCTTTGAGTGAACCCATTGCTCACTATTTTATTTATCTATGAAATTTCCTTGCCATCCATCTCGTTTTGAAGCGATTACCTCATAAAGACATTAAAATGATCAAAGGTAAAAATTCCCAACAGAATACAATGAAAGGACTACTCATTACTGTCCGTTCAAAGTTACAACGGCGCTGAAAAAAGTGGCGTATGATCATTTTTCCCACTTATGACCGTTGCGGTATCTCCATGGTCCCGTGATCAAACTCCAGACGCTGGGCAGCTGACTCATATTTATGACGGTTGCAGTGTCCCTCTTTGCGACCTTCCAACAAGCCAATGGGGAAGCTAGATTCACTTAACAACCGTGTTATTAATTTAACAACATCAGTGATTCACTTAACCATTTTTGGCAAGGTAGGTTGTAAAACGGGCAAAACTCACTTTACAACGGTCTCACTTAGCAACATAAATTTTGGGCTCCGTTGTGGTCGTAAGTCGAGTTACCAACTGTAACCAGCCGATCAGTTGAAACGTCGAGGACTTCTTTAATGACGCTGCATTGTTCTGCCATTTTTAATTTTCTTTCTAAACTGTTTCTACAGGTAGCGACCAATTCAGAATCCATTGGATATTTTTCAAATTAACCAGAGCAATGACAACAATAAAAACAATAAACGTTCTATCAAAAATTTCCAAGGCACCCGAAGGCCAGAGAAGGAATAATGGATGGAAACTGAACAAGGAGAGATTTAACCTGGAAATAAGGAGAAATTTCCTGACACTGAGAACAATCAACCCATGGAACAGAAGTTGCCTTCAGAAGTTGTGGGAGCTTCATCACTGGAGACTTTCAGGAAGAGATTGGACTGCCATCTGTCAGAAATGGTGTAGGGCAGTTGATGGCTAACCTTTTTGCCGTTGCGTGCCAAAAGCCTTGGCAGAAAGAGCCTTGGTAGTACAAGGGTTTAAGGCACCCTATTATTAAGCTGCTTAAGACCAGCTGCCTGCAATTACTGCAGGGTTCGAATCTCGCCAAGGCTCAAGGTTGACTCAGCCTTCCATCCTTTCTAAGGTAGGTGAAATGAGGACCCAGTTTGTGGGGGCAATAAGCTGACTTTGTATAAATATACAAAAGGATGAAGGCTATTGCTGAGCACATTGTAAGCCGCCCTGAGTCTTCGGAGAAGGGCGGCATATAAATCAAATTTAAAAAAAAAAAAAAAAAAAAAAAAAGCGGGGGGTAGCAGGGGGTGGTCGCGCGCCCGCATGGCCACACCCATAATTCAATGCCTCCCTACCCCTCGCGTATGTACATGCGAGCCCCCCGCGCTCTCCCCGCTTTTGGCACGCAACGGCAAAAAGGTTACCAATGGGCCCGGTAGGCCCTTTTTTCACCCTCCCCAGGCTCCAGAGGCTTTCTTGGAGCCTGGGGAGGGCGGAAACATCCTTCCCCACCCCACAGAGGCCCTCCAGAGGCTGGAAACAGCCTCTTTCCCGACTTCCCGTGGGCCTGGATGGCCCGAAAATCACCTGGCCGGCGCACATGCGTGCTGGAGCTGAGCTACGATAACACTCGCGTGCCCACAGATATGGCTCCATGTGCCATCTCTGGCACGTGTGCCATAGGTTCGCCATCACGGGTGTAAGGTCTCCTGCTTGGGCAGGGGGTTGGATTAAATGACCTACAAGTTCCCTTCCAACTCTGTTAATCTGACTACCAGAAACCATGGATGGCAGTGAATCAAGGAGAGAAGCAACCTGGAATTAAGGAGAAACAGTGAGGACAATTAACCAGTGGAACAGCTTGCCACCAGAGGTTGTGGGAGCTTCATCACTGGAAGCTTTCAAGAAGAGTCTGGACTGCCATCTGTCAGAAATGGTGTAGGTTCTCCTGCTTGGGCAGGGTTGGGGTTGGACTAGATGACCTACAAGGTCCCTTCCAACTCTGTTAAATCTGTCTGTTAAAAAGTTGCAATACAGATCGATAAGTGACTGGCTCGCTCCAGGCCAAGCAATGTTGATCACAAGCCAACTGCTCTTGGCAGTCTTTCGCAACCTTGGCAATTTTAAGATGTACAGCTCCAAATTTCTGTTGCTACGTGAGACATTGGTTAAGCGAGTTTTGCCCCGTTTAACGACCTTTCTTGCCACGGTTGTTAAGTGAATCACTGCAGTTAAGTTACTACCACAGTTCTTAAGAGAATCTGGCCTCCCCATGGACTTTGCGACATAACGTTTGGGCTCAATTGTGGTCGTAAGTTGAGGACTGACGGTATTTTTGACAGTTCGGGTGAAGGCGATAAGCAAATTCTCCTACTTGAGCAGAGGGCTGGACTAGAAGACCTCCAAGGTCCCTTCCAGCTCTATTCTAAATTACAACCACAACCACAATTGAACCAAAAATTTCCATTGCTAATCCAGGCCGTTGTTAAGTGAGTTTTGCCCCATTTTACAACCTTTCTTGCCAGAATTGTTAAGCGAATCACTGCACTCGTTAAGTGAGTACCAAGGTTGCTAAGTGAATCTGGCTTCCCCATTGACTTTGCTTATCCAGAGGATCACAAAAAGGGATCATGTGACCCCGGGATGCTGCAACCGTCATAACTACGAGTCAGTTGCCAAGCGTCCGAATTTTGATCCCATGACCACGGAGCTCCTGCAATGGTCATAAGCGTGAAAAACGGTCGTAAGTCACCTTTTTTTTCAGTGCCGATGTAACTTCGAATGATCACTAAGCAAAGCGTTGTAAGTCAAGGATTGCCTGCACAGTCAAAGTGCCCTGAAATCCTGTAACTTCGAACGGTCACTAAACGAACTGTTGTAAGTCGAGGACAGCCTCTGTTGTCAAAGGACATTCAGGATGGGGAGATCCAAGATTGTTGTGGTCCGCCAGCAGCCTGCGGAGCTGGCAGCGGAGTCGGACAGTGAGGAGGCTGGGGAGGACCATGGGCCAGTCCTGGAGGCTGGGGAAGGCCCGGATGAGGGCTCTGCGTTGGAAGCAAAGATGGGGCCAGGGCCATCGGGGAGTGAGGTGCAGACTCCAGAGCCTCCAGAGGCTGACAGCAGAGAGGCAGAGGAACAGGAGGAGCCTGTTCCTAGTGCACGCATGCGCAGAGCTGCCAGAAGGCAAGAGTAGCTAAAGCAAAAAGGACGACTCAGGAGTAAGGCCAAGAAATGATTGGCCCCTCCCATAAGGCTTAAAAGACCATCAACGGCTCTTGGGCTCTTTGTCGGAAAACAACGTTGATAGATTTGTTTCTTGTCTTGCTGCATTTATTTCTTGTCGGCGTCTTCTGCTTCTGAACTTTTGCCAAGAGAAGCCTTTGGCAGTTTGCCTAATTACACCAAGGTTGGTGATTAGACTGAAGAATTTGTCTTATGAAGGATTTGTTTTGAATTAGTTTGGACTATGCTGAGAATGAGTTAATTCTCAGCTGTTCTAATAAAGTCTGTTTTTTTTTAGAACTGATTGCGTCTGATAATACCTACTTGGGCCTGGGTCACAACAGAGACCGGCTGTTTCAAGTCCCGGGTTCAAATCCACCTAGCCAGAGAATCCCAGCCCCGCGTGTGTTAACCCCACCAAAAGCAGGCTGCCATCTTCTACACCTCCTAAACCTGGGGAATGAATAAACCAGCAATGGTTGCTTAACAGGCCTGAAAATGTTTTTCGAGCTGACCTGCTTCTCTACAACGTAGCCGCCCCATTTTCCTCGCTCTAACTACCTGTTAATTAAACCCTTGGTTTTAATTAGTTTCATTAGTTGCTTATTTCCTCCTTTATTTGATTGAGGGGTGGGGGGAAATGTCCCCAGGCTGACTGTGGGGAGACTTTCCTATTTCTTCTCTTTAGCACCTTGAGATTGTTGGGTTTCTGGGTCAAAATGTTGGTTTTCTCGAGATGAATTTGTTTGTTTGTTTGTTTGTTTGTTTGTTTGTTTGTTTGTTTTATTAGATTTATATTCCGCCCTACTCCCGAAGGACTCAGGGCGGTGAACAGGCCCAAAATAAAATACATAGATACAAAAGTTAAAAGACATAATTAAAACCAGATTAAATAATTTAGCCCGAGACAATTAAAAGATCCCAATAATTTAAAACAGATTAAAATTTTGATTTAAAAGAATTTTAAAACAGGGGAGAAAATTAGGCCAGGCCGGCTTGCTGGAATAGGAGAGTCTTAAGAGCACGGCGGAAAGTGCGTAGATCCGGGATCCTCCGTATCTCTGGGGGGAGCTCGTTCCAGATAGTGGGTGCCCCCACAGAGAAGGCCCTCCCCCTGGGGGCCGCCAGTCGACATTGTTTAGCTGACGGCACCCAGAGGAGCCCCTCTCTATGAGAGCGTACCGGCCGGTGGGAGACTGCTTGTGGTAGTAAACGGTCCCGTAAATAACCAGGTCCTAAGCCATGGAGCGCTCTAAAGGTGGTAACCAAAACCTTGAAGCGCACCCGGAAGACCACCGGGAACCAGTGCAGCTCGCGCAAGAGAGGTGTCACACGGAAGCGCCATGTTGCTCCCATAACCACCTGCGCGGCCACACTCTGTGCCAGTTGGAGCCTCCGGGTGCTCCTCAAGGGGAGCCCCATGTAGAATTTCACTCTGTTACCTGCAAGGATTGGTTCAATCCATCAGAACAGAGCTGGAAGGGACCTTGGAGGTCTTCTAGTCCAGCCTCCTGCTCATACAGGAGGTTCAGGGGGATGTCTTCTTCAGGGGCCGAGGAGGAGCCCAGGGTTAGTTTGCAAAGACAGTGCAACTTAAGCTTATGGCCCAGAATATGATAGTTCAGAGTGTCTGTGGAGATTCTCAGTCATCCAAGTCATGGAGGCAACTGGACTTCCTTGGTTTTTCTTTGAAGACGTTTCGCTTCTCCTCCAAGAAGCTTCTTCAGCTCTGACTGGATGGTGGGGAACGGAAGGATTTATACTCCTTGCAGACAGCTGGTCGTTTGCATCCTTTTTAGAGAGTTGTTGAGGCCACCTGTCAAAACTGAACAGCCCTCGCTCAACAAAGGAGGAGGGATACAGGTTAACAAAGTTGGAAGGGACCTTGTAGGTCATCTAGTCCAACCCCCCGACTAAGCAGGAGACCCTACACCATTTCTGACAAATGGCAGTCCAATCTTTTCTTGAAAGTCTCAAGTAATGAAGCACCCACAACGTCCGAAAGCAACTTCTGTTCCATGGGTTGATTGTTCTCACTGTCAGAAAGTTCCTCCTCATTTCTAGGTTGAATCTCTCCTTGATCAGTTTCCATCCATTATTCCTTGTCTGGCCTTTGGGTGCTTTGGAAAATAGCTTGACCCCCTTCCTCTCTGTGGCAGCCCCTCAAATATTGGGAGGCTGCTATCCTGTCTCCCCTGGTCCTTCTCTTCACTAGACTAGCCATGCTCAGTTCCTGCAACCGTTCATCGTACATTTTAGCCTCCAGTCCCCTAATCATCTTTCTTGCTCTTCTCTGCACTTTTTCTAGAGTCTCAACACCTTTTTTATAGTGTGGTGACCAAAAATGGACACAGTACTCTAGGTGTGGTTCAGGGGTGGGTTCTAAATTTTTTTACTACCAGTTATGTGGACGTGGCTTATTTTGTGGGCGTGGCTTGATGGTCATGTGACAATTCTTTAGGATTTAGCAGAGGAACTGGTCGACCAGGCTTTTAACTGCTTGCAGAGCTGTACCGGTCTACTCATTTGTTTATGGAGGCACCGGTCTACTCATTTATTTTTGCAGCCACTGATCTACTCATGTATTTTTGCAGGCACTGATCTACCCATTTATTTTTGCAGGCACTGATCTACTCATGTATTTTTGCAGGCACTGATCTACCCATTTATTTTTGCAGGCACTGATCTACTCATGTATTTTTGCAGGCACTGGCCTACCCATTTATTTTTGCAGGCACTGATCTACTCGTGCATTTTTGCAGGCACTGACCTACCCATTTATTTTTGCAGGCACTGATCTACTCATGTATTTTTGCAGGCACTGGTCTACTCATGTATTTTTGCAGGCACTGGCCTACCCATTTATTTTTGCAGGCACTGATCTACTCATGTATTTTTGCAGGCACTGATCTACCCATTTATTTTTGCAGGCACTGATCTACTCATGTATTTTTGCAGGCACTGGCCTACCCATTTATTTTTGCAGGCACTGATCTACTCATGTATTTTTGCAGGCACTGGCCTACCCATTTATTTTTGCAGGCACTGATCTACTCGTGCATTTTTGCAGGCACTGGCCTACCCATTTATTTTTGCAGGCACTGATCTACTCATGTATTTTTGCAGGCACTGGCCTACCCATTTATTTTTGCAGGCACTGATCTACTCATGTATTTTTGCAGGCACTGATCTACTCATGTATTTTTGCAGGCACTGGCCTACCCATTTATTTTTGCA
Organism: Pantherophis vulpinus; assembly: GCA_037215915.1. NCBI lineage: Eukaryota > Metazoa > Chordata > Lepidosauria > Squamata > Colubridae > Pantherophis > Pantherophis vulpinus. The sequence continues at coordinate 8,982,217 of JAXLNS010000001.1, forward strand.
GGCACTGATCTACTCATGTATTTTTGCAGGCACTGGCCTACCCATTTATTTTTGCAGGCACTGATCTACTCATGTATTTTTGCAGGCACTGGCCTACCCATTTATTTTTGCAGGCACTGATCTACTCATGTATTTTTGCAGGCACTGGCCTACCCATTTATTTTTGCAGGCACTGATCTACTCGTGCATTTTTGCAGGCACTGGCCTACCCATTTATTTTTGCAGGCACTGATCTACTCATGTATTTTTGCAGGCACTGGTCTACTCATGTATTTTTGCAGGCACTGGTCTACTCATTTGTTTTCTTTTAACACTGATCAGCTGTAGGGCGGCCCTTTGAAGCCCCACGGCAAGAGTTTAAAGAGTTTTTTTTCCTTCTAGCCATCAGCTGGGACTCAGGAGGCAGCAATAGATTGGGGGTGGGGCCAAATAAAAGGTAAGAATAACGCGGGGGGAGGCGGGGGGGCAGAACCGGTTCGGTGACATCATATCGTCACCGCTATCGGCTTGGGAGAACCGGGCCGAACCGGGAGGAACCCACCACTGGTGTGGTCTTACTAAGGCAGAGTGGATACCACATCATCTGTCTCCCGTCTACAACACAGTCCTTTCAGCAGTTCCAAGAAGGCTCCACAGGCTCCTGAGGACACAGATTAAACCTCCAAGTGGCCTCAACGGCTCTCTAAAAGGATGCAAATGACCAGCGGAATATAAATCCTTCCATTCCCAACCATCCAATGAGAACTGAAGAAGCTTCTTGGATGAGAAGCGCAATGTCTTCAAAGAAAAACCAAGAAAGTCCAATTGTCTCTTGAATAAGCACCTTTGGGTGACAACTCCGACTGTGGAAGTGGCCTCTAACTTTGATAGCAAGAGAATTTGAAGCAACCGGAAGACAGGTAGTCCTCGATTTACGACCACAATTGGGCTCAAACTTCCTGTTGCTAAGCGAGGCAGTGGTTAAGCGAATTTGCCTCATTTTACTAACTTCCTTGACACAGCTGTTAAGCGAATCACTGCAGATGTTAAGTCAGTAACCCAGTTGTTAAAGTGAATCTGGCTTCCCCCTTGACTTGGCTTGTCGGAAGGTCGCAAAAGCGGATCCCGTGACCCGTCATAAATATGAGCCAGTTGCTAAGCATCTGAATTTTGATCACTTCACCATGGGGATACGGCAATAGTCGTAAAGTGTGAAAAATGATCCTAAGTGACTTTTTTCAAGGCCGTTGAATGGTCTCTAAATGAATTGTTGTAAGTCGAGGACGACCTGTGCGAAATGAAAATGGTTGCAGTTAGGATTCTCAGCCTGCGAGATGGAAAGCAGCTGTGGCTCTCACCTTATAGGGACAAGCAGGGGTGAAATCCAGCAGGTTCTGACAGGTTCTGTAGAACCGGTAGCAGAAATTTTGAGCAGTTCGGAGAACCGGCAAAGACCACCACTGGCTGGCCCCAGAGTGGGGTGGGAGTGGAGATTTTGCAATATCCTTCCCCCAGGAGTGGGGAGGGAATGGGGATTTTGCAGTATCCTTTCCCTGCCACGCCCACCAAGCCACGCCCACAGAACCAGTAGTAAAAAAAATTGGATTTCACCACTGGAGACAAGTAATTGCAAGTTGTTGCATGGAAACTCCAGTTGTGGGTCTTTGTCCCCCTTGGGGGAAAAGGGGGGAAAACATCTGGGCCCCAAGGAGGACAACGAGAAGGAAACATTCTAGGAGGAGGTCAGATAGGAACCCAAGACATGGTTTGCTCTGAAGGACCTTCAAGATGGACTTCTCCACCTACTATGGACCCACCGTCACTTAGTTCCCCAGAGAACCTGCGCTCTGGACCCCACCCAATTCTTCAACCCACCTGAATACACCCTCCCCCCACTCTGTTGTTGCTTCGGCTGTCCATTTCCTGAGGTGATCTAGCTTGGAGAAAGGAGAAGAAGGAAAGAGGGAAGAAGAGGGAGAGAAGGAGGGAGAAATTAAGGAGTGGAGAGGAAGGATGAGGGAGAAGGGAGGGAAGAAATGAGGGAGGGAGGGAAAGGAAGGAAGGAAGAAAGGAAGGAAGAGAAAGAAAGGGAGGGAGGGAGAGAAAGGGAGGAAGAAAGAAAAAGAAAGAAAGAAAGAAAGAAAGAAAGAAGGAAGGAAAGAAGAAGAGATAGAGAGAAAGAAAGAGGGAGGGAGGGAGAAGAAAGGAAATAAATTGGGAGAAGAAAAGGAGGGAGAGAGAGAAGGAGGGAAGGTAGGTAGGAAGGAAGAAGGTAAAGAAAGAAAGAAAAAGAAAGAGGGAAGGAGGGAGGGAGAAGGAAGGAAATAAAGTGGGAGAAGGAAGGGAGGGAGGGAGGAAGAAGAGAAAGAGAAAGAAAGAAAGAAAGAGGGAGGGAGGAAGGAAAGAAGGAAATAAAGTTGGAGAAAGGAGGGAAGGAGAGGGAGAGAAGGAGGGAAGGAATGAAGGAAGAAAAAAGGAATAGAGAAAGAAAGAAAGAAAGAAAGAAAAGAAAGAGAAAGAAAGAAAGAGAAAAGGAGGGAGAAGGAAAGAAGGAAGAGAGGGAGGGAGGAAAGAAGGAAATAAAGTGGGAGAAAGGAGGGAAGGAGAGGGAGAGAAGGAGGGAAGGAACGAAGGAAAGAAAAAGGAATAGAGAAAGAAAGAAAAAAGAAAGAAAAGAAAGAAAAAGAGGGAGGGAGGGAGAAGGAAGGAAGGAAGGACCCCAATTCAAACAGGCCCACTCCTGGGTCAGCCAGCAGGCGAAGGAAGGCCTCCCTGAGGGAAAGGGGGCTCCTTTGGACGAGCGAAGCCTCCTGAGCGAAGCCCCCTCCCCCGACTTTCCTCCTTGGACAAACAGGACACACCTGGGGGAGGGGAGGGGGAGAGGCCTCTGCTTTCCCCCTCCACCGCCAAAGAGAGAGTCCCGCGTGGCCCCTTTCCCACTCTGACAGCCTCCACAGGCCACAATGGTGGGGAGGGGGGGAGGGGCAGAGAAGGATGTGTGTGTGGGGGGCGGAGGGCCCGTCGGTCACTGTGAAGGGCCTCTCCTCCCCCTCCCTCCCCTTCCCCACTCGCAATTGCCCATTGAAAGCCGCGACGGCCCCACGGATGCGCTGGCAACCCTCTCCGTGACATGACAGGAAGAAGTGACAGCTTTTTATTAGTGCGATCACAGCCAGGAGTTTTTAAAATAGAGTAATCGGCGCAAACAAAAGCAATTTCGCCCTACCACCCCCTCCCCCTCCTCTCCTCCGTCCCCCCCCTTCCACCTCCCCCCTCCCCCCGGTCCCCTCGCCTGCCTTCTCTCCCCCCCCCACTCCCCACGAAATGCTCATTCTGAATAAATGATCTGGTTTTAATCAAGCAGCTCATCACGCATTCCCAAACAGACACAAACGCCTTTTAATTAACAGAAGTCAAGAGTTATATTGTAATTGCAATGTTTTTTTTTTTTTTTTCCCTTCCCCAACTGCCCAGATGACAGGGCTGGTCCCCAGGCGGTGAAAAGTACAGCTTTTATTTTTATTTTATCTCTTCCCCACCCAGTGCTTGCTTTTCCAGGTGGTCCTTGATTTACGACCGTTACGATCAGTGATGGGACTCAAGTAATTTAACAACCGGTTCTCTGCCCTAATGATTTCTTCCAACAACCAGTTTGCCAAACTGTTCAGAAAGTTAACAACCGGTTCTCCCGAATTGGCTGAATCCCATCACTGGTTACGACGGTGCCGGAAAAAAAGAGGAATTGGGGTTGGTCCTCGCACTTACGGCCGTCAGGGAGGGAGGTCCTTGAATGAGGGTCGTGTGATCGCGATTCGGGTGTCTGGAAACCGGCCTTCTTTTATATTATAGGTAGTCTTCGATTTACAACCGTTTGTTTAGTGCCGGCCTTCTTTTACGTTTGCAGGTAGTCCTCGACTTATGACCATTCATTTAGCGAACGTTCGCAGTTAGGATGGTGCTGGAGAAAAGGGACTTAGGGCTGGTCCTCGCATTTATGGCCAGCATTCAGCCTCATTTCCCTAACGAGGGTAGGTGGCAATTACCAAATTAAACATCCTCCGCACATCAAAATGTTCTCCAAACAGACATTTGTTCCCTTGTATATAAAAGGATCCCTGGTGGTGCAGAGGAATGCAGTATTGTATTGTATTGTACTATATTGTTCTGTTCTGTTCTGTTCTGTTCTGTTCTGTTCTGTTCTGTTCTGTTCTCTTTTCTCTTCTCTTCTCTTCTCTTCTCTTCTCTTCTCTTCTCTTCTCTTCTGTTCTTTCCAATTCCAATTCCATTCATATGTATTCATTTCTAATTCTATTCTTTCTATTTCATTCTAGTTATTCTGCATTCTAGGGTTAGAATGCAGTATTGTATTGTATTGTATTGTATTGTGTTGTGTTCTGTTGTGTTGTGTTGTATTGTATTGTATTGTTCTCTTCTGTTCTGTTCTTTCCAATTCCAATTCCATTCATTTGTATTCATTTCTAATTCTATCCTTTCTATTCCATGCTAGTTATACTGCATTCTAGAGTTAGAATGCAGTATTGTATTGTACTATACTGTATTGTACTGTACTGTACTGCATTGCATTGCATTGTACTGTACTATATTGTGTTCTGTTCTGTTCCGTTCTGTTCCGTTCTATTCTTTCCAATTCCAATTCCAATTCCAATTCCAATTCCAATTCCAATTCCAATTCCAATTCCAATTCCATTCATTTGTATTCTATTCTTTCTATTCCATTCTATTCTAGAGCCATGGTGGCCCAGCGGTTAGAATGCAGTATTGCAGGCTGACTCTGCCCACTGCCAGCAGTTTGATCCTGACCGGCTCAAGGTTGACTCAGCCTTCCATCCTTCCGAGGTTGGTAAAATGAGGACCCAGATTGTTGGGGGTGGAGGGGCAAGATGTTGACTCGGTAAACTGCTTAGAGAGGGCTGTAAAGCAGTGTGAAGCGGTATTTCTAACTGTTATTGCTATTAAGAGTGCAGAGAAGAGCAACAAAGCTGATTAGGGGCCCGGAGGTTAAAACATATGAAGAACGGTTGCAGGAACTGGGTATGTCGAGTTTGATGAAAAGATGGACTAGGGGTGACATGATAACAGTCTTCCAATATTTGAGGGGCTGCCCCAAAGAAGAGGGAGTCAAGCTATTCTCCAAAACACCTGAGGGTAGGACAAGAAGCAATGGGTGGAAACTAATTAAGGAGAGAAGCAACCTGGAATTAAGGAGAAACTTCCTAATAGTGAGGACAATTAACCAGTGGAACAGCTTGCCACCAGATTTTGTGGGTGCTCCATCACTGGAGGCTTTTAAGAAGACTCTGGACAACCATTAGCTTGAAATGGTATAGGATCGCCTGCTTGAGCAGGAGGTTGGACTAGAAGACCTCTAGGGTCCCTCCCAGCTCTGTTATTCTGTCATTCTTTCAAATTTTGTACATCTTGCAGTTTTATTTGAGACAGGCCATTCTTTATCCTTCCTCTTTACGATCCTTTGATTCCCCTTTCACTGGGTGGAATTTGCATTTCCGGAATCAGGGATGAAAGCCGACTTTGATTTCTCGCAGCCTTTCCGAAAATTTCTACGGTGAGGAATTTATATTACTGGAGGGAACGGCACGCCACGCCAATTTATAGATGAAGGTTCTTGCGTAGCAGGAGAAGAAAAAAAAAGGGAGGAAAAAAAACTTTGTCCGCAGATACTTCTGGATTTCATGCCAACTTGGCAAAGGAAAAATAGAAAAAAGTTCAAAGAGAAGCCGAAATGGAACAGATGATATTGGGGGAGGCGAAAAGAATAAAATTAAGCGAAGAATGCAAATATTGTCGAAAGCCCAAATGCATTTGGAGAAGCGGTTTATGCGAGTTGTAAATTCTCACCTTTGAGGAGAGCTGTTGAGAAAAAAGTAACCAAGCCATATTTAGAAGGATAGAGCACTTAGGGAAGTTGGGGGGGGTCTTCTCAGTTGCACTGGGAGAATTCTGTTTCATCCTACGCAGACAGGTAATCCTCGACGTACGACCGCAGTCGGGAGCAGTATTTCTGTCGCTAAGCAAGACGGTTGTTGAGTCAGCCACGTTTTACGACCTTTTATTGCCACAGTCGTTCGGCAAATTACTGCAGTTCAGTGGTGGGTTTCAAATTTTTTTACTCCCGGTTCTGTGGGCGTGGCTTGGTGGATGTGGCCTAGCTTGGTGGGCGTGGCTTGGTGGGCATGACAGGGGAAGGATACTGTAAAATCTCCATTCCCTCCCCAATCCAGGGGAAGGTTACTGCGAAATCCCCATTTCCTCCCGATCAGCTGGGACTCGGGAGGCAGAGAATAGATGGGGGCGGGGCCAGTCAGAATTTTTATTACCGGTTCTCCGAACTACTCAAAATTTCCGCTACCAGTTCTCCAGAACTGGTCAGAACCTGCTGAAACCCACCTCTGCTGCGGTTGTTAAGTGAATCGCATGATAAAAGGTTTATCAGTTGTACGGATAGCCCAGAGGTGGGTTTCAGCAGGTTCTGACCAGTTCTGGAGAACCGGTAGCGGAAATTTTGAGTAGTTCGGAGAAATTCTGACTGGCCCCACTCCCATCTATTCTCTGCCTCCCAAATCCCAGCTGATTGGAAGGAAATGGAGATTTTGAGGTAACCTTCCCCCGGAGAGGGGTGGGAATGGAGATTTTACAGTATCCTTCCTCTGCCACGCCCACCAAGCCATGCCCACCAAGCTATGCCACGCCCAGCCAGCCACACCCACAGAACCGGGAGTAAAAAATTTTGAAACCCACCACTGAGGTAGCCCTCAACTTACGACCTCCGTGGAGCCCCAAATTTCCGTTGCTAAGTGAGACATTGGCTAAGTGAGTTTTGTTCCATTTTACAACATTTCTTGCCATGTTTGTTAGGTGAATCGTTGCAGTGATTAAATTAGTCACACACAGAGGTGGCATTCAGTCGGTTCGGACCGGTTCACTCAAACCGGTAGCGGAAATCGTGGGTCGGCCTGTCCATCCGCCCCGGCTCGATGCCATCTATTTAGGCACGTTTTTGAAGCCGGGCGCAGGCGTGGAAAGCAGGCGCACACAGAACCGGTAGTAACATAATGTGAATCCCACTGCTGGTCACATGGTTGTTAAGTGAATCTGGCTTCCATGTTGGCTTTGCTGTCAGAAGGTCGCAAAAGGGGATTGCGTGGCCCTTGGGGACACTGCGACCGCCATAAATATGAGCCAGCTGCCAAGCGTCAGAATGTGGATCGGGTTGGGATGCTGCAATGGTCGTAAGTGTGAAAAACGGTCATCGGTCATTTTTTTGAGTGCCGTTGTAACTTCGAACGGTCCCTAAACGAATGGTTGTAAGTCGAGGTCTGTACCTCTAATGTAATAAGTGACACTTGACTTCCTAAAGACACTGGTGAATTTCCGCTTAAATTGGCACCCATCGAAAGTGAAAATTGCTCCCGTGCATGTGTGCATATTTTCACATCCCTACTGACACCTTAAACTGTCTTGACAATTTGCATTTCCATATGCAATGCTCGCCTAGCGTAAATATTTCCATGCGCAGTTTTCTCTCCACGTTCGCACATGTTTTGCACCCTGTTTTGAGAGCAGGGGATTTCGCCCATCCCTGTTTTTTAAGAAGGGTGCAGCCCAGATAATAAAGACAGGCAGTCCTCAACTTACGACCGCAAGGGAGCCCCAAATTTCCCCGTGGCGAAGTGAGACGTTGGTGAAGCGGGCTTTGCCCCCCCATTTGGCGACTTTTCTTGCCACAAGTCGTTAAGTGAATCACTGCAGTGGGTAAATTGGTGACACGGTAGTTACGCTAATCTGACTTTGCTTGTCGGAAGGTCGCAAAAATATGACCCCCAAGGGACACTGCGATTGTCATAAATATGAGTCAGTTGCCAAGGGTCTGAATTTTGATTCTGTGACCATGGGGGAGGCTGTAACAGTCATAAATGTGAAACACTGTCATAAATCACCTTTTTCTGAAACTTTGGTCGCTAAATGAACTGCTGTAAGTCAAGGACTACCTGTACATTTCTCTGCTAAAGGTAGTCCTCGATTTACAACCACAAGAGCCCAAAATTTCTGTTGTTCCGCGAGACATTTGTTAAGTGAGTTTTGCCACCTTTCTTAAGGTTGTTAAGAACCTTAACGGTTCTTAACGGTTAAGTGAATCACTGCATGGTTGTTAACTGAATCACTGCAGTTGTTAAGTCAATAAGATGGTTGTTAAGTGAATCTGGCTTTCCCCATTGACTTTGGTCCTCAGAAGGTCGCACCGGGGAATGTTTGTCTGAGATGGTGGCGAACCTTTTACTCACCGAGTGCCGAACAAGTACGTGCTTTGCGCGCTTTGGGCGCCGCGTGCCATCCGCACTAACGTGTGGCTCTTCCCAATGCGCTGGCCGTGCAACTGCCCCATCTGCGCATGCGCACAGCTTTTGCACGTGCTCCCACCATGCGCTGCGCACGCAATCGCGCCATCTACGCATGTGCATGGTTCTCACATGCGCAATGCACACATGAAAATGCTGTCTGCGCATGAGCGCACTGCACATCAGTACTCTCACGCCCATGCGCAGGAGAGCTCCGAAGACCAGCTGGGTCCCCTGAATTACGCGCATGCGCACCGGAGGCCCGAACACCAGTTGGGGAGCATGCGCAGCTGCAGGTGAGTTGGGCGACAGCTCACGTGCTCTGAAAAATGTCTCTGTGTGCCACTTCCAGCATGCGTGCCATAGGTTCGCCATCATGGGTATAGGGTTTCCTGCCTGAGCAGGGGGTTGGACTAGAAGACCTCCAAGGTCCCTTCCAACTCAACTATTTTATTCTATTCTCCAAAGCACCTGAAGTCCGGACAAGAAACAATGGATGGAAACTAATCAAGGAGAGGAGCAACCTAGAACTAAGGAGCAATTTCCTAACAGTGAGGACAGTTAACCAGTGGAACAGCTTGCCACCAGGAGTTGTGAGTGCTCCATCACTGGAGGTTTTCAAGAAATGACTGGACCGCCACTTGTCTGAAATAGTATAGGGCAGGGGTGTCAAACTCGATTTCATTGAGGGCCAGATCAGCATTGTAGTTGTCCTCCAGGGGCGGGGGGAGGGAGGAGGGCTGTGGTTGGGACTGGGAGTGGCCCGGGGGCATGGCCAGTTTGACATCACTCATGTGGGTGGTGCCTGTGGTGACTGGCCGGGGTTGGGGAGGGCATTCAAGGGTCTCCTGTGCTGAACAGCCATCCTGGCAGGTGTGAGTATACCCGCCGCCTCCTGCATGCATGTGGGATGGGATGGGCCGGGCCAAAGCGACACAGGCCAGCCCCTTATTGTTTCCAGGACGGCCGCATGGGCCGGATCCAACCACATTGCTGGCCGGATCCGGCCCACAGATCTTGAGTTTGAGATCCCTAGTATAGGGTCTCCTCTTTAGCAGCGTTGTGGCCCACCAGCCGCCAGCAGAGCTGGTGGCAGACTTGGATGACGAGGGGAAGGCTCTGATGGATGCTCTCTGTCGGACACAGAGAGAGAGCCAGGACCGTCTGACATTTCCCAGCCACCGGAGAGGCAGCTGCCTTTGGAGGCTGATATGAGTGAGGAGGAAGACCAGTTGGGGCCCGTTCCAGATGCACGTATGCTCAGAGCAGTTAAGAGAAGTGAGCAATGGAGGACAAGGAGTTGACTCGGGAAGCAAAGCACACGTGGACGCTGAATGGCCCCTCCCTGACTGGGGAATAAATAGAAGGAAAGGGGAGTGGTGGTCGTAGGAGACAACCGTTCGTATTTCTGAAGATTTTGCTCATTCTGTTTCGTGCCACAAAGACTGCTTGCCAGAATTTAATTTGCAGCTTTGCAGCTGGGAGCTCACGGCCTGGCAATTATCGCAAGGAACTGATAAGGTCTGTTAACTGCAGTTAACTCCTTGAAGGACTCTTGCCTGGACTTTTCGGTGGGTGAACGCCATTAATTCACAAGAGGTAAATAAAGAGGGTTTTTTTTCGTGACAAGGAGTCCGTTTCTTGCTTCTGCTAAGGCTGGGTCAGAACAAGCAGTGGGTTGGACTAGAAGACCTCCAAGGTCCTTTCCAACTCTGTTATTCTGTATTCTATACGCAAACAGCAAGTTTATCTCTATTAAATATCTGCACTTAATCTAGAAAGCGTTGCATTGTTGTTCTGCCCCAGCTACGGACCCCAAAGAACGCAGCATACACAAAGTCTGTACAAAACTTAAATTTACTAAAATAACTCAGTCTTTTCCAAACAAAGGCTATTAATAAACTTTCTTAACAGCCTACAAGAAACCAAGGATAAAGTAATCACAATCTTACTAAGGTTGGCAGAAAGCCCAGAAGCAATTTGCAGAGAATCCAGACGCGAAGGAGAATGAACTAAAGTTGTTCCCAACAAATTGCTTCAGTCGGTGTTCTTCCTTAAATAGGCTAAGGGGATGGCCAATTAGCCCCAAGCCTTACTCTCAAGGAGACCTCCTCCTGAGGAGCCACTCCTGCCTTTTGGCCGCTCTCCGCGCCCTTGCATTGAGAAGAGGCTCCTCCTCTTCGTCCTCTTCACTTAAAGGAGCTTCTGGAGCTTCTGAAGGCCCTGGCTGAATCCCTGCCTCTGGCACCACATCTTCTCCAGCCTCCTCATTGTCTGACTCGACTGCCAGCTGCACAAGCTGCTGGCGCAGCACCACACCAGCCTCCTCGCTGTCAGAATCAGCTAGAATCCGCACAGGCCGCTGACGGGCTACAACAATTGTTTCCTTGTGCCTCATCCACACAAGGTCTGGAAGGCAAACCTATTATTATTATTATTATTATTATTATTATTATTATTATTATTATTATTATTTAATCTTTAGTGAGATTCACAGCCTTTGAGGCTGGTTAATAGCTCAGCAGCTCGAGTCCTAACCAAGGACCTAGGAACTGTTAAGGTATTGTCGGAGGATGTAAGCTGTTCCGAGTAAGGTGGTTTTTTGTAGAATCAAAATGTTCAAGTCCGGCAAATTTAGAATTTCTAAATAGCGGGGTAGCCCTTTGGGTATTGCTCCGAGGGCTCCAATTACAATCGGGACAACACACGATTTCTTTTTCCACAGTCGCTCAACTTCAATTTGTAAGTCCCGGTACTTTGTGATTTTTTTTCTTGCTGCTTATCTTCAGTCCGTGCATCACCAGGTATTGCAATGTCAATGAACCATACTTTTTTCTTTTCAACTATTGTTATGTCAGGTGTGTTGTGGACCAAGTGCCTGTCAGTCTGAATCCTAAAGTCCCACAAGATCTTGAGTTTCTCATTCTCTAAAACTTTCTCAACCTGATGTTCCCAGTGGTTTTTGCTGTATTCAAATCCAAACTTCTGGCACAATTTCCAGTGAATGATCTTAGCAACACGGTCATGGCATTGTAGGTAGTCAGTTTGTGAAATTTTGCTGCACCCACTGATCAGGTGGTCGACTGTCTCATCTTTCTCATTGCAGAGGCGGCATTTGCTGTTGGTGGTAACATGTTGAATTTTTGCCTTCATGCAGTTTGTGGCTAGGGCTTGTTCTTGAGCTGCCAAAATAAAGCTTTCTGTTTCTTTTTTCAGTACTCCTGATCTTAACTAGTTCCAAGTTAGTTTCTGGTCAGCTTTGCCTTCAATACTTTTCAAGTATTGGCCATGCAGAGCTTTGTGTTTCCAATTTTCAGCTCGCTGCTCAATTACTTCTTTCTTATATTCTGCTTTTGTTTTAGTTGTCTTTAAAAGGCCTCCCTTATTTACTTCCTTAATCATTGGTTCTTCACTTTTCTGGATGTAATCATTCAAGCTGCGTTTTTCGTCTTCCACAGTCTGCTTTACTTGTAGGAGTCCTCGACCACCCTCTGCTCTTGGTAAATATAATCGGTCCACATCACTTTTAGGGTGCAAGGCATGATTCATTGTCATAAGCTTCCTTGTTTTTCTGTCCAAATTATTATTATTATTATTATTATTATTATTATTATTATTATTATTATTATTATTATTATTATCATTGTTATTATTTACACAACACTGTAAAGTCACAGCTGCCAGTTCTTTAGCTGGTTGGGTTGGCCTTCATTCACACTGAGTTCTTCCCAAGAACCAAGGATGTATTATTGGGGTCCCCATGCAAATTCAAGCAGTTTGGCCATTTGTAATTGGCAGATGGAAATGTTTTCAATGTGCAGATTTTCTAAGTGCCATCCAAGACTTTTGGGCACGGCACCGTGTGTGCCGATAATCACTGGGACCACCACGCTTGGTTCATGCCAACATTTTTCAATTTTGATTTCCAGATCTTGACTCTTTTTGATTTTCCCCAACTCTTTGCCTTTTATTTTACCATCTCCTGGGATTGCTCTATCAAATATTCACGCTTTCTTCTTTTCATCCACAGTTCAATCTGAGCAAATACATTACAAAATACAGAATTACAGAGTAACAGGGTGGGAAGGGACCCTCAAAATTCGGACGACTCATATTTATGACGGTTGCAGAGTCCCGGGATCACATGATCCCCTTTTGTGAACTTCCATCAATGGGGAAGACCGATTCACTTAACAACCGTGTCACGAATTTAACAACTGCAGGGATTCACTTGAAAACGGTGTGAAGAAAGGTTGTAAAATGGGGGGAAACTCATGTAACAATTGTTTTGGCTTAGCAACGTAAACTTCAGGCTTAATTGCGGTCATAAATCAAGGACTACCTGTACTGACTTCCACTTTTCAGCAAAACCACGTCATAGCGAACAATGGTTTCACTTCACGACTGCAGCAATTATTTTACAAGCTCCACATTCGTTTAACAACCACTGCAAAAAAAAGTCCTAAAAACAGTTTTACGTTATGACTTACGACCCTTAAGGGAAGGCTCTATTATGGTCGTAACTTGAGAACTTTGTTTTGAGTTTCCTGCTTGATCAGGGGGTTGGTCTAGAAGACCTCCAAGGTCCCTCCCAGCTCTGTTGTCAGCCGCGGTGGCGCAGTGGTTAGAGTGCAGTACTGCAGGCTACTTCTGCTGGCTGCCGGCTGCCTGCAATTTGGCAGTTCGAATCTCACCAGGCTCAAGGTTGACTCAGCCTTCCATCCTTCCGAGGTGGGTAAAATGAGGACCTAGATTGTTGGGAGCAATAAGGCTGACTTTGTAAACCAGTTAGAATATTGCATCCAGGTTTTGGTCACCACGATGTAAAAAAAAAAAGATGTGGAGACTCTGGAAAGAATGCAGAGAAGAGCAACAAAGATGATTAGGGGACTGGAGGCTAAAACATATGAAGAACGGTTGCAGGAATTGGGTATGTCTAGTTTAATGGAAAGAAGGACCAGGAGTGACATGATAGCAGTTTTCCAATATTTGTGGGGCTGCCACAAAGAAGAAAGAGTCAAGCTATTCTCCAAAGCACCTGAGGGCAGGACAAGAAGGAATGGGTGGAAACTAATCAAGTAGGGAAGCAACTGAGAACTAAGGAGAAATTTCCTGACAGTGAGAACAATTAATCAGTGGCAACAACTTGCCTCCAGAAGTTGTGCATGCTACCCAACACTGGAAGTTTTTAATAAGAGATTGGACAACCATTTGTCTGAAGTGGTGTAGGGTTTCCTGCCTAAGCAGAGGGTTGGACTAGAAGACCTCCAAGGTCCCTTCCAACTCTGTTATTCTCTTCTCTTCTCTTCTCTTCTCTTCTCTTCTCTTCTCTTCTCTTCTCTTCTCTTCTCTTCTCTTCTCTTCTCTTCTCTTCTCTTCTCTTCTCTTCTCTTCTCTTCTCTTCTCTTCTCTTCTCTTCTCTTCTCTTCTCTTCTCTTCTCTTCTCCTCTATTCTACCCTACCCTACCCTACCCTACCCTACCCTATCCTATCCTATCCTATCGAAAAGACACTTCATAAATGTGGTGAGAAAAATTGTAAAATGGGGCAAAACTCCCCATTTAACAACTGTCTCACTTAACAACAGAAATTTTGGGCTTCATTATGGTCGTAGGTCGAGGACTATCTATAAACCTTCAACCCACAAAAAAACTCCGCCAAGGGGGAATGTTCACACATTCTGGATGAAGTGAGGAAATACATATTTCTCCCAGCTCTCTTTTCACCGAGGCGGTTTTGTCACTTGTAAATTGCACCTTTTAATCTGTAGGGAAAAGAGAGAGAGAGAGAGAGAGACTATTTCAAATTCGCAGATTTCTCTCCCAGCCCCCCCCCCCCCCCAACTCATCTATATGCACAAGAGAAATCCAAGGTCTCTTCAGGTGTTTGCATAAATCTGAATTCTCTTGCACAGCAATTATCTTGTCTTAAGAGAAAAGTGGGGGGGGGGGATACACAAACAAATCTTATTGTGTTATTTTTAGAAGTGGGGGATTGGGGAAAAGAGACAGTGAAGAGATGGGAGAGGAGTGATGCTTTGGGGAATTGGTTTTATTTTAGTTTGGGGGTTTTTTTTTGAATTTTTGAATTTTATTTGTAATTTATTTTATTTTATTATTTTATATTATTTATATTTTATATCGTGTTATTTTATTTTGTTTTATTATTTTATTATATTTATAATTGATTTTTGAAAGTGACGCGGTGGCTCAGAGGCTAAGACGCTGAGCTTGTCGATCGAAAGGTCGGCAGTTCAGCGGTTCGAATCCCTAGTGCCGCGTAACAGAGTGAGCTCCCGTGACTTGTCCCAGCTTCTGCCAACCTAGCAGTTCGAAAGCACATTTAAAAAATGCAAGTAAAAAAATAGGGACCACCTTTGGTGGAAAGGTAACAGCATTCCGTGCGCCTTTGGCGTTTACTCATGCCGGCCACAGGACCATGGCGACATCTCCAGACAGCGCTGGCTCTTCGGTTTTGAAACGGAGATGAGCACTGGCCCGTAGAGTTGGGAATGACTAGCACATATGTACAAGAGGAACCTTTACCTTTACCTATAATTGATTTTATTTTATTTTATTTTATTTTATTTTATTTTATTTTATTTTATTTTATTATTTTATTTTTATATTATTTTATTTTATTATTTTATTATTTTATTTTATTTTATTTTATTTTATTATTATTTTATTTTATTTTATTTTATTTTATTATTTTATTTTATTTTATCTCTTGATTTTATGATTTTATGGTTGGTTTTAAATTTTGATATGGATTTTAAATTGATAAATTTTAAACTATGGGCCAAATTTAATTATTTTAAATCTATTTTTAATCGTATTTATGTATAAATGTTTTTATTTTGGCTGTTCACCACCCTGAGTCCGAAAGGAGAAGGGCGGTATAGAAATTCGAATAATAAATAAATAAATAAATAAATTTTATTTTATTTTATTTTATTTTATTTTATTTTATTTTATTTTATTATTTTATTTTATTTTATTTTATTTTATTTTACAGGAGATTGATATTTTCCAAGAAACCAAATGAACTCAAGGCGAAGCATCCTAGAGATTTATTATGTCTTTTTAAAAAGTGCAGAAACAGAGACCAGGAAATCTTCTCAGCCAGGACAGGGCTAATTTAGGGGCCCTGCCCCACCCCACCCCTTTCAGGAGTCCCCACGCGCCCCATTTTGGCTCCCAGATAAGTGCAGGGAGGCCTCCTAGGCCCAAAACAGGGCGCCAGGGGGCACCCCCCCCCACGGCCCATTTTCGCTTCCAGGAGTCTGCAGGAAGGCCTACTAGGCCCAAAACGGGGCAAGGGGGGGTGGCGCATTCCCCCCCTTTCTGTGGTGGCCCGTTTTTTTCTCCCAGGGGGGTGCAGGAGGCCAAATCCTGCTTGTCACACCCCATGGCCACGCCCACCATGGCCACACCCACCTGCCCGGTCATTAGGGCAGAGAACTGGTTGTTAAATTATTTGAATTCCACCACTTGGAGGACTAGAAGACCTCCAAGGTCCCACCTAGTTCCGTTATTCTGAGAGGGGGAAAGGACCTTTTGATGTTATCCAAAATTTTGATTTATTTGAATTTCGAAGTTTGGTGGTGGCTGCCAGCCAGGGCTCTCTGATGGGTTGGGTTAATCCATTTAATGGCTAGTTTAAAAACTCACCACTGGCCTTTTCCGGAAGAAAGAAGATCGGGAAAGAGAGCAAAACCGGAGTGGATCAATATTTACACACCTCTGATGTCCAGTTATTGACCCTTGTATAAAATTGGACAGCTGAGCTTAATCGAAGTTTTTGTGCCCAGCTGCTCGTCCTTCTCTCTCCATCACCTGCAGAGGCCCAAATGATTTTTCCTGCTGCGAAAGGGCTTCTTTCTTTCTTTCTTTCTTTCTTTCTTTCTTTCTTTCTTTCTTTCTTTCTTTCTTTCTTTCTTTCTTTCTTTCTTTCCCTTCTTTCTGTCTTTCTTCTTTCCCTCCTTCCTTCCTTTCTTCCTTCATTCCCTCCTTCATTCCTCCGGCCCTCCCTCCCTTTCCCTTCATGTGTTTGTTCCTTCCTTCCTTCCTTTCTTCCTTCCCTCCTTCCTTCCTTCCTCCAGCCTTCCCTCCCTTTCCCTTCATGTCTTCGTTCCTTCCTTCTTTCCTTCATTCCCTCATTCCTTCCTTTCTTCCTCCAGCCCTCCCTCCTTCTTTCCCTTTTCCTTCCTTCCTTTTTTCTCCCTCCCTCCTTCCTGTTTTCTTTCTTTTTTCTTCCCTTCCTTTTTATTCCTTCCTTCCCTCCTTCCTTCCTCCAGCCTTTCCTCCCTTTCCCTTCATTTGTTTGTTCCTTCCTTACAAGGACTAGGTGGCTCAGTGGTTAAGACACTGAGCTTGTTTATCAGAAAGGTTGACAGTTCAGCGGTTCGAATCCCTAGTACAGGTCTCCAGCGTGAGTAGGGGGTTGGACTAGATGACCTCCAAGGTCCCTTCCAACTCTGTTTCTATTACCTTCCTTCTTTCCTTCATTCCTTCTTTCCTCCAGCCCTCCTTCCCTCTTTCCCTTCTTTCCTTCCTTCCTTTTTCTTCCTCCCTCCTTCCTTCTTTCCTTCCTCTTTCCTTCCTTTCTTCTTTCCTTCCTTCCTTCCTTTTTCTTGCGTTTTCTTCCCTTTTTGCTCCTCCGGGAGGGAAAACCAGCGGTTTTTTTTTTTTTGATGGATGAATGTGAAATGTTATTGGAACGAGTCTCCGGGGAGGAATATCCAACAATCGTTATTTCCATTGCTTTCAAAAGACGGGAAACACAGAACCTGGATTAAGCGGCGAGAAACCCTGTTGACGTGTGCGACATCTGTGTGGAGGCGTGAGTGGGAAGCGCGAAGACCAAGGCCCTGGTTCGACAGATGGGGCCGGCCTAATGGGCTGCCTCAGCTGCGGAGGTTACAAAGCAAGGGGTAAAATTGGGAATTTAGTCACACTGGATCACTCTGCTTCTTCCGCCACCCTTGTCACGTCCTATCAAATCTTGCCTTCCACAAATTTCACCAGGCAAAGCCACATCGTAGTTCGCACCGTTATGAAAATTGCTGGTTTCGTTTCTTTCCATTTCCAATGGAACGCAACCAGGGGAAGAAAGCCTGACCTCCTTCCATGGTTTAACAGAATAACACAGTTAGAAGGGACCTTGAGGTCTTCTAGTCCAACCCCCTGCTCAAATGGTTGTCCAATCTCTTCTAAAAAAAAAAAAAACCTCCAATATCAGAGCACCCACAGCTTCTGGGGACAAGTCGTCCACACTGATTAATTGTCCTCACGGTCAGGAAGTTTCCCCTTAATTTCAGGTTGCTTCTGTCCTTGATTAGTTTCCATCTGTTGCTTCTTGTCCTGCCTTCTGGTGCTTTGGAGCAGGGGTCTCCAACCTTGGCAACTTTAAGACTTGTGGACTTCAACTCTCAGAATTCCTCAGCCAGCTTTGCTGGCTGGGGAATTCTGGGAGTTGAAGTCCACAAAGCTGGCTGAGGAATTCTGGGAGTTGAAGTCCACAAGTCTTAAAGTTGCCAAGGTTGGAGACCCTTGCTTTGGAGAATAGCTTGACCCCCCCCCCCCCCTCTTCTTTCTGGCAGCCCCTCAAATACTGGAATACTGCCATCGTGTCATGCCTAGTCCTTCTCTTCATTAAAGGATTGCTGGCTGGAGTGAGACCATCCAGACATAGTGGGGGAAACTAGGAAATGTTCACAGGATGTCTAGCGTGGGAGAGGCCAGCACCCTGAAGGTCCCCCTTTGTCTTTATTCATTTTAACCACGTTTTAGGCAACCTGGCCTCCTTTTAAACTTTTATATATTGTTCTTAATATTTTATTGTACGTTGTCCAGAGACCCTCTCTGAGAGAAATGGGTAGTTTAAAAATGTGAAGAAAGAAAGAAAGAGAAAGAAAGAAAGAGAAAAAGAAAAAAGAAGGAAGGAAGGAAGGAAAGAAGGAAAGAAAAAGAAAGAAAGAAAGAAAGAAAGAAAGAAAGAAAGAAAGAAAGAAAGAAAGAAAGAAAGAAAGAAGGAGGGAGGGAGAGGTGGAGAAAAGGAGGGGAGGGGAGGAAGGAAGGAAGGAAGGAAGGAAGGAAGGAAGGAAAGAGAAAGAAAGAAAGAAAGAAAGAAAGAAAGAAAGAAAGAAAGAAAGAGGGAGGGAGGGAGAGGTGGAGAAAAGGAGGAGAGGGAAGTGGAGGAAGGAAGGAAGGAAAGAAAGGGTAGGAGGGATGGTGGGAGAGGTGGAGAAAAGGAGGGGAGGAAGGAAGGAAGGAAGGAAGGAAGGAAGGAAGGAAGGAAGGAAGGAAGGAAGGAAAGAAAGAAAGAAAGGGAGGGAGGGAGGGAGGGTGGGAGGGTGGGAGAGGTGGAGAAAAGGAGGGGAGGAAGGAAGGAAGGAAAGAAAGTAAGAAAGAGAAAGAGAGAGAGAGAGAGGGAGGGAGGGAGGGTGGGAGAGGTGGAGAAAAGGAAGGGAGGAAGGAAGGAAGATGGGTGGGTGCAGTGATTTGGTGGCCATTTTGACTTTTCTGACCCCTCCTCCTCCGTGATTGAGTTACAGAAGTGACCGGATCAGCACCTACAGACATGGTGGAAAGGTGATGTGCAATTTAACTCCACCCTCCCTGCTTCCAAAAGTCCCTCAGGTGACGCCGAGCTTCCGCCTTTCCACTTTTGATCATTTTATCCCACCCCGTCACTTTCTCCCACCAAGAGGCGAAGAAAATCCATCTCGGCCTGCCAGGGTTTGCTAAAACTGTCAAATGATATATGGAGTCGACCCGACCAGACACCATCCACACAATATTGTTTTGGCCGTTAATTTTACGAGTCAAATTATGCCTGAGGCTTGAATGAGCTTCACTTCCTCCTAGTAAATCTAATTTTATCCGGATATTCTGTTTTATGACAATCAGTGGGGACAGTAAATTGTCACCCTCGGAGCTGTCAGAAGGCCCTCATTCTACCAGGGTTTTTTCTCCCATCTTCCTCTATGAGTTTTGGCAAAAGATTATTATTATTTTTTAAAAAAAGAGACTGAATATTCTCCCTTTGCATGTGAAAAGTACAGATTTCAGGTAGTCCTCAAATTACGACCCAAATTTCCATTGCTAAGCGAGTCAGTTAAGTGAATTTTGCCCCATCTTACGGCCTTTCTTCCCACAGTCGTTAAGTGAATCACTCAGTAACACGGTTATTAAGTGAATCTCACTTCCCCATTGACTTTGGCTTGTCAGAAGGTCGCAAAAGGGGATTGCATAACCTGGGGACGTTGCAAATGTCATAAATATGAGCCCGTTGCCAAGCATCTGAATTTTGATCACGGGACCATGGGGATGCCGCGACAGTCGTAGATGTGAAAAACAGGCATTAAGTCCCTTTTTTCAGTGCCGTTGTAACTTCGAACGGTCATTAAATAAATGGTTGTAAGTCGAGGACTATATGTAACTGTTAGAAATTCTGATTTTATATATAGCACCACAGATCAAACAAAGTATACAGTCACCATGTGCTTTACTGCTTAACTGTGTTTTTAACTGTAACAGGAAACAGGAAACTCTACTCAAGACAAAAGGAACATAGAGTATATACCATAGAGCCAAACTTGTAAATACTGCCATCTACTAGCTGAATACTACTGTACGTGTTGCACCAAAATACATTCCAACAATGAATTCCAACAGTAGCTACTCTTTCCAACAGTAATAGTCCTCGACTTACAACTGTTCATTTAAGAGTATACTATAGCCAAAGCTCATGGGAGGAACTTCAGTCAGATTATTATGGCCACCATCTTGACTTTTTTGACCATTCCTGGCAGACATGCCTGTTCCTCACCTTTTTACATTCTCTCGCCTTGTCAGAGAAAGTCGGGATGCATTTCTGGGTGAGCCAAAACTGCATGTACATTTGAATTTATTTCATTTTATTCACAGAGCTAATGAGCTTGACAGAAGGGTTAATAAGTGTCAACTGACACGAGTTGTAAAAGGTGTAAAGATAAATTTGTAAAGAAGGTTTCCTTTTTAGGGGTTTTGTTTTAAAGAATGCTTTCTCTTTTTTGAAAGGAAAAATGAGTTTCCAGTGCATACAAATACACACACGGAGTTTTCTCGGTGGAAGAAACTTATAGTTTGTTTGAGGAAGATGGGAGGCAGAAAAATGTGGCCGAAAGAAGGGCTAGATGAAGAAAAATCAGATGGGGGGCAGTTGAAAGAGAAATAAATGACCAGACCAGGAGACAGGGAATTCTAGTTCTGACTTAGGGGCAAAAACTGGCTGGGTGACTTTGGGCCAATCACCAGGAGACTGTGAGTTCTAGTCCCAATTTAGGCATGAAAATCAGCTGAGTAACTTTGGGCCAATTACCAGGAGGCAGCGAGTTGTAGTCCCACCTTAGCCATGAAAGCCATCAAATTTCTGTTGCTAACCGAGACCGTTGTTAAGTGAGTTTTGCCCCACTGATGTCACAAGTGTGGGAAAAGGGGCGGTAAGCCCCTTTTTTCAGTTGCCGTTCTAACTTGGAACAGTTACGAAGTGAACCGCTGCATGTCGAGGACTGTCGCTTTCCTCAGTGAAAAGAAGAAAAAAGAAAACTAGTCGGAGTTTTGTTTCTGCTTGGAAAGACAGGTAGTCCACGAATTACAAACGGAATGGAGCCTGCCCATTCCATTCGTAACCAGAGGATTCGTGAGAGTGAATCTCGTAGGTTGAAGGGGATCACTCCCGCCTTTCGCCCACGCATTCGCTAATTGAATGCAAGGCTTGTTAAGTGCACATGAGGTATTTCAGGGTGGGGAAGGCCATGGGGGGGCCTAGTGATGGAACAGGCCACCTGCCTAAGACCACCCAAGGCCTCCCTGACCCACAGAAATACTTTATGCCCCCCCAATTGCTTTCTCCACCTCCTCAACCTGCCGTGCCGGGTCACTTACCTTGTGAAGATCTAGGAAGCAGTCTCTTCTCCAGCCCCTCAGCCGCACGCAGCCTCCAACGCTCAGTTTGGTCCTCTGCAGCCTCCTCCAGGAGGTGTAGATCCGGCCCTCCAATGCTCCATTCGGGCCTCCACGGGCCTCCCCCGGCCCATTGGAGACTGAAATGGAGCTTCTGAGAGGCAGATCCGGCCCAAAGATGTTCCGTGTGGCCTTCCACAGGCCTCCCCTGGCCCGTTGCAGCCCGAAATGGATCAGCACCTTATGACCACAACGGAGCCCAAAATTTCTGTGACTAAGTGAAACATTTCTTAAGTGAATTTTGCCACCGTTTTATTTATTTATTTATTTATTTTATTTTATTTTATTAAATTTCTATACCGCCCTTCTCCCGAAAGACTCAGGGCGGTGAACAGCCAGAAAATAAAACACAGGAAATACAAAATCTAAAATAAATTAAAACAAATTAAATAATTTAGGCTGAATTTTAAAATATCCCATAATTAAACAGATTAAAATTTATGTTTAAAATTTAAATTTAAAAGAGGAGATGATTTAGGCCAGGCCAGCTTGATGAAATAAAAACGTTTTACCACCTTTCTTCCCACAGGTGTTATGCGAATCCCTGCAGTAGTGAAGTTAGTAACACAGTTGTTAAGTGAATCTGGCTTCCCCATTGATATTGGTTTGTCGGAAGGTCGCAAAACGGATCACTGTGACCCCAGGACACTGCAGCCATCATAAATATGAGCCAGTGGCTAGAATTTTGATCAGGTGACCGTGGGGACCCTGCAATGGTCATAAGTGTGAAACATGGTCCTTAAGTCACTTTTTGGGGGGACTGTTGTAACTTTGATAGATCACTAAACGAACGGTTGTAAATTTGTTTTTGTTTTTTTTTAATTTGATTTATATGCCGCCCTTCTCCGGAGACTCAGGGCAGCTTACAATGTGCTCAGCAATAGCCTTCATCCTTTTGTATATTTTATACAAAGTCAGCTTATTGCCCCTACAATCTGGGTCCTCATTTTACCTACCTTAGAAAGGATGGAAGGCTGAGTCAACCTTGAGCCTTGGCGAGATTCAAACCTGCAGTAATTGCAGGCAGCTGGTCTTAATAACCAGCTTAATAACAGGGTGCCTTAAACCACTGTACTACCAAGGCTCTTTGTAGAGGACTAACTGTATTACCCTTTCTAGCAGTGGTGGGATTCACTTACCTTCCCTACTGGTTCGCAAATGTGGATGTACGCGCCTCGTCTGTGCATGTGCACGGCCTTCTGCTCATGTGCAGCGCTGGCGCATTACATCTGGATGGGTGGGCGGAGCTTCCCGCAGTAGCCGCTACAGATTTGCCCGATCCGGAGAGAACCGGCTGAATCCCACCACTGCTTTCTAGCCTATATTGGCGCCTCTGCCGATTTTTGTTCCAGCCAACAGAAGCCCTGGTGTTGACAGTTATTTACAAATAAGCCACAGGATAACAACCCACCCCTAATCTGCCTGATTACGCCAAGGTTTAAATTAAAAGGAAATTTACCTCTTTGCATTGTCAAAGTTAATAGTAGTTTGGGAGATAAACTTTGTTAGGAACGGCAGCTCCCCCGCTGAGCTAATTAACACCCATTTCGGCTCTTAGATGAGCGGTTTGATTCCAGAGCGGCTGGCAACGACAGCGACCCCTTTAATAAATCAGAGATAAAAGATACCGGAGGCCAAGAGAAAAGAGGAGGACATGGGGTGCCAAAAAGCCACCCACGGCAGAAAAGCGTAGGCTGACTGGGTCTATTGTGGGTAGTCCTCGATTTATGACCAGAATTACAGACTAGATAAGGACATCGCGGGGCGGATCTGGCCTGCTGGACTTAAATTTGACTCCCCTGTTGTAAGGAGTCCTCTCTTTGGTTTCTTCTTGTGGATCAGAAGAAGTTTGTCTCTGAAGGACAGTTGGGAAACAAGAGTGGATAGATACTAACTCTTCTTCTGTCCTGCTTTGTGTTTCCCAACTGCACCTGGTTAGAACAGGGGGCTGCAAGCAAGAAAATTCGGCACAATTCAACAGACGAGCTCTTTCTTGGGGGTGGAATCTGAAGGCAATCCTCGCAGAGAGGGACTGGCCCAAAGTCACCCAGCTGGCTTTCATGCCTAAGGCGGGACTAGAATTTCCAATCGCCTGGTGATTGGTCCAAAATCATCCAGTTGGTTTTCGTGTTTAAGATGGGACTAGAATTTCCAATCGCCTGGTGATTGGTCCAAAATCATCCAGTTGGTTTTCGTGTTTAAGATGGGACTAGAATTTCCAATCGCCTGGTAATTGGCTCAAAGTTATCCAGTTGATTTTTTTTTTTTTTTGCCTAAGGCAGAATTAGAACTCACCATCTCCAGGTGAATGACCCATAGTCATCCAGTTAATTTTTTTGCCTAATGAAGGACTACAACTCACTGTCTCCTGGTGATTGGCCCAAAGTCACCCAGCTGCCTTTCATGCCTAAGGCGGGACTAGAACTTCCAATCTCCTGGAGATTGGCCCAAAGTCAGACTCCTATGCCAGGGTAACTTTGTAGGTTGTCTTGAGTCCCAGGCTTGGTTGAACCTTGCTGGGTGATGTCATGAAGGGACTTTGGACAAGAAGCAGTGGGTGGAAACTAATTAAGGAGAGAAACAACTTAGAACTAAGGAGAAATTTCCTGACAGTTAGAGCAATTAACCAGTGGAACGACTTGCCTCCAGAAGTTGTGAATGTTCCAAGACTGGAAGTTTTTAAGAAGATGTTGGATAATCATTTATCTGAAGTGGTGCAGGGTTTCCTGCTGAAGCAGGGGGTTGGACTAGAAGACCTCCAAGGTCCCTTCCAACTCTGTTATTCTATTCTATTCTATTCTGTTCTGTTCTGTTCTGTTCTATTCTATTCTATTCTATTCTATTCTATTCTATTCTATTCTATTCTATTCTATTCTATTCTATTCTATTCTATTCTATTCTATTCTATTCTATTCTATTCTATTCTAATTCCTATTATGGCTGAGGACTAATCCTACCTTTGTTGGATCTTGGGTGAGGGTATTTGCTTATGAATAGAGCGAGCTTTCTCTTTATCTCTTAAGTGCTGACAACTGCTGTGGGCTATTGAAGAGGGTGGGGGCTGCTTCCTGCCTTAAAAACCTGTTTCTCCATTTCTCATCCAGGGAAATATAATATTTCTGTCTTTTTAATATTTCCTAGAATATTTCGTTCTTCTAGGAGAAGGGTGGTGCTAACTTCCTACACAAGACAATTAGGGGACTGAAGGCTAAAACATAAAAGAACAGTGGCAGGAACTGAAAATGTCTAGTTTGATGAAAAGAAGGACTAGGGGAGACATGATAGCAGTCTTCCAATATCTCAGGGGCTGCCACAAATAAGAGGGAGTCAAGCTATTCTCCAAAGCACCTGAGGGCAGGACAAGAAGCAATGGGTGGAAACTAATGGAAACTAAGGAGAATCCAAGACCTCGGTGCCTTCCGCCGTGCCCTTAAAACTTTCTTTTTTCAGCAAGCCGGGCTGGCTTAATATATTTTTTAAATATTTTTAATTGGTTTGTTATTTTAAATTGGGGCCAAATTAATATATATCTTTTTAATTGCTTTTAATGTTTGTATTGTATGTTTTTTATCTGGCTGTACACCGCCCTGAGTCCCTTGGGAGAAGGTGCGGTATATAAATTCGAAATAAAATAAAATAAATAAATAAATAATCAAGGACAGAAGCAACCTGGAATTAAGAAGCAACTTTTCCTAACAGCCAAAACAGAGAATTAGCCAGTGGAACAGCTTGCCACCAGAAGTTGTGGGTGCTCCATCACTGGAGGCTTTTTTAGAAGAGACTGGACAGCCACTTGTCTGGAACGGCATAGGGTCTCCTGCTTGAGCAGGGGGTTGGACTAGAAGACCTCCAAGGCCCCTTCCAACTCCGTTTTTCTGTAACTTCTTTTTTCTGACCTGTTTGGCAAATACATCCCATAATAATCAGATCAATTCAAACTCGATGGTTCCATTCCCACTAAAACGGCCTTCTGACACAGCTTCAGCCAGGCACAGCTCAGACCAAAAGATTACAAAGCTGTCTTAGCCTTGGCACAAGCTTTGTGCAATCAAATGCTCCATTTCTCTCATAAGGCTTATAAAAGATTTGCTCAACCAAACCAATTTTCCAAATCCAGTCAATCGGAATAGGGCTTCCCCCGAACAAGTAGCAAAGTCCAGCCGCAAATATATTTCCACGCAGCTTCAGAGTGAATTTTCGGCTAAGCTACCAAGCTGACCAGAAAAACAGTTTGGGGTTTAGAAATGAAGTCCCAAAGGTGATTTTTTTTTTTCAAGAAACAACTGGACTTTCTGGGTGTTTTTTTTTTTTTTCTTTGAAGACGTTTTGCTTCTCATCCAAGAAGCTTCTTCAGCTCTGACTGGATGGTGGGAGAATGGAAAGATTTGTACTCCCTGCAGACAGCTGGTCATTTGCATTCTTTGAGAGAGTCGTTGAGGCCACTTGGAGTTTTAATCTGTTTTAAATTTTTTTTTTTCCTCATAGAGAGACTTTGAAAAATTTCAATAAAATGTATAAAATGATCTTAGGACTCAGTTGCTTTTTTAGGGAAAGGCTGCCGAGGCAAAATCTAGTGCCAGATTTGGTTATCATTGCCCAGCCAACATTTGTGGACCTCAACTCCCAGAATTCCCCAAGCCAGCGCTTGTGGAAATTCTGGGAATTGCAGTCCACGCATCTTAAAAAGTTCTTGAAGTTGAGAAATACTGATCTAGAGAGAAGGAAATTGGTCCCACAATGTATTTTTTTCTCCTGCCTTGAAATCGTGTTTTGATGTTTTTGGTGTTTTTTAGGCCCATAATTTTAGTCAGAAGACACACGCTTTCTCTCTACCGAGGGAAATCTCTCATGCTTCTCTGAATTCTGTTTCCTTCAAGATTTTTTTATTATTATTATTCCAGGCTGCGTTCGGCTCATCTGCTCTGCTCCGAGTGCTTTCCGCTGCTGCTGGTTCCAATTTAATGATTTTCATTTAATGGCATATTGTAATTGTCCTGTTTTTTAAGCATATTAAAAACTCTCAGTAAACAGGCAACGTTGGGAGGCCAACATGCCCTCCAAAGCAGGTTAGAAATCCATTAAATGGAATAATTGAAAAGATAATAATTGGGACGTGTGGAAAGTACCGGAGAAGTGCATTGCGTTCCACTCATTAGCCTTGGGAAAAGCTTTGATGAATTTCGGAGATTTTGAGTTTTATCTTCTCAAAGCCTGTCTAGAAAAAGTCAAACCCGGAGCGAGACTATCCAAGCCGTCGCTATAGATTGGAGTTACGTTTATTTATTTCGATTCTGCCTTTATTATTTTTACAGTAACTTAAGACTCTGCAACCCAACAAGGCAGACACAGACTTCAATGGATAATTAGAACTGCAGAAAAAAAAAACAATGGCTACCAACCTGCCTTCCATTGAGGACCTATATACTGCATGAGTCAAAAAGAGGGCTGCGAAAGTATCTTTATAGACCCCTCACATCCTGGACATAAACTCTTTCAACTCCTACCCTCAAAACGACGCTATAGAACACTGCACCCCAGAACAACTAGACACAAGGACAGTTTTTTCCCAAATGCCATCACTGCTAAACAACGAATTCCCACAACACTGTCAAACTATTTACTAAGACTGTATTACTATTCTTCTTCTTTATTTTTGTTTTTGTTTGTTTTTATTAAATTTATATACCGCCCTACTCCCGAAGGACTCAGGGCGGTGAACAGGCACAAAATAAAATACATAGATACAAAAGTTAGAAACATAATTAAAACCAGATTAAATAATTTAGCCCGAGACAATTAAAAATCCCAATAATTTCGATTTAAAAGAATTTTAAAATGGGGGAGAAAATTAGGCCAGGCCGGCTTGCTGGAATAGGAGGGTCTTAAGAGCACGGAGGAAAGTGCGCAGATCCGGGATCCTCCGTATCTCCGGGGGGAGCTCGTTCCAGATAGTGGGTGCCCCCACAGAGAAGGCCCTCCCCCTGGGGGCCGCCAGTCGACATTGTTTGGCTGACGGCACCCGGAGGAGCCCCTCTCTATGAGAGCGTACCGGCCGGTGGGAGGCTGCTTGTGGTAGTAGGCGGTCCCGTAAATAAAATTCTCATCCTTCTTATTACCTATCTCCTCCCACTTAAGACTATAACCTTGTTGCTTGTATCTTTACGATTTATATTGTTTTATTTGTTTCCTAGTATGATTTGATTGCTTATTAGTAACCTATGACTATCACTAAGTATTGTATCTTATGATTCTTGATGTATTTTTTTTTCTTTTACGTACACTGAGAGCGTAAGCGCCAAAGACAAATTCCTTATGTGTCCAATCACACTTGGCCAATAAAGAATTCTATTCTATTCTATTCCAAATGTATCCAACACACTTTCTCCTCCATATTTCCTCCACAACAACAATCAACCAGTCAATCAGCCAGATTTTGTGCCTCAGGTGGAACTAGAACTCATAGTCACCTGGCGACTGGCCCAAAGTCCCCTAGCCAGCTTTCATGCCTATGGCAAGAACTAGAACTTACCATCTCCTAGTGATTGGCTCAAAGTCACCCAGCCAGCTTTCATGCCTAAGGCAGGACTAGAACTCACTATCTCCTAGTGATTGGCTTAAAGTCACCCAGATGGCTTTCATGCCTAAGGCGAGACTAGAACTCACCATCTCCTAGAGATTGGCTCAAAGTCACCCAGTCGGCTTTCATGCCTAAGGCGGGACTAGAACTCATCATATCCTAGTGATTGGCTCAAAGTCACCCAGATGGCTTTCATGCCTAAGGCAGGACTAGAACTCACCATCTCCTAGTGATTGGCTCAAAGACACCCAGCCAGCTTTCATGCCTAAGGCAGGACTAGAACTCACTGTCTCCTAGTGATTGGCTTGACGTCACCCAGATGGCTTTCATGTCTAAGGCGAGACTAGAACTCATCATATCCTAGTGATTGGCTCAAAGACACCCAGACAGCTTTCATGCCTAAGGCAGGACTAGAACTCACTGTATCCTAGTGATTGGCTCAAAGTCACCCAGTTGGCTTTCATGCCTAAGGCGAGACTAGAACTCACCATCTCCTAGTGATTGGCTCAAAGTCACCCAGATGGCTTTCATGTCTAAGGCGAGACTAGAACTCACCATCTCCTAGTGATTGGCTCAAAGTCACCCAGATGGCTTTCATGTCTAGGGCGAGACTAGAACTCATCATATCCTAGTGATTGGCTCAAAGACACCCAGACAGCTTTCATGCCTAAGGCAGGACTAGAACTCACTGTATCCTAGTGATTGGCTTGACGTCACCCAGATGGCTTTCATGTCTAAGGCAGGACTAGAACTCACCATCTCCTAGTGATTGGCTCAAAGACACCCAGCCAGCTTTCATGCCTAAGGCAGGACTAGAACTCACTGTCTCCTAGTGATTGGCTTGACGTCACCCAGATGGCTTTCATGCCTAAGGCAGGACTAGAACTCACCATCTCCTAGTGATTGGCTCAAAGTCACCCAGATGGCTTTCATGTCTAGGGCGAGACTAGAACTCATCATATCCTAGTGATTGGCTCAAAGACACCCAGACAGCTTTCATGCCTAAGGCAGGACTAGAACTCACTGTATCCTAGT
The DNA here is from genome assembly GCA_037215915.1 of Pantherophis vulpinus. Classification (NCBI taxonomy): domain Eukaryota; kingdom Metazoa; phylum Chordata; class Lepidosauria; order Squamata; family Colubridae; genus Pantherophis; species Pantherophis vulpinus. The sequence goes on from JAXLNS010000001.1 coordinate 9,011,193, forward strand.
GATTGGCTTGACGTCACCCAGATGGCTTTCATGCCTAAGGCAGGACTAGAACTCACCATCTCCTAGTGATTGGCTCAAAGACACCCAGCCAGCTTTCATGCCTAAGGCAGGACTAGAACTCACTGTCTCCTAGTGATTGGCTTGACGTCACCCAGATGGCTTTCATGTCTAAGGCGAGACTAGAACTCATCATATCCTAGTGATTGGCTCAAAGACACCCAGACAGCTTTCATGCCTAAGGCAGGACTAGAACTCACTGTATCCTAGTGATTGGCTCAAAGTCACCCAGTTGGCTTTCATGCCTAAGGCGAGACTAGAACTCACCATCTCCTAGTGATTGGCTCAAAGTCACCCAGTTGGCTTTCATGCCTAAGGCGAGACTAGAACTCACCATCTCCTAGTGATTGGCTCAAAGTCACCCAGATGGCTTTCATGTCTAGGGCAAGACTAGAACTCATCATATCCTAGTGATTGGCTCAAAGACACCCAGACAGCTTTCATGCCTAAGGCAGGACTAGAACTCACTGTATCCTAGTGATTGGCTCAAAGTCACCCAGTTGGCTTTCATGCCTAAGGCGGGACTAGAACTCACCATCTCCTAGTGATTGGCTCAAAGTCACCCAGATGGCTTTCATGTCTAAGGCGAGACTAGAACTCATCATATCCTAGTGATTGGCTCAAAGTCACCCAGACGGCTTTCATGCCTAAGGCGGGACTAGAACTCACTGTCACCTGGCGATTGGCCTAAAGCCATTCAGCTGGACTTTATGCCTAAAGTGGGACTAGCACTCACTGTCTTCTGATGAGGAATTTTCTGGAGTTGAAGTCCACAAGTCATAAAGTAGCCAAATTTGGTGACCCTTTAATGTATATCATTTCTGATGACCCTGAAAGCCCCTCCCTCCTAGGAATTAGCTACAGTAGTGGCCAAAATTGTGGAAACCTTTTGGGAAAAGTGTATTTTCTAAAACTAGCTAATAACGCCACTTTTTTTTTTTTTTTTTTTTTTTTGGAGTAGTACCATAACATTATATATCAGTGGAAAGATAATTTAATCAAGAATGTAATGCAATAACTTTTATGAAGGATTTGCTATTAGAATAGCAGGTACAGTATAAAGAAGAAAAGTGAAACACGTAGAAAAAACAATATACAAAAATGATCCCCATAGAAAAAACGAGATATACAAAAATTATCCCCATGTCAGTTAATACATAGTTAGGTAACCTTTAGCATGAATGACGGCCTTACAACGTCTTCCCGTGGAGTGAACCAAGTCTTTGAGTTCTGCAGCTGTTATAATGTGAAACCAAGATTGAATGATGGCTTCTATTAACTGGGTTTGATTGTTGGGTCGCTTCTGACTAACAAGTTTCTTTAGTCGGCTCCACAGATTTTCAATTGGGTTAAGAAGGTCTGGGCTATTCCCAGGCCATTCCAGCAGTGGAATAGGATTATCTTGAAACTCCCCCCCCAAAAAAGTGGGGTTATTAGCTGTTAAGGATATTGTTGTGTTACCAACCAGCAGAGTAAGTGCACAGAGAAACGGCACTGAGAGCAATGAATACAATACATACAAACTGGTTTAACAAAGCTTTTACTTTGTAGTGAAAAACAATTGCATAGTCTTTTAGTCAATCCAAGTCTTTAGCCATTCAAATCAGTCCGAAGTTACAGATATCTTCTTACCAGACAAACAGCAGTAATTCACGCTGGTAACAAATCACGATGATAGCAGATCCATCCACTTCTTCACACACGACAGTAACAGTTTCAACCAGCAAGTCAAGCAATGATGAGAGTAAGTCCAACAATGACTATAGCTCGGCTTCCTCCTTATATACAGTTTACACTAGTAATTATCCACTTAAGATAAGTGAAGTCAGCAGTGCAATGACTCAACAGTACAATTATGATAATTGCAGTTAGCATTCAGTCAGCAGTCATTAGTCTTTTTTTTTTTAATTTGATTTATATGCCGCCCTTCTCCGGAGACTCAGGGCAGCTTACAATGCGTTAAGCAATAGCCTTCATACTTTTATATATTTTTATACAAAGTCAGCTTATTGCCCCCACAAACTGGGTCCTCATTTAACCTACCTTAGAAAGGATGGAAGGCTGAGTCAACCTTGAGCCTGGTAAGATTCGAACCTGCAGTAATTGCAGGCAGCTGTGTTAATAACAGGGTGCTTTAAACCACTGTACTACCAAGGCTCATTACAATGACTCAGCAGTACAATTACTCAGCATTACATCTTAGAGTTAAAGAATACATTTAAAGTTATAGCACACATATATTGCCTGGACAACTTGTTAGATTTACACCGTATCCTAACATTAGCCATCAAATCTCAAAAATACACTTTTCCCACAAGGTTTCCACAATTTTGGCCACTACTGTAGCTCCACACCCAGGCCTGTGGTCATGTTAACTTGCGTACCTCTAACAACTGCTGAAGAAACAGGTATTCTTTCATCTGCTGCTCTGTGAAGACTTTGATTTCATCTCCTGCGTGGAGGAGATCTATTCTTCAAAATGAACTATGCTTCCTCGGCAAGTCAGACCCGAAAGGGAATGATGACCGAGGCCAAACCAAGTAGGCCAGAAATCTGTCTGGAGGACCATGAATTAAAAGATGCTACGATCTCTCTGGGCCTCTTCAGAAAGAGAAATACGTCGTGGGCAAATTCACAGTCTCTTCCTCACATGTCATAAGAAAGGCAGGGAAAGGGCTAGAGAAATACAGGAAATGTAGGTAGTCCCCGACTTACGACCACAATTGGGCCCCAAATTTCTGTTGCTAAGTGGAGACAGTTGTTAAGTGAATTTTGCCCCATTTGTCAAGTCGCAAAGCATCCTTGGCCTGCTCTCGAGTTGTCATAGGCAAGGGGGATGGGAAGCCGACGAAGCAGCACGGCAGCCAAAAACAGAAATACATTCCAGACATATCTCTCTCAAGGCTGTATCCCAGGGTTATCCACAGCAGCCGGAGGGGAGTGATCTCTACAGCCCGCGAAATTGCTCCGTTGGCGAATGTGCTTGATGACACACCCTGGGGGGAGGGGGGGAAACAGGGTCATGATGGGGCGTAAATTACATGGGGTCAGATTTGGCTTCACCTGGAACGTGCTGACATAAAGCTCCTAATAAATAATTGGATTTCTTTTGAAGCTTGGCTCGAGGCTCATGATTTAATTAGGGCATCCATCAGAACACTGACAACGACCTTTCCTACCACAGATGTTAAGTAAAACACTTCAATTGTTAAATTAGTAATACGGTCGTTAAGTGAATCTGGCCTCCACGTTGATTTTGCTTGTCAGAAGGTCGCAAAAGGGAATCACACGACCCCGGGATACTGCGACCGTCCTAAATGTGAGTCAGTTCCTAAGGGTCCAAATTTTGATCACATGATCATGGGGTTGTTTCAAAGGTCGTAACTGTGGAAAACGGTCGTAAGTCGCTTTTTTCAGTGACGTTGTAACTTTGAACGGTCACTAAATGAACCGTTGCAAGTCGAGAACTACCTGTAGGCTTCTGAAGGGAGGTGTGCAAAGCTGGAAGTTTTGCAGAAACAGCTGGCTTTGTTCTAACTCAGGACACACTATGAGAGCCAGTTTGGTCTAGTGGTTAAGGCACCAGGCTAAAAAAATGGAAAACCATGAGTTCAAATCCCGCCTTAGGCATGAAAGCCGTCTGGTTGATTTTGGACCAATCACCAGGAGACTGGGAGTTCTAGTCCTGCCTTAAACATGAAAGCTGGTTGGGTGACTTTGGGCCAATCACCAGGAGATGGTGAGTTCTAGTCCCGCCTTTGGCATGAAAGTTGGCTGGGTGACTTTGGGCCAGTCTCTCTCTCTCTCAGCCCAACCTACCTCACAGGGTTGTTGTTATGGGGAAACTAGGAGGAATGTGTATTAGGTATGTTCTTCATCTTGCACTACTTATAAAAAAAATCTAATGAATCAATAAACGAACAAATGATTTATTATTATTATTATTATTATTATTATTATTATTATTATTATTATTATTATTATTATTATTATTATTATTTATTGAATTTGAATTTGTATACCGCCCTACTCCCGAAGGACTCAGGGCGGTGAACAGCCAAAAGATAAAATACATATAATACAAATGTTAAAAAACCATTAAAATACAATTAAATAAATTGGCCCAGAGAACAAAATTTAAAACACCCCACATTTACAAGACAAATTTAAAATTTAAAAAATTTAAAAACAGTTTAAAAGAAAGGTTAGGCCAGGCCGGCCTGCTGGAATAGGAATGTTTTGAGGGCACGGCAGAAAGCGCGCAGATCCGGGATCCTCCGTATCTCCAGGGGGAGCTCGTTCCAGATGGCGGGTGCCCCCACAGAGAAGGCTCTCTCCCCCTGGGGGCCGCCAGTCGACACTGTTTGACCGACGGCACCCTAAAGAAGCCCCTCTCTATGGGAGCGTACTGGTCGGTGAGAGGCTACTGGTGGCAGAAGGCGGTCTCTTTAAAAAAAAGACCAAGAGCTTTTCACAATCAGATCATAATGCAAGACATGAATTGATTGATTGATTGATTGATTGATTGATTGATTGATTGATTGACCTGACTGACTGACTGACTGACTGACTGACTGACAGGTCATAAGGTATTAGAACCAGAGCAACTGAAAATATAATAACTAAGATATAGAATAATAGTCTAAATAAATTTCAAGAAGGCAGTTTTGAATTGATCTTGAGATTTAAAAAAAAAAAACCCCTTCCAAACAAGAGCAATTTAGCACTTAAGTAAACAGAGCCAATTTACTCTGCCAAACCAAGCTCAAAGAAAGCGTAAACTGCCCCAAGCCAGAGAGGGCTGGACTACGTGACCTCAAGAGGTCCCGTTCACCTCTTAAGATTCGGTGACTTTAGACCCCGGAATTGACGCCCGCCACCTCCGACAAATTACGGTCTGCATCCGAGCAATCTTACCTCCCTCTTCTCCACCCCCAACCCCCCCCCTCAGCTGCCCCACCTCTCCCTGTTTTTAAATGCGTAATTACCAACCTGCCCCATTAACATATTTTGACGCTCTGCCTTTGAAATAAATGTTCAGGTGAAGATTTGATTGCCTCCCGAGAGAGCATCCGCGGAAAGAGGGGGCAGAAGAGGTGACTTCGAGGAGGCTGAGAATTCTTGACACCCAGGGTCAAGGCGGCTGGCAGGATTCGAACAGGAACGTGGCACCGAACTGACCTCCTTGACACTCACGGAAATCCTGAAGTGCAATTATCTTGTTGTGTGTGCTCGTGCACACATACTTTTCGGTTAAAAAAATGGGGGGGGGGGAACTCCCCGCCCTCTCCATGAATATTTTAGGAGATAAATCTATCTGGTATTATTGTCACCACAGTATAAAATAGATGTTGAGACTCTAGAAAGAGTGCAGAGAAGAGCAATAAAGATGATTAGAGGACTGGAGGCTAAAACATATGAAGAACGATTGCAGGAACTGGGTATGTCCAGTTTAATGAAAAGAAGGATTTGGGGTGACATGATAGCAGTCTTCCAATATCTCAGGGGTTGCCCCAAAGAAGAGGGAGTCAAGCTATTCTCCGAAGCACCTGAAGGCCAGACAAGGAATAATGGATGGAAACTGATCAAGAAGAGATTCAACCTAGAAATAAGGAGACATTTTCTGACAGTGAGAACAATCAACCCGTGGAACATAACTTGCCTTCGGAAGTTGTGGGAACTTCATCACTGGAGGCTTTCAAGAAGAGACTGGACTGCCATCTGTCAGAAATGGTGTAGGGTCTCCTGTTTGGGTGCGGGGTTGGACTAGATGACCTACAAGGTCCCTTGTGACTCTGTTAATCTGACTACAAGAAACCATGGATGGAAGTGAATCAAGGAGAGAAGCAATCTGGAATTAAAGAGAAACAGTGAGGACAATTAATATGTGTTGTTGGCATGCTTATTTAAACCTGAATTAAGGGGCCGATATTTTATTTCATCAACTTCCAAGGAATGGGAGCAGAGAGATTAAACACAAGTAGTCCTCGACTTATGGCCGCAATTGAGCCCCAAACGTCTGTTGTGAAGTAGAGACATTTGTTACGTGAGCTTTGCCCCATTTTACGACCTTCCTTGCCACAGTCGTTAAGGGAGTCCCGGTCATTGTTAAATTAGTCAAAATTGTTATTGAGTGAATCTGGCTTCCTCGTGGACTTTACTCGTCAGAAGATCGCAAAAGGGGATCACGTCAGTGGTGAAATGTAAAATTTGTTACTACCGGTTCTGTGGGCGTGGCTTGGTGGTTGGATGACTTTGGGACAGTCACCAGGAGACTGAATTCTAGTCCTGCCCTAGGCATGAAAGCCGGCTGGGTAATTTTGGGCTAATCACCAGGAGAGGGTGAGTTCTAGTCTTGCATAAGGCATGAAAGCTAGCTGGATGACTTTGGGCCAATCACCAGGAGACTGTGAATTCTAGTCCTGCTTTAGGCATGAAAGTCAGCTGGATGACTTTGGGCCAATCACCAGGAGACTGTGAATTCTAGTCCTACTTTAGGCTTGAAAGTCAGCTGGATAACTTTGGGGCAATCACCAGGAGACTGTGAATTCTAGTCCCGCTTTAGGCATGAAAGATGGCTGGATGACTTTGGGCCAATCACCAGGAGACTGTGAATTCTAGTCCTGCTTTAGGCATGAAAGTCAGCTGGATGACTTTGGGCCAATCACCAGGAGACTGTGAATTCTAGTCCCACTTTAAGCATGAAAGTCAGCTGGATAACTTTGGGGCAATCACCAGGAGACTGTGAATTCTAGTCCCGCTTTAGGCATGAAAGATGGCTGGATGACTTTGGGCCAATCACCAGGAGACTGTGAATTCTAGTCCTGCTTTAGGCATGAAAGTCAGCTGGATGACTTTGGGCCAATCACCAGGAGACTGTGAATTCTAGTCCCACTTTAAGCATGAAAGTCAGCTGGATAACTTTGGGGCAATCACCAGGAGACTGTGAATTCTAGTCCCGCTTTAGGCATGAAAGATGGCTGGATGACTTTGGGCCAATCACCAGGAGACTGTGAATTCTAGTCCTGCTTTAGGCATGAAAGTCAGCTGGATGACTTTGGGCCAATCACCAGGAGATTGTGAATTCTAGTCCTGCTTTAGGCATGAAAGTCAGCTGGATAACTTCGGGGCAATCACCAGGAGACTGTGAATTCTAGTCCCACTTTAAGCATGAAAGTCAGCTGGATAACTTTGGGGCAATCACCAGGAGACTGTGAATTCTAGTCCCGCTTTAGGCATGAAAGATGGCTGGATGACTTTGGGCCAATCACCAGGAGACTGTGAATTCTAGTCCTGCTTTAGGCATGAAAGTCAGCTGGATGACTTTGGGCCAATCACCAGGAGACTGTGAATTCTAGTCCTGCTTTAGGCATGAAAGTCAGCTGGATAACTTCGGGGCGATCACCAGCCAACTTTCATGTCCAAGGCGAGATTAGAATTCACCGTCTCTAGACGGTGAGTTCTAATCCCACTTTAGGCATGAAAGCCAGCTGGATGACTTTGGGCCAATCACCAGGAGACTGTGAGTTCTAGTCCTGCCTTAAGTATGAAAACCCATTGGGTGACTTTGGGCCAATAATCAGGAGATGGTGAATTCTAGTCCCACCTTAAACATGAAAGTCGGCTGGGTGACTTTGAACCAATAGCCCTCTCTCATCCCAGCCTACCTCACAGGATTGTTGTTGTGGGGAAAATAGGAAAAAGAATGAGTATTAGGTAAGTTTGCCACCTTCGGTAGTTTATAAAAACAATAATAAAGGCAAGATATTGATAAATAAATTGCAGGAAAGAGCCCTCATCTTATTCCAGAGCCTGCAAACTCCACTTGGTGTCAATTCTGAATTCTGATAGTCTTTTTGCTGAAGCTGCTCCATGCATTGATACTCAAGTCACTGCCTTGTCATAATTACATTTTAATCTTTGCAGCTCTCCAGATGGAGATGATTTACAACATCTGGCCGAGGTGGAGAGAGGCTGGCCGCTGTAGATTAGTGCCCTTCAAAGGCCCACGGACTGTCCTTTGCCAGAACACCGTCTCGACTATGGAATTTTATTTGTTAGAATTAAATGTTGATTTTTTTTTATGGAGTGCAGGGTGGTGATTTTGAGAGATTTTGGGAGTGTTGTGCGAGTCCCTCATAAACCTCCTGGTACTAAGGAAGGATTAGAACTCAGATCTTTCCCTTCCTAGTCCAACCTCTTGCCTTTGGTCCTGATTGGTTCTTTGGGTATGAGGGAAGGACTGGCCCAAAAATCAGCCAATGAGGTTCCTTGACTGAGGAGGGACTACAACCCAGTTCTCCAAGTTCCTGGTACAGCCCCTTCCCCGCTACACCTGATTGGCTTTTGGGTTGAGTGGGAGGGAGTGGTCCAAAGTCCATTGGTGGGCTTCCATGACTGAACGGGATTAGAACTCGCTGCCTTCGCTGACTTTTAGAGACGGGTAGAGTGATATAGCTAATCCTTGGGTTATGACGGCAGTTGTGACCGGGAACTCTGTCACTAAGCAACACAGTCGTACAGTGTGACATGATGTGGCATGTCGCTTAATAATAGCAATTCTGGCAATTCTAATTTATTTTTTATTTTATTTATTTATTTATTTTATTTTATATCTGATTTATATACCGCCCTTCTCCCTGAGGACTCAGGGCGGTGTACAGCCAAATAAAAACATAAACTACAAACATTAAAATACTATTAAAAGGATATTTATAAATTTGGCCCCGTAATTAAAAACAATAACAAACCAATTAAAAACATTTAAAAGAGTTAAGCCAGCCCGGCTTGCTGAAAAAAGAAGGTTTTAAGTTACTGTTGTGTAGCAAGAATCACATGGGTCATTAAGCGAGGACTTCATTTCCTGTCAGTTCCTGACAGTGAGAACAATTAATCCGTGGAACAACTTGCCACCAGAAGTTGTGAATGCTCCAACACTGGAAGTTTTTAAGAAGAGGTTGGATAACCATTTGTCTGAAGTGGTAGAGGGCAGAGATGGCTAAACTTTTTGTCGTCGCGTGCCAAAAGCGGGGGTCGTACGGGGGGGTCTCATGTGCGCGTGCCCACACCCATGATGCAATGCCCCTTGTGGGTCGTGCAGGGAGGAGATGAGACGGACACCTCCTGCAGCACCCTACCGGCCGAAAAAGGGCCGCGGGGGAGGCTCACGCAACACCCCACAGGCCATTTTTGGCCTCTACGGCCTCCTGCAGCACTCTGCTGGCTGAAAACGGGCCACGGTGGGGGGGGCAGCGCATGGGTCCCCCCCCCCCCCCCCCGTGGCCCGTTTTGGCCGGCAGAGGCACCGCAAGCCAGTCCTTTTATTTATTTATTTATTTTTATTTTTTTTATTGGATTTCTATACCGCCCTACTCCCGAAGGACTCAAGGCGGTAAACAGCCACAGAATAAAACACATAAATACAAAAATTTAAAATAGAATAAAAACGAATTAAATAATTTGGCTGAGACAAATTTAAAATACCCCATAATTTAAAAACAAATTTACATTTACATTTAAAAAGGGGAGAAGATTTAGGCCAGGCCAGCTTGATGAAATAAGAAAGTCTTGAGCGCGCGACGGAAGGTGCGCAGATCCGGAATCCTCCGTATCTCTGGGGGGAGCTTGTTCCAGATCGTAGGTGCCCCCACAGAGAAGGCTCTCCCCCTAGGGGCCGCCAGTCGACATTGTTTGGCCGACAGCACCCGGAGGAGCCCCTCTCTATGGGAGCGTACTGGCCGGCGGGATATTTTGATATTTCTAGGCCGGCCAGCCCCGTGGGCCAGATCTAAGCACCCCCACGGACCAGATCCAGCTTGCAGGCCTTGTGTTTGAACCCCTGTACTAAGGGCTTTTTAGAGCGGCATTAGTACCTCCCTTGATCTTGATTGTATCATGGAGGAAGCTAAGCTCACCCAACTGGAGTGAGGATGAAGCTATCTCAGAGGCTGGGCCAGGGGTTCAAGAACTGTCATCAATCCCCCCTCCCTCCGCCTTTCCTACCTGAAATTCTCAAAATATCCCAAACACATAATTTGTCACTTGTCCTTTGGAGGCGGGTTTCTTTTGGGTTTTTTTTTTTTACCTTTTTTGGGGAAAATGACAGCCTGGGAGATTGCAGCCTCACCGTTCCGCCCGTCCACTCTTTCTTTCCTTTCCCCCAATTCTCTCTGCTCAGCCCCCCACCCCCACCCCAGCGGCTGTTATCTCGGCGTGAAACCCAGAATTGAAGGCACGATTGACCCAGTAATTGTCTAAATCAACGTGGCTCTAATTTAGTGGAATATGGTTTGAGCTGCTAAAACGCGTCTCCCACCGAGATGGAGATGGAGGTAGCACCGGGGTTTCTGAAGGCCGGGAACATTTGCTTAAACGGCGGCGTCTGGCTGGAAGATGCCGGAAAGGCTGAGACGTACCATGGGGAGAGCTTAACCCTCTGAGAGAGAGAGAGAGAGAGAGAGGGAGAGAGAGAAACTGGGTCACTGAGGAAGCGAAGCCACAAACCAGGATTGCGGGGGGGGGGGAGGGGAGAAGTAAACTATTTGGCAAGGAGGAAGGAGCCATGATAGGGGTCCAGTGGTGGGATGCCCCTGGTTTGGACCGGTTCGCAAGAACCGGTAGTAAAATTGGCGGGAGGCTCCACCCACTAACCCGAATGACATCCTAGGTCAGTGACGCTAATCTCTTTGCCATCGCATGCCAAAAGCAGTGGGAGCGAGGGGGGTCGCGGGTGCATGTGCCCACATCCATAATTCAATGCGCCCTGCCCTCCCGCGCATGTGCACGTGAAACCCCCCCACACACACACTTCCCCCTGCTTTTGGCACGCGATGGCATGGTGGGCCCGGTAGGCTCATTTTTCCCCCTCCCCAGGCTCCAGAGGCTTTCTAGGAGCCTGGGGAGGGCAAAAACAGCCTTCCCTATCCCTCCCAGAGGCCAGAAACAGCCAGTTTCCTGACTTGCGGGGGGACCGGAAAGCCTGAAAATCAGTTGGCTGGTGCGCGCATGCGCACTGGAGCTGAGCTAGGGCAACACTTGCGTGCCCACCAATATGGCTCTGCGTGCCACCTGTGCCACCCGTGCCGTAGGTTTGCCATCACGGTTCTAGGTGATCTGTGCATGCGCAGAAGTGCGCGTGCACTGCAAACCAGTAGTAAAGATAAGTAGAACCCACCCCTGTAGGGATCTTCCAATATCTGAAGGGGCTGCCACAGAATACAGGTAGTCCTCAACTTAGGACCGCGACTGAGCCCAAAATTTATGTTGCTAAGTGAGAAAACTTAGACTTAGAATAACTTTATTGTCGCTTTGAATGTACACTGATGATTAGGGCACTGGAGGCTAAACTATATGAAGAACGGTTGCAGGAACTGGGTATGTCTAGTTTAATGAAAAGAAGGACTAGTCGAGACATGATAGCAGAGTCTTCCAATATCTCAGGGGCGGCCACAAAGAAGAGGGAGTCAAGCTATTCTCCAAAGCACCTGCGGGCAGGACAAGAAGCAGTGGGTGCCAAAATTAAAGGAAACTCATCAAGGAGAAAAGCAACCTAGAAGCAAGAAGAAATTTCCTGAGAGTGAGAACAATTAACCAGTGGAACAACCTGCCGCTAGAAGTTGTAAATGCTCCAACACTGGAAGTTTTTAAGAAGAGATTGGACAACCATTTGTCTGAAATCGTATATTTTCTGCTTGAACGGGAGGGTTGGACTAGAAGACCTCCGAGGTCCCTTCCAACTCTGTTATTCTGTTAAAACAACTACTACAGGGACAAACAGAGCATCAAAGATGATAAGGCATCTGGAGGCTGACACATATGATGAACCATTGAGCCTCAATGGTTTGAGGGAACTGGGTATGTCTTATCTAAAGTACAGAATGTCACGGGTGACATGATAGCAGTCTTCCAATATTTGCGGGGCTGCCACAAAGAAGAGGGGGTCAAGCTATTCTCCAAAGCAGGACAAGAAGGAATGGGTGGAAAACAATCCAGCAGAGAAGCAACCTAGAACTAAGGAGAAACTTCCTAGCAGTGAGGACAATTAACCAGTGGAACAACTTGCCTCCAGAAGTTGTGAATGCTCCATCACTGGCTAGCTAGCCAAAAGAGCCTTGGTAGTACAGGGGTTTAAGGCACCCTGTTATTAAGCTTATTAAGACCAGCTGCCTGCAATTACTGCAGGGTTCGAATCTCGCCAAGGCTCAAGGTTGACTCAGCCTTCCATCCTTTCTAAGGTAGGTGAAATGAGGACCCAGTTTGTGGGGGCAATAAGCTGACTTTGTATAAATATACAAAAGGATGAAGGCTATTGCTGAGCACATTGTAAGCCGCCCTGAGTCTTCGGAGAAGGGCGGCATATAAATCAAATTAAAAAAAAAAAAAAAAAAAATTTGTCCGGAGTGATATCTGGAACGAGCTCCCCCCGGAGATACGGAGGATTCCGGATCTGCGTACCTTCCGTCGCGCGCTTAAGACGTTCCTATTTCATCAAGCTGGCCTGACCTAAACTTTTCCTCTTTTTAAATGGGAATTTTAAATTTGGTTTTAAATTATTGGGGTTTTAATAATGGTTCAGCCAAATTTATTTAATTTGTTTTATCTCTATTTTAAATTTTGTATCTATATGTTTTATTTTATGGCTGTTCACCGCCCTGAGTCCTTAGGGAGTAGGGCGGTATACAAATTTAATAAAATGAAATGAAATGAAATGAAAAATATAGAGTCTCCTGCTGGGGCAGGAGGATTTTTTTTTTAATTTGATTTATATGCCGCCCTTCTCCGGAGACTCAGGGCGGCTTACAATGCGTTAAGCAATAGCCTTCATACTTTTGTATATTTTTACAAAGTCAGCTTATTGCCCCCACAAACTGGGTCCTCAATTTACCCACCTTAGAAAGGATGGAAGGCTGAGTCAACCTTGAGCCTGGCAAGATTCGAACTTACTTTAATTGCAGACAGCTGGTGTTAAATTACAGTGCTTAGTCTGTTGAGCTATCCAGGATCCTAGGATAGACTAGAACTCCAGGATGGACTAAAAGACTGTCAAGGTCCCTTCCTTTATTATTCTATGTTCTAAGGCAAAGGTGGAGAATGATGAGCCCCTTGATGACTTATGGACTTCAGCCAGGGGTGAAATCCAGCAGCTTCTGACAGGTTCTGAAGAACCGGTAGCAGAAATTTTGAGCAGTTCGGAGAACCGGTAGTGGAAATTTTGAATAGTTCAGAGACCCGGCAAATACCACCTCTGGCTGGCCCCAGAGTGAGGTGGGAATGGAGATTTTGCAATATCCTTCCCCTGCCCTGCCCACCAAGCCACACCCACCAAGCTACACCGCACCACACCACACCCACCAAGCCACGCCCACAGAACCGGTAGTAACAAAATTTGGATTTCCCCACCGGCTTCAGCTTCCAGAATTCCAGCTGAGGAATTCTGGGAGTTGAAGTTTACAAGTCATCAAAGGGCCATCGTTCGTTCCCCACCCCTTTGATTGTAAGACAATCAAAACTACAAAAACACCAGAAAACTGGACGCTGTCACTGGTGGACACAAGGAAGAACAAGAAATTGTTGCAGACCAACAATCAGTGGTGGGATTCAGCCGGTTCGGGTTGGTCCGGGCGAACCAGTAGTTAAATTGCTGGCTGGCCTCACCCCTCCCAGCCCCGCCCCTTCCAGGAGTTCCCACATGCCCTATTTTCAATCCCAGGAGGCTTCAGGGAAACCTCCTAGGCCCAAAACGGGGCATGTGGGGAGGCGGCACGTCCTCCCCACCCGTGGCCCGTATTTGCTCCCAGGGCAGGGGTGGGTTCTAAAATTTTTTACTACCAGTTCTGTGGGTATCGCTTATTTTGTGGGCGTGGCTTGGTGGGGGATAATGACTGGGTGGGCGTGGCTACCTTTTTTTTTTTTTTTACTTTTAAAAGCATTTTTTCTACAACCTTAAGAGGTTGCGGAAAAAAATGCTT
>JAXLNS010000001.1:9030216-9070216 GCA_037215915.1 Pantherophis vulpinus
GATAGATAGAAAGAAAGAAAGAAAGAAAGAAAGAAAGAAAGATGATAGAGAGAGAGAGAAAGAGAGAGATGATAGAGAGAGAAGATATAGATAGACAGAAAGATAGATGATAGATAGATGATAGAGAGAGAGAGAGAAGATAGATATAGATAGATAGAAAGATAGATGAGAGAGAAAGAGATGATAGAGAGAGAGAGAGAAGATATAGATAGACAGAAAGATAGATAAGAGATAGATAGATAGATAGATAGATAGATAGATAGATAGATAGATAGAAAGAAAGAAAGAAAGAAAGATAGATGATAGAGAGAGAGAAAGAGAGAGAGATGATAGAGAGAGAAGATATAGATAGACAGAAAGATAGATGATAGATAGATAGATAGATGATAGAGAGAGAGAGAAAATAGATAGATATAGATAGATAGATAGATAGATGAGAGAGAGAAAGAGATGATAGAGAGAGAGAGAAGATATAGATAGACAGAAAGATAGATAAGAGATAGATAGATAGATAGATAGATAGATAGATAGATAGATAGATAGATAGATAGATAGATAGATAGATAGATAGATAGATAGATAGATAGATAGATAGATAGATACAGTAGGTAGGTAAGTAGCAGTGGTGAGTTGCTCCCGGTTCTGTCCGGTTCTATAGAACCAGTAGTAAAACTGGCAGGAGGCTCTGCCCACCAGCCCCGACGTCATCATGGGTGATCTGCACATGCACAGAAGATAGATAGGTAGGTAGGTAGGTAGGTAAAGAGAGAATAGATATAGGTAGGTAGGTAGGTACATAGATACATACATACATAGATAGATTAGCAATAGTACTTAGACATAATTCAGAATACTCTTTATGCATTGGAAATTAAAGAGGGCAAAAATACAGTTCAAAGTTACAATACTGAAAAAAGTGACTTATAGCAATAGCACTTAGACTTATATATCGCTTCACAGTGCTTTTACAGCCCTCTCTAAGCGGTTTACAGAGTCAGCCTCTTGCCCCCAACAATCTGGGTCTTCCTTTTACCGACTTTGGAAAGACGGAAGGCTGAGTCAACCTTGAGCCTGGTGAAAGTTGAACTGCCAAATTTCTGGCAGCCGGCAGTCAGCAGAAGTAGCCTGCAGTACTGCTCTCTAACCACTGCACCACCGTGGCTCAGACCTACGACCAGCGTTCACACTTATGACCATTGCAGCATCCTCATGGTCATGTGATCAAAATTCAGACACTTGGCATCCGACTCATACTTATGACAGTTGCAGCATCCCGGGATCATGTGATCCCCCTTTGCAAGCCAGCAAAGTCAATGGGAGAAGCCAGATTCATTTAACAACAATTTGACTAATTTAACAACTACAGTGATTCCCTTAATGACTGTGGCAAGAAAGGTCGTAAAATGGGTCAAACTGACTTAACAAATGTCTCACTTAGCAACAGAAATTTTGGGCTCCATTTTCAAGGACTACCTGTATCTGTAAACAGGTTGTCTATCCTACGAGCAGGAACTTTCCAAGGTTTTGCAATATTTGTATCTGCAATAAACTAAGCTGTCAGTCCTCATAGTTTTCAAGAAAACTGTGTGAGGTTTTAGCATTTATTTCACGTCTTGTTATTTTTTAGTTTTGATAATCACATCAAAATTGATCCTGTTTTTATTGGGTATATTACCAGAAAAATATAGCAAAGAAGATACATATTTGATTATTCATATAATAACAGCGGTGAGAATTGTATTTGCACCACAGTTGGAAGACAGAAAAAAATCCCATCAGAAGGAGAGGTAATAAAGAAGATTTTAGAATGTGCAGAAATGA
Organism: Pantherophis vulpinus; assembly: GCA_037215915.1. NCBI lineage: Eukaryota > Metazoa > Chordata > Lepidosauria > Squamata > Colubridae > Pantherophis > Pantherophis vulpinus. Next base: position 9,032,038 of record JAXLNS010000001.1, read on the forward strand.
ATAGGTTAACACTGAGAATAAAAGAGAAAGAGGAATCGGTGTATTTCAAGATATGGGGACGATTTTATGTATGGTTAGAAAAGAAATATGAATAAAAGATTATAGAGAAATAAATTAGGTAAGGTATGAGTAAATGAGAGAGAAGACAAAAAAGAAATAGAAGCCCAGAAGACACCTGTGTAAATGGAAAAGGGGAAAGGGGGGGGGGGGAGAAAGAAAATGTTATTGTATAAATGTACATGATACGTGTGAACTTAGTAAAATGAAAAAGTAATTGAAAAGAAAGTAAAAAATCGGGATTGCTCGAATACCAACTTGGAAAATATTAAATTGAAAATGAATACAACAATAGCGAGAGAATGGAGAGGGATAGAGGAGAGAAGAGAGGAAGAAGAGAGAGGGAAAGAAGAAAGAGAGGGGAAACAAGAGTAGGAGAGAAGGTTAGAAGGGAGGAAGAAGGGAGTGTGGGAGAAAGGAAGGGGGAGAAGGAGAAGGAGAGGAAAGAAGAAAATAGAAGAGTAGATGGAAGAAGGGAGGGAAAGGAAAGGGAGGAGAGGGAGAAGAAGGATTGTTGTAAAACAAGGGAGATGAAATGGTAGAAGAGCAACCCCGAATATAATTAAATTGTTTAGGATGAAGATTGTATTAGTATGAAAGTTAAAAGTAAATATGTTTGTTAAGTAAGAAATTGTACATTTAAGATATGTTTATGACGGGGGAAAAAAATAAAAAACTTTTTTTTTAAAAAAAAAACCTAAATTGATCCTAAAGGACTCTGGGTCATCTTTATTTTATTTATCTGTTTTTAACTTTTTATATTTCCTCGACTTATGACTAAAATTGAGCCCAAAATTTCTAATTGCTAAGGGAGACATTTATGAAGGGAGTTTTGTCTCGTTTTACTATCTTTTTTGCCACAGTTGTTAAGTGAATCACCGCAGTTGTTAAGTTAGTAACATGGTTGTTAAGTGAATCTGGCTTCCCCGTACACTTTGTTTGTCAGGAAAGTCACAAAGGGTGATCACATGACCCCAGGACATTGCAACCGTCATAAATATGAATCATTCGCCAAGCGTCTGCATTTTGATCCCGTGACCATGGGGATGCTGCAGTGGTGGGATTCAGCTGGTTCGCACCGGTTCATCCAAACCGATTGCGCAGTTCAGCAAACCAGCCGATCCCACAACTGGCTGGCCCCGCCCCTTGCCCTGCCCCTCTCAGTCCCTCATTGCCTGGCCTGAGAAGGTAAGGGTGATAGTGGGGGAAGGAGACTCACTCCGGGTGGGGCTTGAAATCTCCACCATAGAGGGCAGTACAAGAAGTGGTACAAGAAGTAGCGCAGCCATCGGTGGCCAGAGCAAGGTAATTCTGCTGTTGTGGCAAGGTGGGGCGGTGCAGGCAATGGCCGGAGCTTTAGTGCGGGAGTGAAGCACCCCTGCATTTGCCTTTGCATAGCATTCCTCATTCCCTTGCGGAATGAGCTGGTGGAGGCCATTTTGAGTCAGCGGGCAGGCCATGAGGTGGTGGTGGCCATTTTGGGCCAGCAGGCAGGCCATGAAGCCACAGTGGCCATTTTGGGCCAGCGGGCAGGCCATGAGGCGGTGGCCAGCCAGTGTCTTGGGACAGAGAGTAGGTAGCGCGTCTCCCCGAGTGACCGAGGCATGTGTGCCCAGCTGCACCAACAAAGACCAGAAGTAGCCACCCGCCGTTTTCTGCTGCAAAAATCTTTTAAAAACTCCTGACTGTCAGTCAGCAAAAGACCCAGCAAGAGATGAGGCACCGGAGAATCAGACCCAGCCGCTTCTCTCCGGCACAGTGCTTCCTGGATCCGGTTTACAGCTCCGAGCCCAAAGTGGCGGGAGGCAAGGGCTGCCTTGAGCACAAATGTACCGCGATGAAGACAGAATGCTATTGCTACACAAAGGGAAGTAAAGGGGCACTTCGATCCGGCATTAAGGCTCCGGCCATCGCTACCACCGCTTCGGCTGCCTGCGCCGCCCTCCCTTGCTGTGAGTTATGTCGATGTGAAGCCTGAATTTGATTGGGGTTGGGATTGTTTGTATCCTTGGGTACTCTGACATGAATTCAGTTTGACACAGTTTGAAGCTGAAGGGGGGAAAGCTGAGGAGGATAGAGCCTTCAGCCAAAACAACATAGCTAGCTGATGAATCAAGCACATTCCAACAGCTGGCTGGCCGGAGGAGGAGGAGAGAAATCACCAAGCAACCAGCTCCCATCTTGATTGGACAATGTGACAGTTTGTTTTGGAAAATTGAGAAACTGATACTTATATTGGGGTGAAAAGCCCAGGAACTTCAGTACTGGCTTTCCATCAGTTAGTGCCAAGATGGTATATCTAAATAAATTTGTTCTTTGAGGAAACGGAATGTTTCAGAGTTAAATTTGTGATGGATGCATTACTTGGAACCTGACAGTCGAGTTGGCCATGCCCACTCAGTCACATGACACACACCCCAGTTACGTCCACCCGTTTGGTCATAAGGAAGAACAGATTGTTAAATTATTTGAATCCCATCACTGGGATGCTGCAACAGTCATAAGTGTGAAAAATGGTCATAAGTCATTTTTTTTCAGTGCTGCTGTAACATCAAAGAGTCACTAAATGAACTGTTGTAAGTCGAGGACTGCCTGCATTTTCTGTTATGGATTTGCTGGATTGCATTGTTTTTATTGCTATGTTGGCTGTTTGCTATTCGTCTTGGTGCAGAAGGGAGCAATATGCCATTTGGAATCAGCTTCAAGTAATTTATAGGCCGTGAGACAGAAGTAATCTATAAGCTTCTAAAACTCTTTGTTGTTGTGACCTTTAACTGGGCGAAACGCTGCATCATTGTTACAAGGAATGGTGGATCAGGCCCAATAAAGAGACTTGAGTCATCAGGTAAAATATATCTCTTTTATTTGCAGGTTCATCACATCATCACTAGAATGCATCAGGAACTGGGGCGTGTAGGAGCGTGCCCACCTTTTATACCTGTGGGCGGGGATTCAGGTAAGGAGGGGTCTATGGGAGGAGCTGACCAGGTGGGAGTCTGGGTTAACCCCTGCACTACTGCGCTATAGCTGATCCCTGGCACGGTCAGAGCATTTATACCTGACAAATCCCCCTCTAAATGTCTGACCCGTGTCTGTAGGCCTGACTGACTAGTTGGTACTCTGGGGTGAATGTTGAGCTTGGAGACTAAGTGTGAGTGTTGCTTGCCCTGTAGGGGTTTCGTGAGTATGTCTGCGGTCTGCTCTTCTGTATCGCAGTGTATGGCCTTTATGAAACCAATTCTGGAGAGCTGTCTAACGTGCTTATACTTTATGTCTATGTGCCTTGACCTTTGCCCTACAGCGTCGGACATAGATATCTCTATGGCGGCTTTGTTATCTTCGTAGATGTTTATTGGGTAGGCTGGTTCTCTCCATACGCTGGCAAGTAGGTCGTCGAACCAGATGAGGTTGTTGGCGGCTTTGGAGAGGCATATGTATTCTGCTTCAGTAGTCGAAGTTGCCACCAGGATTTGTTTGCCTGAGTACCAATGCACCGGGCAGTTATTTAAGTAGAATATGTATCCAGATGTGCTTTTGCGGCCTTTGGCGTCTCCGGCCCAGTCAGCATCAGCGTAGCATGAGAGGATGGGTTCTTCGGATTTTTCAGGCTCTAGGGTTAAGCATGCATTGACACTCTGTTTCAGATATCTTAGCACCCTTTTCACTGCGTCCCAGTGGTATGTGGTGGGTTTGCTCACGTGCCTGGATAGCAAATTAACGGATAGAGCAATGTCCGGCCTGGTCCAGTTAGCGATATACAGGAGGGAGCCTATGATTGACCTGTACAGCGTGTTGTCTCCAAATTCGGGTGATTCATCATGCATGTTTTTTAGGAAGTCCGCCTGCATGGGTGAATCACATCCCTTGGCGTCTGCCATGTTGCACTTATGGAGTAACTCTTCTATCTTTTCCTTCTGCGACAGTTGGAAACCTTTTGGCATCTGGTTGACTTGTACTCCCAGGTATCGGTTTATCCTCCCAAGGTACTTTAGGGTGAAATGCTCGCTCAGCCTGCTGGCGAAGGTGTTGCGGTTGGCTTCGTGTTTGCTGATGTATAGAATGTCATCCACGTAGACTAGGATGTATTCTGGTGAGTCCCCCTCTTTCCTGGTGAAGAAACAGTTGTCAACAGGTGTCCCCTCTGTTGGTTTCTTTGCTGTGGGGGGCTCTGATGTATATCTCCTTGTCTAGTTTGGCGTGCAGGTAGGCAGTCTGCACGTCGAACTGGTGCACTTCCAGCCCTAGCAAGGATGCGATGACCAAGGCGCTTTTGACGCTCTCTGTTCTTACGGTGGGCGAATAGGTGTCTGTGTAATCCTCCGGAAACCTTTGAGCAAACCCCTGGGCAACTAATCTTGCCTTGTATAGGCTTTGGCCGCCCTCTAAGTTCTTGACTTTGAATATCCACCGGGTGCCTATTGTGTTCTTGCCCTCTGGGACTTTGGTGGGGGTGTATACCTCCAGTTTCCTCAGGCTGTCCAGTTCCTTGGCCATGGCTAACTCCCACTTTGCCCTCTCCCCCTGGGGTAGTCTCAGTACCTCTTCGTAGGAGTTTGGCGTAACGTGATTTGTGTGCACGTGCATCACGTAATCATTCAACCTTTTTGGCAGCTGGTTTCTGGTTGACCAGACCGGCCTGGTTGCTGCCTGCTCAGTGTCATGCAGATATCTGGCCTCTCTTTGTGTCAGTGATTCGACACTTAACTTGGGATGATTCTCTTTCCATCCCTCAACCTTGATGCCTTGGAGGTCGGGCTTGGGCCTGCTCCCTTCCTGTCTACTCACTGTCTCGTTTTTGTTTTGGGTTTGCTCAATTGGACTATCCTCCCGCTTGGTGGGTACCTCATTTAGGTGTAATCTGGACCAGTTGGCTTGCTCGTGGAATGCCGCTGTTCTAGAGATCACAAACCTATTATTACTGTCCACAAACCTGAAACCCTTGGTTCCTGGCTCGTATCCCATAAACCTGAGCCTTCTGGACACCTTATCCCCTTTCTTGCGCAACTGCTTGGGTATGTGCACATCAGCCGTTACACCGAACACATGTAGGTGTGCTATCTGTGGCTTCTTGTTATACATGACCTCGTAGGGGGTTTTGTCTATCACACTGGACCATGTTCTATTTAATGTATAGTTGGAGTAGACCAGGGCTTCAGACCAGAAGTGTTGGCCAATGCCCGCGTCCTCTAAGGCGCACCTGACCATCGTTTGCAGCGTGGAGTTCCGTCGTTCTGCGACCCCGTTCTGAAAGGCGGAAAACGGGGACGACGTAAAGTGAATCACGCCTTTGGACCTGAGCCAATGTGAGAAGTCCTTAGATAGAAACTCAGACCCTCTGTCGGTCATGATCTGTTTGATCTGTTTGTTGTTTTGGGTTTCTACTCTTTTATAAAACTCTTTGAATTTTTGGAAGGCCTCATCCTTTCTTCTTAAGGTGTAGACGAAGCCATATCGACTATGGTCATCCACTATGGTGAGGAAGTACCTTTTTTTATAATTTATGGATGGCCTTAGGGGCCCTACCAGGTCCATGTGTACTAAGTCGAATATTTGGTTGGCGGCGCGTAACGACTTCTTGGGTCTGGGTTTTACTTTCAGTTTTGAACACTTGCACACCGAGCACTCGAGGTAGTTTTCACAGTTTTTTATTATGGCACCCTCGGTACAATTGGCCATTTTTTGTATCACGGGAAAACTGGCGTGTCCAAGCTTGCGATGCAGCAGGTGGGCACAGTTGTCATGCATTGGTTTGCCTATTGAGGGTCTCCTTTGGGTGTGTTTGTTGTGTTGTGTTTCTGGTGTCGTGTTGTCATCGTTATCTACCTCTCTCCTGCCTACCTGTTCACCCTCAGCCCTGTCTTGGTCAGTGTCTTCTGCGTTCTCTGAACTGGTGTTTATGCTGTGGGCGTAATCCTCATAGAAAGTTATGTAGGGTAACCCTTGATTAATGGTTACTCTCCCTATATCCTTCCCGTCCTTGCTAACCTTCACGTTGCCTCTTGTGAATATCATCTCAACCCCTGATTCCCTGCTAAGCTTTACTGCGGCCAGGATGTTGTGGGGTATCTCCGGGACTAGTAGTACCCCCTCTATTTTCCCTACGCCTGGTAATGTAATTGTCCCTTTGCCTGTTACTCTAACCTGGTTTTGGTCTGCAACTTTGATGGAAAAATCCTCTCTCTTGAATGATGAGAGTAGTTTCTGATTGTATGTAGTGTGGTTGGAGGCCCCCGAGTCCAGGAGCCAAGAGCTGGTGTCTTTGTCTTGGTGTGTGGTGCGTGTGTGCTCCCCTATCCCATATAGGGACCCTGTCCTGCTGTCGCGTGAACTGTCCCTGTTTCCCTTCCTATCCCTGGGGATGGGTGAGTCTCTACGCCTATACCTATCTTCGGATGTGTGCCTTTCTGTTTGTCTGTACCTATGCTCCGGCCTGCCTCTCTCCCTATAGTTCTTGGGGCAGTCCCTTTTGATGTGTCCCCTCGACCCGCAGATGTAGCACTCGGGCGTGTTGTGTTGTTTCTCTTGGAAGACTACTCTCTTCTCACTCTTGTGTTCTCTGGGAGGGCCGGGGCGGCTCCTCCTCAGATTATCTTCTGCGATAAGCCTGTTGGATAGCCTCTCCACAGACAGCATCCCTAGGCTGACGGTGTCTAAGTGTGTCAGGAAGCTATTCCATGAGTGATCTAAAGAGTTGATTATCACACTCTTCATGATTTGGTCGGAAATAACTTCTCCCCTAAGGTGTAGCTCTGCTCTGGTACCGCTTAAGGACACTAAGTGCTCACTCATGGGAGTCCCTGGCTTAAGTCTGGCGGAAAAGAAGTCCTTGGAAATTTGTGTGGTGGTGGACACACTCTCACTATAAAACAATCCAAACATTTTCCCTATAATTTCGGATACTGTGAGGTTATGGCCAATACAGTGGTAAATTGTGGGGGAAATACTGGCAATTAAAAGGTAGAATGCCTTATGGTGCATGCAATCCAGCTCTAAAGTCCATGGTCTCTCAGGGGGGTCATTAATAAAATGAGACATGTTTTCTTTCAGAAACACCACCTGGAGCTGCTGTGACCACTCTAGGATATTACCCCCATCCATCCTCAACTTGGGAAAGTCAACAGGTAAGTTCCCAGCACTAGTAGTAAAATTACTTACTGCTGGCTGCTGTCCATGGTTCCTTATGTCCCTATAGCAGCAGTAGGGCATAAGAACGCTTGCCGGTAGTTTAAAAGTCCCGCTTTGTAATTTTTTTCTTTTTTCTTCCTCTAGGCGGAAGAGCGCATGCGCGAAGTCCATTTCAGCTCCGCCGTCGCCGAGGAAGGACCTGTTCGTCGCGGCTCCGCTGTAGAGGCCTCTGCTGGTCGGGTAGGCCTTGGCCTCGGCCTTGGGGGTCCAGGTGTGTTCCGGAAGGCGTCGTCCAGCAGCTGTTTCTCCGGAATGAAGATCCTGGCGGTGCTGGGGCTCCGGCGACGGTTGTAAGTAGCTGCCCCAATCCATGCGGTCCGGGGTGCGCGGCCTGGGCGATCGGAGGCGCGGTGTCCCTGGGGTGCGAAGGTGGGCTGGCGAATCGTCGCGGGCGTCGGTGGCTCTCGGGTGGGTGCTCCGCTGCCCCTCTCCTCGCCTTCCTTTCTGTTTTGGCCTCTCCGGCTTCTCTTTGGTGATTTTGAGGCCTGGGCCGAAGGCGGCTGCAAGGGTCTTCATGGCCCTATCCACTTGCCGCTCGCTGGGGGTGTACCAGGGGTCGGAGTCGGATTCGGTTCCCTCTCCCTGGTCACTTTCATCATTGTTTATGGTCCGGCATTTTTCGCGCGCCGGCCATTTTGAATTCTGTTTGTTGATTGGTTGGGGGTCGGCCATCTTGTCCGACCACGTGGACAAAGATGGCCACCGTTTCAAATTTAGAGCGGGGCTTTGGGGCTCGGTGGCCGTTGGAAGTGCCCTTTTGGGCGATCCACTCACCGAGTCCAGCTCCTCGAGTTCGGAGTCCGAGCCCTCATCGCTCCTTGCCACCTCGCGGTCGATTATGAAGCTCCGCAGGTCGGCAAGGAGGTTCTTGTCGCCGGCTCGCTCTTTCAGCAGCTGCAGGACGTCGAGTCGCAGCTTCTCTTCCTCTTGATCGTGGTGGTGGGCCCTTTTCCCTTTTTCGATCTCCCCCCTTTCCTCCGTCGCGGTGGCTTTGGGGGTGGTTGAGGTTCCTGCCTTCCCTGGCGAGTCCGATGGGTTGCTTTCCCGTTGCTTCGGAGGTGTCGCCATTCTGCAGGTAGGTATGGGTCCTTGTTTCGTGGCTTGGGATCCTTGGGCCTTACCAACCATCCTCTGCTACCATTTTGTTACAAGGAATGGTGGATCAGGCCCAATAAAGAGACTTGAGTCATCAGGTAAAATATATCTCTTTTATTTGCAGGTTCATCACATCATCACTAGAATGCATCAGGAACTGGGGCATGTAGGAGCGTGCCCACCTTTTATACCTGTGGGCGGGGATTCAGGTAAGGAGGGGTCTATGGGAGGAGCTGACCAGGTGGGAGTCTGGGTTAACCCCGGCACTACTGCGCTATAGCTGATCCCTGGCACGGTCAGAGCATTTATACCTGACAATCATAGGCCAACCGTTTTTGATCCAAGGGATCACAAATGGGCTAGCTTACAGAATGTGCCCCAAATCCATGACCCCTGACTCCTAAAGGAATAAAATGAGGGGAAGTTGTGGCTACTTCAGTGCTGTTGTATTGCTGCTGTGGTCATGTGATCTTCATTTTCAATGTTCCATGACAGTTTCCCAGTCAATCTTGCAATCCCTCACTTTCTCTCCCACCAGGCAGCAGCCACTTAATGCCTGATGGAAAGGGGAAGGGAATGGGGAAGGGGAAGGGGAAGGGAAGGGAAGAAAGGGGAAAGGGAAGAAGAAGAGGAAGAAGAGGGGGAAAGGGAAGGGAAACGAAGTTTAGTTTAGTTTAGTTTAGTTTAGTTTAGTTTAGTTTAGTTTAGTTTAGTTTAGTTTAGTTTAGTTTAGTTTAGTTTAGTTTAGTTTAGTTTAGTTTAGTTTAGTTTAGTTTATTTGTATACCGCCCTACTCCCAAAGGACTCAGGGCAGTGAACAGCCAAACAATAAAATACATAGATACAAAAAATTAAAAAAACCAGTTAAAATCGAATTAAACCATTTTGGCCCAGACAAATTAAAACATCCCAATAATTTAAAACAGATTAAAATTTACATATTAAAAAGAGGGAAAAGATTAGGCCAAGGGGAAAGTAGGAGAGGAGAGAAAGGAAGGGAAGGAAGGAGAGAGGAGAGGAGGGGAAGGGAGGGGAGGGGAGGGGAGGGGAAGGAAGGAAAATTTCCAATGCTTCTTGCCAGATTCTCACAAAGAAACTCAATGGGGAAGCCAGCAGGTAGTCGGAAATCTCTCCTGCTCCTACTGTTCATTTGGCCACCTGTGGTCATTCTGTTTCTTTATAAGGAAATATCTCTGAAACGATGATGCACCAGGACACCGATGTCAATAAACAAATAAAAAAGGCAATAATTAGGGAAATCAAAACAAAACCAACAAAGGGAGAGAAAAACAACATAGGAATAAAACCCAGAATAAAATAAAATCCCTCCCCTCCCCTTCCTCCTTCCCTCCCTCCCTCCCTTCATTCCTTCCTTCCTTCCTTCCTCCCTGCCTTCTTTCCTCCCTTCCTTCTTTCCTCCCTTCCTTCCTCCTACCCTACCCTACCCTCCCTTCCTTCTTCCCTCCTCCCTTCCTTTCTCCTCCCCTCCCCCTTCTTTCCTCCCTCCCTCTCCCTCCCTCCCTCCCTGCTTCCTTCCTTCCTTCCTCCCTCCCTTTCTCCTCCCCTCCCCCTTTCCCTCCCTCCCTCTGTTTCTTTTCCTATACCCTCCCTCCCTCTTCCCCTCCTCTTCCTTCCTTCCTCCCTCCCTCCCTTTCTCCTCCCCTCCCCCTTTCCCTCCCTCCTTCCATTTCTTTTTCCATACCCTCCCTCCCTCTCCCCCTCCTCTTCCTTTCTTCCTTCCTCCCTCCCTTTCTCCTCCCCCTTTCCCTCCCTCCCTCTGTTTCTTTTCCTATACCCTCCCTCCCTCTTCCCCTCCTCTTCCTTTCTTCCTCTCTCCCTTTCTCCTCCCCTCCCCCTTTCCCTCCCTCCTTCCGTTTCTTTTCCCATACCCTCCCTCCCTCTCCCTCTTCCCCTCCTCTTCCTTCCTTCCTCCCTCCTTCCCTCCCTCCCTTTGTTCTCCCCTTTTCTCCCTCCCTCCCTCCATATTTTGGTTTACTCTGGGCTCTGTTGCTTCTCTTTTCCCTTCTTTCTATTTTCTCCTCTTTGGTCTATACCCATTAAAAGCAGCGAATAAAACAGCACAAGCCCCATTGTGCCTCTCAACGTATCCTCTGGCAACCTTCCCCTTGACTGCAGCTTTTGAATGACAAAAAGAGGATCCCAGCAAACGTGGATTTGAATCTGTGAATTAAATGCCCGTTTGTGAGTCATTACACCAATATCCTCCAGTGTCCTTAGGCTGGTATGTTTTGCTCCACCTGGAGACGCCAGTTGCCAAGCCAGCAAATTCCTGCCAAACAAAATATGCACCATCCAGTGATAAGTGGCATTAGAGAGAGAGAGAGAGAGAGAGAGAGAGAAAAGCAAAATCCATTCGTAGGAACAGAGAAGAAAAACAGGAGTATCTCGAAGCAAAAGTAGTCAGTAGATGAGAGAGACTATTATTCCATTCTTCTTGGTCTCTCAGGCAAGTGTTCCAGAATAAAAAGAGAATTTCAAAGCTTCAAAGAGATTTTGCATTCAGGAATCCTCTCCCACGAAAGGCTGGAGGCTGCTATCTCACTTCTGAAAATTTTACCCTCTAACCCAGGATTTCTCAGCCTGAGCAATTTAAAAATCTGTGGTTTTCAACTCCCAGAATTCCCATGTCAGCACAATTCATTCATTCATTTGTTCGTTCATTTGTTCATTCATTCATTCATTCATTCATTCATTCATTCATTCATAGTAAGCTTCTACATTTAGGCAAGGAAAACAAAATGCACAGGTATAGTATATGTGGTACCTGGCTCAATAGCAGTAACTGTGAGAGGGATCTTGGAGTCCTAGTGGACGATCACTTAAATATGACCCAGCCGTGTGCAGCAGCTGCCAAAAAAGCCAACACAGTTCTAGGCTGCATCAACAGAGGGATAGAATCAAGATCACGCGAAGTGTTAAGACCACTTTATGAAGCCTTGGTAAGGCCACACTTGGAATACGGCATCCAGTTTTGGTCGCCACGATATAAAAATGATGTGGAGACTCTAGAAAGAGTGCAGAGAAGAGCAACAAAGATGATGAGGGGAACTGGAGGCTAAAATCTATAAAGATCGGCTGTTGGAATTGGGTATGTCTAGTTTGATGAAAAGAACCAGAGTTGACATGACAGGAGTCTTCCAATATCTCAGGGGCTGCCACAAAGAAGAGGGAGTCAAGCTATTCTCCAAAGCACCTGAAGGCAGGACAAGAAGCAATGGGTGGAAATTAATCAAAGAGAGAAGCAACTTAGAACAAAGGAGAAATTTCCTGACAGTGACAACAATTAACCAGTGGAACAACTTGCCTCCAGAAGTTGTGAATGCTCCAACACTGGAAATTTTAAAGAAGAGATTGGATAACCATTTGCCTGAAATGGTGTAGGGTTTCCTGCCTGGGCAGGGGGTTGGACTAGAAGACCTCCAAGGTCCCTTCCAACTCTGTTATTCTGTTCTGTTCTGTTCTGTTCTGTTCTGTTCTGTTCTATTCTATTCTATTCTATTCTATTCTATTCTATTCTATTCTATTCTATTCTATTCTATTCATTAAATCATTTACAAGTAGCTCTCAACTTACAGGCATTTGTTTAGGGACCGATTGAAGAAAAAGCAGTGCTGAAAAAAATGACTTATGACCATTTTTCACACTTACGTCCATTGCACCATCCCCTGGATCGCAAGATTTACCTTCGGATGCTTGACAACTGACTCGCATTTATGACGGTGGCAGTGTCCAGGAGTCGCGTGATCAAAATCCGGGTGCTTGACAACTGACTGGAGAATTTTGTGGAAGTGGAAGTCCGCATGTCTTCATATTGCCAAGGTTCAGAAATACTATCCTAAACTGGGCAGGCAGTCCTCAACTTACAACAGTTCACTTAGCGACCGTTCAAAGTTACACCGTCACTGAAAAAAGTGACTTATGACCATTTTTCACACTTACGTCCGTTGCACCACCCCCGGGGGTCACAAGATTTACATTCAGATGCTTGACTCATATTTATGACGGTTGCAGTGTCCCAGGGTCACGTGATCCCCTTTTGCAACCTTCTGACAAGCAAAGTCAATGGGGGAACCGGATTCACTTAATGACTGTGTTACTAACTTAACGACTGCATTGATTCACTTAACAACTGCAGTAAGAAATGTCATAAAATGGGGCAAAACTCACTTAACAACTGTCTCACTTAGCAGCAGACATTTTGGGCTCAGTTGTGGTTGTAAGTCGAGGACTACGTGTATTCCAGTTGTGAGAATAATCTCAAATTATTTTATTTTATCTTACCTCATTTTATTTAATACAGTAAGGAGGCTTTTACTCCAGCCACAATTTAACAAAGGCCCTCATCAGCTTATGTAGAATGGGTAATACAGTTAAAACATCCACAGTTACAATAGAAAACTCCTCAGTTGTAAACAAAAGAAAGGGACAATAGGCAATGTCAAAGCAAAACTGGAACAATGCTACAATAGAAAGTCAAAAATAAAGAGGGGGGAAGGATCTCTGCAATAGCTGTTTTCAACGTTTTTGAAAAATCAAGATTGGTTGACATTGTTAACTGCCCAAGATAGGTGGATAGATGGACAGACGGATGGACAGACGGATGGACAGACGGATGGATGGATGGATGGATGGATGGATGGATGGATGGATGGATGGATGGATGGATGGATGGATGGATGGATGGACAGACGGATGGATGGATGGATGGATAGATGGATAGATGGACAGACGGATGGATGGATGGATGGAGGAATGGACGGACGGACGGATGGATGGATGGATGGATGGATGGATGGATGGATGGATGGATAGATAGATGGATGGATAGATGGATAGATGGGCAGACGGATGGATGGATGGATGGATGGATGGATGGATGGATGGAGGAATAGATGGTTTGATGATGATGATAATAGAGAGAGAGAGATGATTGATAGATACGTTGGTGAAATCCAAATCTTTTTACTACCGGTTCTGTGGGCGTAGTGTGGCTTGGTGTGGCGTGGTGGGCGTGGTGTGGCTTGATGGGCGTGGCTTGGTGGGCATGGCAGGGGAAGGATACTACAAAATCTCCATTCCCCCCCCACTCCAGGGGAAGGTTACTGTAAAATCTCCATTCCCACCCCACTCCAGGGAAAGGTTACTGCAAAATCCCCATTCCCTCCCCACTCCTGGGGAAAGGATATTGCAAAATCTCCATTCCCACCCCACTCTGGGGTCAGCCAGAGGTGGCATTTACCGGTTCTCCAAACTGCTCAAAATTTCCACTACCGGTTCTCCAGAACCTGTCAGAACCTGCTGGATTTCATCCCTGGATGGATAGATAGATATAGATAGATAGATGGATGGATGGATGGATGGATGGATAGATGGATGGATGGATGGATGGATAGATAAAGTAAAGGTAAAGGTTCCCCTCACACACATGTGCTAGTCGTTCCTGACTCTAGGGGGCGGTGCTCATCTCCGTTTCAAAGCCGAAGAGCCAGCGCTGTCCAAAGATGCCTCCATGGTCATGGGACCAGCATGACTCAACGCCAAAGGCGCACGGAACGCTGTTACCTTCCCACCAAAGGTGGTCCCTATTTTTCTACTTGCATTTTTTACGTGCTTTAGAACTGCTCCGTTGGCAGAAGCTGGGACAAGTAACAGGAGCTCACCCCATTACGCAGCACTTTGGATTTGAATCAGGGGTGAAATGCTCCCGGTTCGGACGGGCTCGGGCAAGTAGGTAGCGATGGCGGCGGGCAGTTTGGAAAATCGGTAGCAAAAATCCCTGCCCCCACCCCCCATGTCCAGCTGAGCCAGGCGATCATCAGAGGCTTTTTTTCTTTTAAATGCCTCTGACGAGCCAAGCTCTGACGATCCCAGCCGAGTTGCCTGATCAGCAGAGGGTTTTTTAAAAACCTTCTGATGATCAGGCAACTCAGCTGGGATCATCAGAGCCTTTTGAAAGCATTTTTTACATGGTTTTTAAAAATGTGAAAAATGGTTTTAAAAGTAAAAAAAGAAAAATTGGCCACGCCTACCCAGTCACATTAACCCCCCCCCACTAAGCCACGCCTACAGAACCGGTAGTAACAAATTTTAGATTTCACCACTGATTTGAACTATCTATTTGATGATAGATAGATAGATAGATAGATAGATAGATAGATAGATAGATAGATAGATAGGTAGGTAGGTAGGTAGGTAGGTAGGTAGGTAGGTAGGCAGGCAGGCAGGCAGGCAGGCAGGCAGGCAGGCAGGCAGGCAGGCAGGCAGGCAGGCAGGCAGGCAGGCAGGCAGGCAGATAGATAGATAGATAGATAGATAGATAGATAGATAGATAGATAGATAGACAGATAGATAGATGATAGATAGATAGATAGATAGATAGATAGATAGATAGATAGATAGATAGATAGATAGATAGATAGATAGATAGAAGAGGGGGGGGGGAGAGATTTAATCAATGAAATGACTTGCTTCCAGAAGTTGTGGGTACTCTTAACACTGGAGGTTTTTAAGAAGAGATTAGATGGCTATTTGTCTGAAATGGCATAGAATTTCCTGCTTGAGCCAAGGGGATGGACTACAAGCTAATAGGAGAGGAGGAAGTGGATATAAATAAGTGGGTAGATGGATGGATGATGGATGGAAAAGAGAGAGAGAGGGAGGGAGGGAGGGAGACACAGACAGAGGCACCGGAATAATATTCTGCTACTATCCCTTTTCTTTTCTTTTTTTTTTAAAGTCCTGGTTATTCAAATTCACTTTATCTTCACCTGAGTAATTTGACTCTATCTTCGTGAACACATCAACAGAAAATATTGTTTTGCTGTCTGTCATCTTCCCCGTAACATCTCAATAAGCAGAGCTGGGATGCCCTTTAGCCCAAACAACAAGCTGATTATTTGTTCTTGGTTTCATTCTCTTTTATTTATTCTGTATATACCTTTCACAGTTCTGTGTTATACGATCCATTTTTACTCCTGGCTATTGGCAATCGTGCAGTTATTTGAAGGGGTCCAAGACTGTTCATCAATTCATCAATCAATCGGTCACTGTGTTTATTTTACTTTCCATTCCTTTCCATCTCAAAAGCATGGCTTGGATGGCTGATCACAATTAAAAACACCACAAACAACAGCATAGTAATAAATACATAATTGGCAGAGGAGATCAAATCTTTCCTGGGGTCTGCTAGCCATTCCAACTCTTAACCGTAGACTTAGAGACTTAGCCATACAGGTGGTCCTTGATTTATGACCATTTTTTAAGTGACCATTCAAAGTTACAACATCACTCAAAAAATTACTTATGATGGTTTTCCATGTTTACGACAGTTGCATTTATTGTTATTGTTATTTATCTTTCATCTATCTATAATCTATTATCTACATCCATCATACCTCTCTCTCTCCCTCTTTCTCTCTCTTTCATCTAGCTATCTATAATCTATTATCACTCTATCATCTCTATCATTTCTATCATCTATCTCTTTCATCTATCTATTATCTATTATCTATATCCATCTATCTATCTATCTATCTATCTATCTATCATCTATCTATCATCTATTTATCTATCATCTATCTTTTTCATCTAGCTATCTATAATCTATCATTTCTATCATCTATCTCTTTCATCTATCTATAATCTATTATCTATATCCATCATCTATCTCTATCTATCTATCTATCTATCTATCTATCTATCTATCTATCTATCTATCTATCTATCTATCTATCTATCTATCATCTATCTATCATCTATTTATCATCTATCTTTTTCATCTAGCTATCTATAATCTATTATCACTCTATCATTTCTATCATCTATCTCTTTCATCTATCTATAATCTATTATCTATATCCATCATCTATCTATCTATCTATCTATCTATCTATCTATCTATCTATCTATCTATCTATCTATCATCTATCTTTTTCATCTAGCTATCTATAATCTATTATCACTCTATCATTTCTATCATCTATCTCTTTCATCTATCTATAATCTATTAATCTATAGCCATCATATCTCTCTCTCTCTCTCTCTCTCTCTCTCTTCTCTCTCTCTCTCTCTCTCTCTCTCTCTCTCTCTCTCTCTCTCTCTCTCTCTCTCTCTCTCTCTCTCTCTCTCTCTCTCCCTACCTACCTACCTACCTATCTATCCATCCATCTTATCATCTATCTAACAGCATTGATGATGTTACCTTGTATGGATAATGAAATCTCCTCCTCCTCTCCACAAATCACCCACCTTCTAGCACTGATGATGTTCCCTAGCTGGGTCATGAAAAGTCTGCAAGAAAACAACCAAGTTCAGAGAGCAGCAAAGACCGCTCAGTTCAATCCTGAGCTACAAATATTCTCCTTTAAGAGAAAGATCTGCTCGGATGAGTCCATCATATGTGGCTGAATTCTCCATTTTCCCGAAGTCTTTGTTTAGAAAGCTACGAATGCCAGCTTTGAGCTTCTTTAGAAGCGACAATAATTTAGGACAAGGGTTGGCAACCTTAAACACTCAAAGAGCCATTTGGACCTGTTTTCTAAAGAAAAGAAAACACCGGGAGCCACAAAACCCTTCCTGTGCCTGACTATTTCCTAAGCGGTCACAAAACTAGCATATGTAGTTGAATTAAACATTATGTTTTCTTCTGAAACTTTTCTTTTCTTGGATTTATCCATGGTTGGCCTACTGGGAGTCGAAAAACTCAATAAATCATGTGCTGGCGCGTGTCACACATTGGCAGTCGTGACTCATATTTTGAGCGACAGGGAGCTGCAGCAGAGGGATGAAAGAGCCACATGCGGCTCCAGAGCTGCAGGTTGCTGACCCCTGCTTTAGGAGAAAACATTGGATATTAGTTACACCAGAGATGGTCCATGCTTGAGTTTAAACGAAGAAACCAAGACATGCTGGACTCTCCGAGATGTCATTTCCATTAAACCAGTGATGGTATTCGCCGGTAGTGGCGACCTGCGGGTGGGGTGACCCCGCCCACCCGCCCTGGCGCTATGCTATATCCTATTTAGCAAACTTTTCTAAGCTGCGCGCCTACATGCAAGCTGCACACGCGAGCAAAGCACATGCACAGAAGGCTGCATGCATGCACAGAAGGTACATGCGAGCAAAGCGAGCGTGCCCACACGTGTGCTCACATTTTTGGCGCAAGGCGAACCAGTGGTAAAATTGTGTGACACCCACCTCTGCATAAAACGAAGATGAAACATCTATTAAGAAGAGTGATGTCAATTCAATCAGCCCTCTGTGGGGGCTCCTACGATCTGGAACGAGCTCCCCCCGGAGATACGGAGGATCCCGGATCTGCGCACCTTCCGTCGCATGCTTAAAACTTCCTTATTTCATCAAGCTGGCCTGGCCTAAATCTTCTCCCCTTTTTAAATGTAAATTTTAATTTGTTTTTAAATTGTGGGGTATTTTAAATTTGTCTCAGCCAAATTATTTAATTCGTTTTTAACTTATTTTAAATTTTTGTATTTATGTGTTTTATCTTGTGGCTGTTCACCGCCCTGAGTCCTTCGGGAGAAGGGCGGTATAGAAATTTAATAAAATAAATAAATAAATAACGCCATGGACTTTTCTCCTCTCATTACTGAGGGGATCATCAGCGCTGCCTCAGATGTCTTTATTGCTGTGCAACAGAAACTGGAAACTCAGAAAAACATATTTTTCTGGTGTCCATGGAGACCAAACATTTATGAAAAAGATCTCTCTCGGCAGCGGCTCCCTAATCTCCTGGAAGAAAGGAAGGAGAGAAGTTTCAAAGGCGGAGGGCTCTTTGGGAAGGCGCCCCAAGAATGACAGAATAACGGAAGGGACCTTGAAGATCTATGAAGTTCAGTGGTGAAAAAAGGAAGGTTCTACATTTAGGCAAGAAAAACAAAATGCACAGGTACAGTATAGGTCAGGGGTCACCAAACTTTTGGATCTCAGGGACCACTAAATTCATAATATTAAATCCCGCGGACCACTGATATGATCTGCCTAATGACCGGCTGGGTGGGCATGGCTAGGTGGTCATGTGACTGGGTGGGCATGGCCAACTCAATGTCACTCACATCGAGGGGCGCCTCACCAGCCTCTACTCACCTCTCCCCTCCCAGCCATTCCTCGCCTCCCCACCCGGGCTCCTTAGGACCCCAACAGGAAGCAGTTGTTGGAGCTAAGCAGCCACCATGAGAAACAGTTGCCAAAATAGCTCAGTTCAAATTGGATCTGACCGAGAAGGAGGCTTAGCAGAAGTACCTCACTGAGGACTAGGAGCATAGGCTTTCCAAGCAGAGGGAAGACCTGCGGGAGTGCAAGGCCAGGTATAGGCACTGAGAGGCTCAGCGGGCTGAGATGGTCAGACAGTTCCAGGCCATGAGGCAGTCCCACTGGAACGAGGCCCTCCAGCTCTTCGCCACCAACGGCTCTTCCCTCCAGCCTTCGCCCAAAGCCCCACACCAGGAGGCTGAAGCAGACCCCAGTCGGAATTTCTGTCCCCCTCCAACCCACACAAAAAGACCCCGAAGGGGGAGAATCTCTGCAGCAACACAAACGTTCATTGCACCTATCTGTCCCAGGGGCCATAGTTTGAGGACCCCTGATTTAGTGCAATATTAAAAATGCAAATAATTTTTCTGCGGACCACCAAAATTTTCTCATGGCCTACCAGTGGTCCACAGACCACCAGTTGGTGACTGCTGGTATAGGTGGTACCTGGCTCAATAGCAGTAACTGTGAGAGGGATCTTGGAGTCCTACTGGACAACCATTTAAATATGAGCCAGCCGTGTGCAGCAGCTGCCAAAAAAGCCAACACAGTTCTAGGCTGCATCAACAGAGGGATAGAATCAAGATCACGCGAAGTTTTAAGACCACTTTATAATGCCTTGGTAAGGCCACACTTGGAATACTGTATGCAGTTTTGGTTGCTATGATGTAAAAAAGATGTGGAGACTCTAGAAGGAGTGCAGAGAAGAGCAACAAAGATGATTAGGGGACTGGAGGCTGGAACATATGAATAATAATTGCAGGAATTGTCTAAGTGTCAGGTTTCGATGCTATCTCAAAATAAATGAATTTCCAAATTGCCGATCTTTAAGGAAATTTTCTCTTTATTCGAGCACAGCGATCTGATCCTGGCTCTTTCGCGGTCAGTACTGACCTTTGCCCCCTAATCCCTCCCTTTCCGATCCCCAATTCTCTGCTTCTCATTGGCTATCTTCCAAGTCACTTTCCTGATCTCTTCTTCGTCAGATCACAGGAATGTCTTCCCCCTCTCCCATCTCCGAGGAGACAGAATCTTCAAAGGGATTTAGTAGGCAAAAGTTCAAGCTTCTCCTCTCTTTATTATATGTCAGTGCTGGGACACTGACACTAAGTTAATGAAAGGAAGGCACAGGGGTGACATGAGAGCAATGTTTCAATATCTGAGAGATTGTCACAAAGAACAGAGGATCAGCCTATTCTCCAAAGCACTTAAAGGCAGGGCAAGAAGCAATGGATGGAAACTAATCAAGGAGAGAAGCAACCTGGAATTAAGGAGAAACTTCCTGACAGTGAGGACAATTAATCGGTGGAACCACTTGTCTCCAGAAGTTGTGAATGCTCCAACACTGGAAGTTTTTAAGACGAGATTGGACAACCATTTGTCTGAAATGGGATAGGGTTTCCTGCCCTAAGCAGGGGGTTGGACTAGATGACCTCCAAGGTCCCTCCCAATTCCGTTTATTCTATTCTATTCTAGTTTGTTCTTCTAGTCCAACCCCTTGCTCAAGCAGGAAACCCTATACTATTTCGGACAAATGGTTGTCCAATCTCTTTGTTGTGTCCCCGTTGCCTGAGCCTGGGCTATCGACAGATGCAGACTCTGAGAATGAGGGAGAGGAGTTGGCAAGGCCTCCCTCTCCAGGACCCTCCTCTCTGGCAATGCCTCCGGAGGACACCGAAGGCCAAGAGATAGGCCCAGAGCCAAGCACGTCCCCACAGCCACAGGTGGACAGTGACGAAATAGATAAGTGCTGGCTGGATCCTCGTCAGAGGCGCAGGGAGAAGCGTGCGCAACAGAGGGGAAGGCATGCCAGAGATTAGCTGAGTCACTGGACCACGCCCCACAGGGTATAAATGTGGGTGTGGTGGCCGGTTCAGTTTGTGACGAGCAAAAACTAGAAATAATCCATGATCTCTGCATTACTGGACTTCTGCCTGCCTTGTCGGACTGCATTTGGACTAATCCTTGTATTGTTGAAACCTTGCCTGCTTTATCGGAATGCTTGCAGTCTAATCTTTGTTTTGTGTGAGTAAAGTCTGAATTGGCAGCTAGCCACTGGGTTGCTGCCAGCTTTATCTTCAAAGATTTTGTCGTGTGGCTTATTAACTCCGGGCCATCTGTGGGGGTGCGTCTGTGGGACGGGGACAGAACACTCTTCTTGGTTTCTTGGAAATTCATTTTTTGAAGGGATGCATGAAGGTAGGAATGCAGAGCCGTTTCTCCAAGGTTGAACATGAGATGGACAAGCTTGTTAGACTACCGCACAATCTTAGGGCTTGAGAACATGGGATAATAGGGTGAAAGAGACCCTGGAGGTCTTCTAATCCAACCCCCTGCTCAGACAGGAGATTCTAGTCTATACCATACTGTAGAAATGGCTGTCCAATCTCTTCTTGAAAACCTCCAGAGATGGAGTACCTACTACCTCTGAAGGCAAGTCTGTTCTGTCCCGAACCACACGCACACACACCAACAGACGTTCAAGAGTTAAAGACCAAACCAGCCGGCAAAATCCTTTTCCTTATGATAATGGAACTTGGCAACAACCTAGTGGCTGCCTGCCAAGAGTTTATTATTTACGAAGAGGAGAGATAACTTCTCCCCACTCGTGGTACATCAAAAGAAACAGCTCAATAATTACGGAGTCAATCAAGTCCAGAGATAATCCAGCAAAGTCTATAGCAAAAAGTCCGGCAATGCAGAATGGTGTGGAAGCTTTCAGCTTTGTTCGTCACAAGGTATGACTGGCCACCACGCTCCCTTTTATATCCTGTGGGGTGTGGTCCAGTGACTCAGCCTAATCTCGGGCACGACTTTTCTTCTGTTGCACGCGCTTATCTCTGTGACGCTGGCGTGGATCCAGCTAAGACTCATTACCCTCATCATTGTCCATCTGTGGCTGCATGGACGTGCTTGGCCCCGGCCCTATCTCTTGCCCTTCGGCGGACACCGAAGGCATTGCCAGAGAGGAGGGTCCTGGAGAGGGAGGCCTTGCCAACTCCTCTCCTTCACTCTCGGAGTCCTCTCCTGCCGATGACACAGGCTCAGGTAACAGAGCCACAACAAAGTCGTTCCATTGATTTAATTGTTCTCACTCTCAGCACTTTGGAATCATACTTATTTTATTTATTTATTTACTTATTTACCAAAAATTTATATGCCGCCCTTCTCCCTAAGGACTCAGGGCGGGCGAACACAAGTTAAAAACATACAATAATAAAAAGTCAAGTGATTAAAACCTAGATTAAAACAACAACCATCAAAATAACAATAATACTTAGATGGGATTGCTTGTGCCTCAACATATGGGAGCCAGTTACTGCGGCTTACAGCAATGATTCTTGGCTTACCGTGATGTGCAATATCAGTAAACTGCAATTTAACCACCTTGGGAGTCATCATCCTGGCTAGTCATCATCCTGGCTAGAGCCTTGGTGGTGCAGCAGACTAAAGTGCTGTTAAGTAACACCAGCTGCCTGCAATTACTGCAAGTTCAAATCTCACCAGGCTCAAGGTTGACTCAGCCTTCCATCCTTTCGAGGTAGGTAAAATGAGGACCCGGATTGTGGGGGCAATAAGCTGACTTTGTATAAAAAAAAAGAACATCGCTTGCGGGGGGCCGAAAGCCCTACTAAACAGGCATATACAAAAGTATGAAGGCTATTGCTTAACGCATTGTAAGCCGCCCTGAGTCTCCGGAGAAAGGGCAGCATATTTATTTATTTATTTATTTATTTATTTATTTATTTATTTATTTATTTATTTATTAGATTTTTATACCGCCCCCTCTCCCGAAGGACTCGGGGCAGTGAACAGCCAAAATTAAAAACATACAATATAAACAATTAAAATACGTTTAAAACAGAATTAAATCTAAAATGGCTCCCCAATTTAAAACGCCTTACCCATACCCCTATAAATAAGACGAATTTAAAATTTAAAAATTTAAAATTTCCACATTTAAAATATAAAATATATAAAATATAAATCGAACCAATAAATAAATAAATAAATAAATAAATAAATAGGTTGATGTCAACGTTGCCCCGTCAATGTTGGTAGCGCTGTGATTTTTCTCCTTAGTTGTTCCACGATGAAGGTATTGTTTTCTGCTTGATTGTTTGTCTGGTGTCAATCCCTGCTTATCTATGTGTTGGTTGCAGGGAGCGCACAAGGAACAAACACTGATGAGGTTACCTAGTCAGGTAATGAAATGTCTACAAGCAAACAACCGCGCTCAGAGAGCACCCAAGGACTCCACAATCAAAGCCGAGTCCCTATGTTGTGTGAATGCAACCTAAGTCATTCATTTATGGTGCCATGTCTGATGTAAAGCCAGGAAAGTCAACCAACCAGGGTTATTTCCCATGGATCCATATATGATTCTAATGCCACCCATTTAGAATACTATATCGACTCATGAGTAAGTTTCAAAGGGACTAAGATAACTACGAAACAAGATTAGCTGTGCTAATTTCTGGTACAGGTAATCCTCAGCCTTTGACAATTGAGCCCAAAATTTCCATCGCTAAGCAAGACAGTTGTTAAGTGAGTTTCGCTCCCATTTTACAACCTTTCTTGCCACAATTGTTAAGACAATGACTGCCATTGTTAGGTTAGTGACACGGTTGTTAAGTGAACCTGGCTTCCCCGTTGACTTTGCTTGTCAGAAGGTCGCAAAACGGGATCGCCTGACTCCAGGAACACTACAACCGTCATACATACATGCCAGTTGCCAAGCATTTGAATTTTGACCACATGACCACGAGAATGCTTCAACGATTGTGTGAGAACTGGGCATGTGCGCGCAGGAAGTGTGCGTGCACGCCAGGGGTGAACCTGTTCTGCCCCAGCTATGGACCCCAAAGAACACAGCACACACAAAGTTTGTACAAAACTTAATTTACTAAAATAACTCAGCCTTTTTCAAAACAAAGGCTGTTAATAAACTTTCTTAACAGCCTACAAGAAACCAAGGATAAAGTAATCACAATCTTACTAAGGTTGGCAGAAAGCCCAGAAGCAATTTGCAGAGAACCCAGACGCGAAGGAGAGTGAACTAAAGTTGTTCCCTACAAATTGCTTCAGTCGGCGTTCCTCCTTAAATAGGCTAAGGGAGCGGCCAATTAGCCCCAAGCCTTACTCTCAAGGAGACCTCCTCCTGAGGAACCACTCCTGCCTTTTGGCAGCTCTGCGCGCCCGTGCACCGAGAAGAGGCTCCTCCTCTTTGTCCTCTTCACTTAAAGGAGCTTCTGGAGGTTCTGAAGGCCCTGGCTGAATCCCTGCCTCTGGCATCACATCTTCTCCAGCCTCCTCACTGTCTGACTCGAGTGCCAGTTGAGTCAGCCTCAACACCACACCAGCCTCCTCACTGTCAGAATCAGCTACAATCCGCAAAAGGCCGCTGACGGGCCACAACAGAACTGGTAGTAACATCATCCGAAACCCACTGCTGCTCCAAGCAGATACTAAGCTGAGACCAGTTTTTAGAAATGCAGATTTGGTAATCCATTCAAGACAGGATATTTTGAACAAAGGCAGAATTAGGTAGAATGGTAGGATCAGCCCTCGCTCAAGATCCAAACCAGGATAGCCATCAGAAAGACACAATAGGAATGACCCGACACCCTTTCAGGACACAAGCCTCCCCATTACGTCAACTCAGAGAGTCCAGGCTTCGATCAAACTTAATTCTATTAAGTTTGCAATCCAGGCTATTGCTTAAAAGCATTGTAAGCCACCCTGAGTCTCCGGAGAAGGGCGGCATATAAATCAAACTAATAATAATAATAACAACAACAACAACAACAACAACAACAACAATAATAATTCAGACAACCTAAAAAGTTAGCCATGACCCTTGCATGGCCCCACGAGAGTCTGGCAGCAACCAATAGAATACATGCCCTTGCCACAGGAACAGGAAGCTCAAGGACAAGGCCCAAGAGAGGTATAAATAAATACCTCTCTCTCTCTCAACTCCATGTGTTCAGCTCAGAGGTGGGTTTCACATATTGTTGCCACTGGTTCGCCGCGCACATGCGCCCGGCATTTTGCACGCTTGCTGCATGTGCACGCACTTTCCACGCATGAACCCGGCCTTCCGCGCATGCACCCAGCCTCAAAAACATGGTTAAATAGGATGGCATTACGTCTGGCCGTGTGGGTGGGCCCACCTGCAGTCGTCGCTACCGATTCACCCAAATTGGTCCGAACCGGCTGAATACCATGTCTGATTCAGCTGCCCAGGACCTCAAACCCATGCGGTCTTGTTCATCAATAAACCATCTTTCCAATCAGCCTCCATGTTTCCAGTGTCTTTCTCCCGGCTTGGAACTAAACCAGATGGATATTTCTTCCAACACCCCTCAAACCCATTTGTTCCAAAAAAAAATAGAAATAAAATCTCTTTTGAGGGAGAAACGACTCTTGATGGCTTCATGGAAATATTCATATAGACTTTTTTGGGGGTGGGGGAGGGACAGAAGAAAAATAGAAGTGCTTTATCGGTGCCTTCTCCCAGATATTTTGATCTCCTGTCCTTTCCTTACCTTGTGGTCTTCCTTCTAATGGCGACCCATATCTGACCAGTAGTGGTGCCTCAAAAACATTTGTTTTGTCTTCTGAAGCAGTTTGAGATCCTGGAGATGTGAATAAGACAAATCATTCACAGTTAGTCCTCGGCTTATAACAATTCATTTAGTGTCTGTTCGCATTTACAATGGCAATTAAAAAAGTGATGCACGACCATTTTTCACACAATCGTTGAAGCATTCTCATGGTCAGGTGGTCAAAATTCAAATGCCTGACAACTGGCATGTATGTATGACAGTTGCAGTGTTCCCGGGGTCAGGCGATTCCCTTTTGCGACCTTCTGACAAACAAAGTCAAGGGGGAAGCCAAGTTCACTTAACAACCGTGTCACTAACCTAACAGTGGCAGTCATTGCCATTAACAATTGTGGCAAGAAAGGTCGTAAAATGGGGGCGAAACTCACTTAACAACTGTCAGGGGCAAAAATGACATGGCTTTTGTAATTCGTTCACTAAGATAGTTACTGTGTATTTTAATTTGATTTATTTTCTCTCGTTTAAATTGATGTTCCGGTTTATTAGCCTTTAACATTTCTAAACTGATAAACAAACTAGAGGCTAGCTCCAGATAAGAAAAATGTTTGTTTGTTAGTTCAACTTGGGGTCTGGTTTATCTCTTTCGTGGACTCCAAACAGCCGTTTTCCTTACAATTTACGCCCCTTCAGAGGTTAGACCCAGTACTGGGATTCAGCCGGTTCTGGCGAACCAATTGTTAAATTGCTGGCTGGCCCCTCCCCTTCCCGTCCTTTCCATGAGTCCCCATGCACCCTGTTTTGGCTCCTAAGTAAGTGCAAGGAGGCCTACTAGGCCCAAAACGGGGCACCGGGGGGGGGGAGCGGCACGCCCCCCCCCTCCATGGCCCATTTTTGCTCCCAGGAGGCTGCAGGGAGGCCTACTAGGCCCAAAATGGAGCACAGGGGGGACAGCGCACCCCCCAGTGGCCCATTTTTTGCTCCCGGGGGGGTGCAGGAGGCTGAGTTCTGCCTGTCACACACCCCGGACGTGCCCATCATGGCCACGCCCACCCAGTTGGTCATTAGGGCAGAGAACCGGTTGTTAAATTAACCCACCACTGGTTAGACCTCGTTTTAATGAACATGTGTGCTATTATGGCATGCAAATATGTAACATGTACATGTAAATGATTTCCTATGCAAAGGGGAGGTTACTTTTATCCTATCCCATCAACTTTCCTCTTGCCTTTTTCTTTATTTTATTTTTTTAACTACAAAAGGGGGCGTAAGTTCAGGATTGGGGTTCCCTCTTTGCACGAAGATTCGGATAAATTGTAATCAAATGATCTTCCTGTCTCGGTTTGTCTCCCTGGAAAATACGCCTGCCAAGGCACGAGCCCGAAATGGCCATATTTGGCCTTCACTCTGAGCCCCCCAATAGCCTGCCCTAGGGGTAGATTTATCGAAGCCGAACTTGGTCTGGAAACTGCAGCAGACGAAGGACAAAATCTAATTACAGTGCAGCAGCTTGTTTGCAGCAGGCAGGATTGGGCACCGGTTCAAATGCACACAAAAAAAGGGGGGGGTCGATTTGACTCTTGATGGGGGCCATTGGTTTGATTTAAAGAGGTTCCTGAAATGTTTGCTTCAGACCACGCAGAAGAAAGGAGAAAGGAGGGAGGGAGGGAGACAAAGAGAGAGAGAGAGACACACACACAGAGACACAGAGACAGAAAGACAGAGAGCGAGACAGAGAGAGAGAGAGAGACAGACAGAGAGAGACAGAGAGAGAGACAGAGAGAGACAGAGACACAGAGACACACAGAGACAGAGACAGAGAGAGAGAGAGAGAGACACACACACAGAGAGAGACAGACAGAGAGACAGAGACAGAGAGACAGAGACACAGAGAGACAGAGAGAGAGAGACAGAGAGAGAGAGACAGAGACACAGAGACAGAAAGACAGAGAGAGAGAGAGAGAGAGTCAGAGAGAGACAGAGGGAGAGAGACAGAGAGAGACAGAAAGACACAGAGAGATAGACAGAGAGAAGAGAGACAGAGACAGAGACAGACAGAGAGAGAGAGACAAAGAGACAGACACAGAGACAGAAAGAGAGAGAGACAGAGAGTCAGAGAGAGACAGACACAGAGACACACACACACAGAGAGAGAGAGAAAGACACAGAGAGATAGACAGAGAGAGAGAAGAGAGAGAGAGAGAGAGAGAGAGAGACAGAGACACAGAGACACACAGAGAGAGGGACAGAGAGAGAGACAGAGACAGAGAGAGACACACACACACACACACACACAGACAGACAGACAGAGAGACAGAGACAGAGACACAGAGAGAGAGAGACAGAGAGACAGAGAGAGAGAGAGACACACAGAGACAGAAAGACAGAGAGAGAGACATAGAGTCAGAGAGAGACAGAGGGACAGAGACAGAGAGAGACAGAAAGACACACACAGAGAGAAGAGAGACAGAGACAGACAGAGACAGACAGACAGAGAGAGACAAAGAGACAGACACAGAGACAGAAAGAGAGAGAGACAGAGAGTCAGAGAGAGACAGACACAGAGACAGAGAGAGACAGAAAGACACAGAGAGATAGACAGAGAGAGAGAAGAGAGACAGACAGAGACAGAGAGAGAGAGAGAGAGACAAAGAGACAGACACAGAGACAGAAAGAGAGAGAGACAGAGTCAGAGAGAGACAGACACAGAGGCACAGAGAGAGAGAGAGAGAGAGAGAGAGACAGACAGACAGAAAGGCACAGAGAGACAGAGAGAGGAGAGAGAGAGACAGAGACAGAGACAGAGGGAGGGAGGGAGAGAGGGAGGGAGGGAGAATAACGGGCAAGGAAGGTTTGTACCAAAGTCCACTGAATGTTCAACTTGACACAAAGTACGCCTTGTACCGGGAAAACATTTTGGGGTGGAGTGTATTTTTTTAAAAAAGAGGTTTGGTTTTCTGTCCTCTGCAACTTCAGAGAGTTGTCTATCATGGGATCAGGAGCAATGAACCATTTTGAACCACGGATGGAGATTTGCTTCACTGTTTGTCCAGAATGGTATAGGACAGTGATGGCGAACCTTTTCAGCACTGGGTGCCCAAAATAGAACATGAGCACATTCGCGCATGCTGGAGCACTGGAAACCCGAATACTAGCTGTCCAGTGTGCATGCATGCGCTGGAAACCAGAAGAGCAGCTGGTGACGGCGTGCGTGCCCACAGAGAGGGCTCTGCGTGCCACCCCTGGCACGAGTGCCATAGGTTCACCATCACGGGTATAGGATCTTCTGCTCAAGCAGGGAGTTGGACTAGAAGACCTCCAAGGTCCCTTCCAACCCTATGATTCTAACTCAGGGGTCTCCAAAGTTGGCAACTTTAATACTTGGGCACTTCAGCTCCCAGAATTCCTCAGCCAACATAACCAGGAGTTGGTGAGTTCTAGTCCTGCCTTAGGCATGAAAGCCAGCTGGGTTACTTTGGGCCAATCACCAGGAGACTGGGAGTTCTAGTCCCGCCTTCAGCATGAAAGCCGGCTGGGTTACTTTGGGCCAATCACCAGGAGACTGGGAGTTCTAGTCCCGCCTTCAGCATGAAAGCCAGCTGGATGACTTTGGGCCAATCACCAGGAGACTGGGAGTTCTAATCCTGCTTTAGGCATGAAAGCCGCCTGGGTGACTTTGGGCCAATCACCAGGAGACTGGGAGTTCTAGTCCCGCCTTCAGCATGAAAGCCAGCTGGATGACTTTGGGCCAATCACCAGGAGACTGGGAGTTCTAGTCCCGCCTTCAGCATGAAAGCCAGCTGGATGACTTTGGGCCAATCACCAGGAGACTGGGAGTTCTAGTCCCGCCTTCAGCATGAAAGCCAGCTGGGTTACTTTGGGCCAATCACCAGGAGACTGGGAGTTCTAGTCCCGCCTTCAGCATGAAAGCCAGCTGGGTTACTTTGGGCCAATCACCAGGAGACTGGGAGTTCTAGTCCCGCCTTCAGCATGAAAGCCAGCTGGATGACTTTGGGCCAATCACCAGGAGACTGGGAGTTCTAATCCTGCTTTAGGCATGAAAGCCGTCTGGGTGACTTTGGGCCAATCACCAGGAGACTGGGAGTTCTAGTCCCGCCTTCAGCATGAAAGCCAGCTGGGTTACTTTGGGCCAATCACCAGGAGACTGGGAGTTCTAGTCCCGCCTTCAGCATGAAAGCCGTCTGGGTGACTTTGGGCCAATCACCAGGAGAGTGAGAGTTCTCAGCGGTCCATTCAGCAGTCATAAATCACCTTTTTCAGTGTCTGTATAACTTTGGACGGTCACTAAACGAACTGTTGTAAGTCGAGGATACCTGTATATCTTTTGGGAGGTTGCATTTCTCCCAAAGGAGCAAAGAAGATCTGTTAAAGAACCGCTCAACAAGAAGGATGACAAAATTCAGTTTAATCATGATGCACAGTCGCCCGGCGGACGCTTCGTCTTCTCCGCCTGTCACTGTGACTGCAGATTTTTTTTTTTTTTTTTAGCCGAGTTTGTCCCTGTCTCTGGACGGAGTCCAACCGCCGTTTACTGGATTAAAAAAACAACAACGACCCAACAACTCCGTCACGCGTTCAGAAAACAATTACAATTTCCTGTTTTTTCGGAATTATAAAGTTAGCGGCCCGAGACTAACAGCTACGTTGTGCTTACCACTCGGTGATTGGTGGGAGTGTGTGTGTGTGTGTGGAATAGTGGTAAAAACCCGAGAATGTATTAAAAAATAACATTAATTGCTCCATCAAAGCAGAAAAAATTTTCTGTCACTTTTACACTCTTTAGATTAATTATACCGTTGGCTGCCAGGCTCCGCTCTGGAGAGATACCTAAAGTAACTTTTCTCCAATGTCCTCCAAGCTACGTTGGACTCAAATAAACCCTGAACAAATTCCAATTTTTTTTCATATCTTGGTTTATGGGGGGTTTAAGGGCTCTGCTTTGGAGGTAGGGTTGAGGCCTAGTGCTGGGTTGGGCAAATGTGGCTCTTTTACAACCTGTGGACTTCAACTCCCAGAATTCCTGAGACAGCCTGTCTCAGGAATTCTGGGAGTTGAAGTCCACAGGTTGTAAAAGAGCCACATTTGCCCAGTCCTGCACTAGGCCTCAACATACGACAGCAACTGAGCCCAAATTTTCTGTGGTTAGGTGAGAGATTTGAATTTTGCCGCCTTTTACAACCTTTCCGGCCTCGGTTGTTAAGTGAATCGCTGCAGCTGACGAGTTAGTCATCCGGTTGTGAAGGGAATCTGGCTTCATCAGCTTTGCTTGTCAGGAGGTCGCAAAAGGGGATCACGTGACTCCAGGACACTGCAACCGTCATAAATATGAATCAGTTGTCAAGCGTCTGAATTTTGATCATGTGTGGGATGCTGCAACGGTCGTAAGTGTGAAAAACGGTCGTAAATCAATCTTTTCAGTGTCGTCGTAACTTTGAGTGGTCACTAAACGAATGGTTGTAATTTGAGGACTATCTGTATTTTATGGTCCTGACGGGGTCAACAACATTGTGATGTCCATCTTCACTTCTGACAAGCAAAATCAGCAAGGAAGCCAGATTGGCTTAACAATAGTATTACTAACTTAACAAGCGTGGTGATTCACTTAACAACTGTGGCAAGAAAGGTCATAAAACGGGGGCAAAACTCACTTAAGAATTGTCTTGCTTAGCAGTGGAAACGTTGGGCTGAATTGTGGTCGTAAGTCGAGGATTACCTGTGTTATGAAGCCTAGTGAGAAGGTTGAATACCTTTCCATGGTCTTCTGAGCTCCCGTCAGAGAAATTGGTGATCTTGAAGGAACTCAAGGAAGATCCTGTCAACCTTGTGAGGAGATCTCCCAGGGTTATCCACAGCGGCCGGAGGGGAGTGGTCTCTACAACCCACGAAATTGCTCTTGTGTGTCTTAGGTGAAACTCTGAGATATTTGGTGAATTCACACAATTTTGACCAGTTTTGATTTTTAGATGGTGGTGGTGGCATGGGGTAGATACCTGTTTTGAGGGACATTTTGGGATGAGTCATGAAAACTTTCAGGATCAGGGAGATGGGCTTTGGTGTTATGAAACATCATGAGTCTAGGGAGATGGGCTGTGGAGTGAATCTTCACATTTGATGGGAGCAGGGAGATGGGCTATGGGGTGAATCTTCAAATCTCCTGCAACCAGGAGGATGGGCTATGGGGTGAATCTTTGAATTTGATGGACTGTGGAGTGAATTTTCAAATGTTCAGGAGAATGGGTTATGGGTGAATCTTTAAATCTGAGACCAGAAGGATGGGCTATGGGATGAATCTTCATACCTCCTGGGACCAGGAGGATGGGCTATGGGGTGAATCTTCAAATCTCCTGGGATCAGGAAGATGGGCTATCAGATGATTCTTCAAATCTCCAGAGACCAGGAGGATGGGCTATGGGGTGAATCTTTGAATTTGATGGACTGTGGAGTGAATTTTCAAATGTTCAGGAGAATGGGTTATGGGGTGAATCTCTAAATCTGAGACCAGAAGGATGGGCTATGGGGTGAATCTTCATACCTCCTGGGACCAGGAGGATGGGCTATGGGGTGAATCTTCAAATCTCCAGAGACCAGGAGGATGGGTTACGAGGTGAATGTTAACATCTCCAAGCACCAGAGAGATGGGTTTTGGGGGGGGGGGGGTTGAGTTATCGCCTTCATATGTTTGTCCATCTCAAACCTGACTGTTGTTTCTTTAGGGTGTGTTTAAACAGAAGAAATCAATTAACAGGCCTGCGTTGGCTGGTTATAAATCAGTTATTTACATATTTAATGATTACACCTTTAATAAATCCCAGGGAGGGGAGAGCCGAGTTGGCAGATCCCTCAGCTCTTCTTCAGGCGTCATCAATTATTCTGAAAGGCCAGCTCAGACACTAAATCTTCTCTTCCACGAAAAAAAACCCCGGGCCTTGTCAGAGAAAAATTGGTCCCCTCCTTCGCCCACGAAAAGCCCTGGAGCCGGGCCACCAACATTACATTAAGAAAATTGCTTACTCCGCACTTTCCACTAACCCCTCCCCCCCCCCAAAAAAAGGGGGGGCAGCTTTTAATTTTGGCCGCACAGAGAAATCGATCGGCTGCCCTTCAGCTCTGGAGAAAACCCATCCCGGTCTGACTAATCTAATTTTTCGGAGCCTCGTTGGGGAGCATCCGTGGGTCTTCCGAAACAATGGCGACCATTTTAAAGACCCGTCTGGGATTTGGGCTGCGGAATTCCTTTGATTAAATTAGCTGCCTCGGTCGCCTCGGCTGGAAAGAGAGAGAAATGAATTCTGATTGATCGATCGATAGGCAGGGCTGGTATTTATAGCAGCCCAGCGGTTACAACCTTTTAAAGTAATTTACGGTGACACAGAACCCAATTATTACAAGGTTGGGGGAGCCAAGAAGCTCGCAGGATGGTATGTGTGTGTGTGGGGGGGGACACACGGGACTCCCTCCGTGGACGTCGATTTAGAAACACGCCAGTTTGCCTGTGGAGATTCTCCGTCATCCTGATCATTGTTTTCTCAAAGGTGCTTTCTTTCTTTCCTTCCTTCCTTCCTTCCTTCCTTCCTTCCTTCCTTCCTTCCTTCCTTCCTTCCTTCTTTCTTTCTTTCTTTCTTTCTTTCTTCCTTCCTTCCTTCCTTCCTTCCTTCCTTCCTTCCTTCCTTCCTTCCTTCTTTCTTTCTTTCTTTCTTTCTTTCTTTCAAAAGGCAATGAGACTTTTTCCTTGAGGAAGAAGAAGAAAATGTTTTGCTCCTCATCCGAGAAGCTTCCTCGATTCTGATGGAGTGGTGGAGATGGAAGGATATGTGGTACTGACAGTGGAGAGTAGACGGTGGGGGAGATGGAAGGATCGGTTCTGATGGGATGGTGGTGATGAAGGAATGGAAGGATCGTATTTCTTTGCAGTCATCTGGTCATTGGTACTCTCCCTGAGAGTTTGTTGTGGTCCGCCAGCAGCCTGCAGAGCTGGCAGTGGAGTCGGACAGCGATGAAGCTGAAGAAGAACATGGGCCAGTCCTGGAGGCTGGGGAAGGCCCGGATGAGGGCTCTGCGTCGGAGGCAGAGATGGGGCCAGGGCCATCGGTGAGTGATGTACGGACTCCGGAGCCTCCAGAGGCTGACAGTAGAGAGGCAGAGGAACAGGAGGAGCCTGTTCCTAGTGCACGTATGAGAAGAGCTGCCAGAAGGCAAGAGCAGCTAAAGCAAAGAGGACGACTCGGGAGTAGGGCCAAGAGATGGTTGGCCCCTCCCATAAGACTTAAAAGACAAGCAATGGCTCTTGGGCTCTGCGTCGGAAAACAACGTTGATAGACTTGTTCTTGTCTTGCACTTCTCTCTTGTCGGCGTCTTCTGCTTCTGAACTTTTGCCAAGAGAAGCCTTTGGCAGGTTGCCTAATTATACCAAGGTTGGTGATTAGACTGAAGAATTTGTGTTATGAAGAATTTGTTTTGATTTAGTTTGGACTACGCTGAGAATGAGTTAATTCTCAGCTGTTCTAATAAAGTCTGTTTGTTTTGGAACTGTTTGTGTCTAATACTACCTACTTGGTCCTGGGTCACAACAGAGCTCTTGAAGCTACTTGGGAATTTATCTGCAACCTCGGGGTGCAATTGGTTGTGGGATCTTCTTGCTGCAAGGGCTACGTTGTAGGCTAGAGATAGGTGGTATCAGTGGTCCATCTGCTTATGAAAGGACAAAGGCCACTCTTTTGAAGACAGCGAAGTCCACATTTTGGATAGAGAGGACTGTCGGCTTGAAAGAAAGAATTCATCAGGGTTAAAATTGAATACCCCTCCCCAGTGGTGAAGTCCAAATTTTTTTACTACCAGTTCTGTGGGCGTGGCTTGGTGGGCGTGGTATGGCTTGGTGGGCATGGCTTGGTGGGCGTGGCAGGGGAAGGATATTGCAAAATCTCCATTCCTCCCACACTCTGGGGCCAGACAGAGGTGGTATTTGCCGTTTCTCCGAACTACTCAAAATGTCCGCTACCAGTTCTCCAGAACCAGTCAGAACCTGCTGAATTTCACCCCTGCCCCTCACTCAACAGAGGGGAGGAATAAGGAACCACCTATCTCCAGCATGCAACACAGCCTTAGCAGCAGTTCTAAGAAGATCCCACCTAAGGGCAAGACAAGAAGCAACGGATGGAAACTAATCAAGGGGAGAAGCAACCTAGAACTAAGGAAAAAATTCCTGACGGTGAGAACAATGAACTTGCCTCCAGAAGTTGTGAATGCTCCAACACTGGAAGTTTTCAAGAAGAGACTGGATATGTCTCAAATTGGGTAGGGTTTCCTGCCTGAGCAGGCAGTTAGACTAGAAGACTTCCAAGGTCCTGTCCAACTCAATTATTGTGTTGTGTTGTGTTGTGTTGTGTTGTGTTGTGTTGTATTCCATTCCATTCCATTCCATTCTCCAAAGCACCCGAAGGCAGGACAAGAAGCAACGGATGGATATTAATCAAGAAGAGAAGCAATCTAGAATTAAGGATAAATTTCCTGACAGAACAATTGGAACAACTTGCCTCCAGAAGTTGTAAATGCTCAAACACTGGAAGTTTTTAAGAAGAGATTGGACAACAATTTGTCTGAAATGTTGTCGGGTTTCCTGCCTGAGCCAGACTAGAAGACCTCAAGGTCTCTTTATAGGATTAGAAGCCATGGATGGTCCCTTCTGAGTTTCCTTCTCCATCCATTATGCAGCTCTGGGCTACCCTCTCTCTTATCTGAACATTCCCTTACCAGGGGTCTGCAACTTTAAATACTCAAAGAGCCATTTGGACCCATTTCCCACAGAAAAGAAAACACCAGGAGCCACAAAACCTTGGTGGGTGTGGCCAACTCGACATCACTCTCTCCCACCCAGTCACATGACACACATCCCTAGCCACACCTACCCAGGTTTTGTGGCTCCCGGTGTTTTCTTTTCTGCGGGAACCAGGTATCTCTCTCTCCCTCTCCCTCTCTCTCCTCTCTCTGTCTGTTCCTCTCTCTGTCTGTCTGTTTCTCTCTCTCTCTCTCTTTAGATATATATATTTATATATATGGCATCTGACTATATATAGTCAGCAAGTACAGGGGTGCTTCGCTCCCACTCTGGAATATGGAGCGAGTCTCCATCCCCCGCCATCCCCCTTACCTTCTCAGGCCAGGCGAGAAATGACTGGGAGGTGATCGGAGGGGGGGGGGGCAGCCAACAGGGAGCCACAGCAGGGGGACAAAAGAGCCGCATGCAGCTCTGGAGCCACGGGTTGCTGACACCCGCCTCAGGCAGCAACTTTTCCCCAATCTCTGAAGCTCATCCCCCACATAACAGATCTCTAATCTGGGTGTCCACAGACTTTCGGGGTCTCTGTGCTTAGATTTTAGGGCGTCCATGAACTTGGATGGGAGAAAAAAAGGATACACAGTTTTAATTTTTCCCAACTTCCAGTTAAAAATGTCACTTTTCATTCAATCAGGCATGTAGAGAAGCGGGTAATTTATCGCCTCTCGGTTCCCGAAATGTTTGTGAAGTTCAACGCATCTCCTTGCGTAAAATTATTTCAATTATGGGTATTTTTTTTTCATCTTTTGAGAACCGTATTTGAGCATAATTGGCTTCCTTTGTAATACAGTCTATGGGGTTTTTTAAAAAATTCTTTTGATGCAGATAACTGATTTTTTTTTTCCCTGAGAATTTCAGCAAATATGCAAAGGAGTCCATAACACAAAACATAAAGAAATTCGCAACATAAGTAGGAAAATTTGTTTTCCCCGTATCTGTTAAGTCAGGACCTTGAACCCAGCTGCTTCATTCTTCATGGCCAATGGGAAAGGATTAGGGTATTTGTAATCCAAAAGGCTCAATCCTTCCATTTTTGGGCACCTATAAATTCTCTTTTTCTTTCTCTTCCTTCCTTCCTTCCTTCCTTCCTTCCTTCCTTCCTTCCTTCCTTCCTTTCTTTTTCTTTCATTCTTTCACTCTCTTTCTCTCTCTTTCTCTCTTTCTTCCCTCCCTCCCTCCTTTCTTTCTGTCTTTCTTCCTTCCTTCCTGTCTTTCTTTCTTTTTTCTTTCTTTCTATCTTTTTCTTTCATTCTTTCACTCTCTTTCTCTCTCTTTCTCTCCTTCTTCCACCCCTCCTTCCTTCCTTCCTTCCTTCCTTCCTTCCTTCCTTCCTTTCTTTCTTTCTTTCTTTCTTTCTTTCTTTCTTTCTTTCTTTCTTTCTTTCTCACTTTTCCTTTCTCCCTCTTCTTCCTTCTTCTTTGTGGTTTAGTAGCCTGCTAGAGAAGGAAAACCACAGCTTCAGGTAGGTTTTTGAAATCTGAGATTCACCCAGAGATTGTGTGTTATTCAGAGCCAGTTTAAATAATGGGTCAGTTTGAGGTAAATTATTTAACTTTTTAACAAATTAGCTACCCAGATCGCTAACAATGACCCTGGTTGGCACACAGGAGTTAAATAAAGCAACAAATATTGTGCCAAGAAACAAACTTCCTTGACTGCAATATAGGTATCCTCGATTTACAACCACAATAGGGATTAAAAGATTTGTTGTTAAGCATTGCTGTTGTTAAACTGGCATCCCGTATACCTGCACCCCATTACACAACCCAGTAATGGCTAATATTTTTGCCGTCACGTGCCAAAAGCGTGGGGAGCGTGGGGGGGTTGCGCACGCGTGTGCCCACATCCATAATTCAATGCTGCACCCCGCCCCTCCCCCACCCCACATGCACGCGCAACCCCCCGCCAACCCCCACTTTTGGCATGCGATGGCACGGTGGGCCTGGTAGGCCTGTTTTTTTTGCCCTCCCCAGGCTCCAGAGGCCACATGTTTACTGGACCCGTGTCCCTCCTGGTTGGTACTGGCCTCCCGGGAGGTTACACGAGGCTGGCTCCAGGGTGTTATCAACGCTTCGTTGAGTGAGGGTCACTTCCCCGCCGCCTTGAAAGAGGCGGTGGTGAGGCCTCTCCTCAAGAAGCCGTCCCTGGATCCGGCAATATTGGCCAACTATCGTCCTGTCTCCAACCTTCGCTTCCTGGCGAAGGTTGTTGAGAGTGTGGTCGCGCGACAGTTTCCGCAATTCCTGGAGGAAACATCCTATCTAGATCCGTTCCAGTCGGGTTTCAGGCCTGGGCACAGCACGGAAATGGCATTGGTCGCGTTGGTTGATGATCTCTGGAGGGCTCGGGACAGGGGTTGCTCCTCTGTTCTGGTCCTGTTAGACCTCTCAGCGGCTTTTGATACCATCGACCATGGTATCATGCTGCACCGGTTGGAAGAGTTGGTGATGGGGGGCACCGTATTACGGTGGTTCTCCTCCTTTCTCTCCGACCGGTCGCAGTTCGTGTTGGCAGGGGGGCAGAGGTCGACCTCAAGGCCTCTTATATGTGGAGTGCCTCAGGGGTCAGTCCTCTTGCCCCTCCTGTTCAACATTTATGTGAAGCCGCTGGGCGAGATCATCCGTGGCTTTGGGGTGAGATACCACCAGTACGCTGATGACACCCAGCTGTACATCTCCACCCTAGGCCACCCCAACGATGCCCTTGAAGTGATGTCCCAGTGCCTGGAGGCTGTGTGGATCTGGATGGGGAGGAACAAGCTCAGGCTCAACCCTTCCAAGACTGAGTGGCTGTGGCTCCCGGCATCCCGATATAGTCAGTTGACTCCATCACTGACTATTGGGGGCGAGTCGTTGGCCCCCACTGAGAGGGCTCGCAATCTGGGAGTCCTCCTGGATACGCAGCTGTCCTTGGAGGAACATCTGATGGCTGTAACCAGGGGGACCTTTTGTCAGATTCGCCTGATTCGCCAGTTGCGGCCCTTTCTTGATCGGGATTCCCTGTGCACAGTCACTCATGCCCTCGTCACCTCTCGCCTTGACTACTGCAACGATCTCTACATGGGGCTCCCCTTGAAGAGCACCCGGAGGCTCCAACTGGTCCAGAAGGCAGCAGCGCGGGTAGTGACGGGAGCAGC
>JAXLNS010000001.1:9075216-9092313 GCA_037215915.1 Pantherophis vulpinus
ATGTCCAATATAAGTAAACCTCACTGGAGGTTTTCAGGCTAGGATTGGATAGTGATTATCCTGGGAGTGTCACTTGCAACTCTATGGAGTGGTGCGGTGGCCTAGAGGTGGAGCTCTCGCCTCACAATCAGGAGGCCGTGAGTTCGATCCTAAGTAGAGGCAGGATATTTCTCTCTCTGGGCACAATGAGAATATATATCCGCTGAACAAAACTCTGCACTGGTGACAGGAAAGGCATCTGGCCATTAAACACTCTACTGGTTCCATGCAGTTGTCCAGACTCCGCCCCTCACAAGGGATGGTTAAAAGATGAAGATGATCACTTGCAACTCTATGATTCCCAACCTTTGTGGTTCTGTTATTCTTTGATTCTGTAAATTGCACTGCTGGCTCCTATTTAGCTGGTTGTCCACTAAGACTCCAAGATCCCTCTCACAGTCACTGCTATTAAGCCTGGTTTCACCCACTCTATATGTGTGCTTTTCCTTGCCTAAGTGTAAGACTTTACTTTTCTCTATGTCGAATTTTCATTTTGTTAGATAGGGCCCAGGGTTCAAGTCTCTCAAGATCCATTTGGATCTTGAGCCTATCTTCTAGGCCCTAGGGAGATAGCTATTCCTGCCAGCTTAGTATCATTTGCAAATTAATTAATTAATTAATTAATTAATTAATTAACCAAATTTCTATACCGCCCTACTCCCGGAGGACTCAGGGCGGTGAACAGCCAAGATAAAATACAGATAATACAAATATTAAAAGTCCCTTAAAATTATTAAATATTTTGGCCGAAACACAGATTAAAACACCCAATTTATAAAATCAAACGAATTAAAAATTTAAAGATTTAAAAGAGGAGAGTTAGGCCAGGCCAGCCTGCTGAAATAAAAAAGTTTTGAGAGCACGAAGAAACGTGCGCAGGTCTGGGATCCTCTGTATCTCCGGGGGGAGCTCGTTCCACATGGTAGGTGCCCCCACAGAGAAAGCTCTCTCCCCCTGGGGGCCGCCAGTCGACACTGTTTGGCCGACGGCACCCTGAGAAGCCCCTCTCTATGGGAGCGTACTGGTCGGTGAGAGGCTATTGGTAGCAGAAGGCGGTCTCGTAAATATCCTGGTCCGATGCCATGGAGCGCTCTAAAAGTGGTAACCAGAACCTTGAAGCACACCCGGAAGACCACCGGGAGCCAGTGCAGCTCGCGCAGGAGGGGGGTCACATGGGAGCGCCACGTCGCGCAGCCGCGTTCTGGACCAGCTGGAGCCTCCGGGTGCTCCTCAAGGGGAGCCCCATGTAGAGAGCATTGCAGTAGTCCAGACGGGAAGTAACGAGAGCATGAGTGACCGTATTTGGTGAGTTCCCCTTCTATTCCCTCATCTAAGTCGTTTATGAAGATATTGAAGAGTACTGGGCCAAAGACGGAACCTTGTGGTACCCCACTGCTTACTTCTCTCCGTGTAGACTTAGACCCATTAAGGACTATCCGTTGAGTATGTTTTGTCAGCCAGTTGCAAATCCATCTGGTGGTGACACTATCTATCCCGCTTTTTTCTAGCTTACAAAGAAGTAGGTTGTGGTCTACTTTGTCGAATGCCTTGCTGAAGTCTAATATTCCACCTTTATTATTTTTACAAATAACTCAAGGCAGCAAACATGCACCTTCCTCCTTCTACTTTCCCCACAACATCCCTGTGAGGTAAGTTGGGCTGAGAGAGGAGGACTGGCCCAAAGTCACCCAGCTGGCTTACATGCTTAAGGCAGGACTAGAACTCGCCATCTCCTGGTGATTGGCCCAAAGTCACTTTTCATGCCTAAAGTGGGACTAGAACTCAATGTCTCCTCATGATTGGTCCAGAGTCATCCAGCCGGTTTTCATGCCTAAATCAGGACTAGAACTCACTGTGCCCTAGCGATTGGCCCAAAGTCACCCAGCTGACTTTCAGGTCTAAGGTGGGACTAGAACTCACGGTCTCCTGGTGATTGGCCCAAAGTCACCAAGTTGGGTTTCAGGTCTAAGGTGGGACTACAATTCATCAACTCGTGGTGATTGAGCCAAAGTCACCCACCAACTTTCATGCCTAAGGCAGAACTAGAACCCCCAATCTCCTAGTGATTGGGCCAAAGTCACCCACCAACTTTCATGCCTAAGGCAGAACTAGAACTCACCATCTCCTAGTGATTGGGCCAAAGTCACACAGCCAACTGTCATGCCTAAGGCAGAACTAGAACTCACCATCTCCTGGCAATTGGGCCAAAGTCACACAGCCAACTGTCATGCCTAAGGCAGAACTAGAACTCACCATCTCCTGGCAATTGGGCCAAAGTCACACAGCCAACTGTCATGCCTAAGGCAGAACTAGAACTCACTATCTCCTGGTGATTGGCCCAAAGTCACACAGCCAACTGTCATGCCTAAGGCAGAACTAGAACTCACCATCTCCTGGTGATTGGCCCAAAGTCACCCAGCTGACTTTCATGCCTAAGGCAGAACTAGAACTCACCATCTCCTGGTGATTGGCCCAAAGTCACCCAGCTGACTTTCATGCCTAAGGCAGAACTAGAACTCACCATCTCCTGGTGATTGGCCCAAAGTCACTTTTCATGCCTAAAGTGGGACTAGAACTCACTGTCTCCTCATGATTGGTCCAGAGTCATCCAGCCGGTTTTCATGCCTAAATCAGGACTAGAACTCACTGTGCCCTAGCGATTGGCCCAAAGTCACACAGCTGACTGTCATGCCTAAGGCGGGACTAGAACTCACTGTCTCCTGGTGATTGGCCCAAAGTCGCCAAACTGACTTTCAGGTCTAAGGTGGGACTACAATTCATCAACTCCTGGCAATTGGCCCAAAGTCACCCAGCCACCTTTCATGTCTAAGGCAGGACTAGAACTCACCATCTCCTGGTGATTGGCCCAAAGTCACCCAGCTGGCTTTCAGGTCTAAGGTGGGACTACAATTCATCAACTCCTGGCGATTGGCCCAAAGTCACACAGCCAACTATCATGCCTAAGGCAGAACTAGAACTCACCATCTCCTGGTGATTGGCCCAAAGTCACCCAGCTGGCTTTCAGGTCTAAGGTGGGACTACAACTCATCAACTCCTGGCGATTGGCCCAAAGTCACACAGCCAACTATCATGCCTAAGGCAGAACTAGAACTCACCATCTCCTGGTGATTGGGCCAAAGTCACCCAGCTGGCTTTCAGGTCTAAGGTGGGACTACAATTCATCAACTCCTGGCGATTGGCCCAAAGTCACACAGCCAACTATCATGCCTAAGGCAGAACTAGAACTCACCATCTCCTGGTGATTGGGCCAAAGTCACCCAGCTGGCTTTCAGGTCTAAGGTGGGACTACAATTCATCAACTCCTGGCGATTGGCCCAAAGTCACACAGCCAACTATCATGCCTAAGGCAGAACTAGAACTCACCATCTCCTGGTGATTG
The DNA here is from genome assembly GCA_037215915.1 of Pantherophis vulpinus. NCBI lineage: Eukaryota > Metazoa > Chordata > Lepidosauria > Squamata > Colubridae > Pantherophis > Pantherophis vulpinus. The sequence continues at coordinate 9,078,656 of JAXLNS010000001.1, forward strand.
GGCCAAAAGCCCCCAACCAACTTTCATGCCTAAGGCAGGACTAGAACTCACCATCTCCTGGTGATTGGGCCAAAAGCCCCCAACCAACTTTCATGCCTAAGGCAGAACTAGAACTCACCATCTCCTGGTGATTGGCCCAAAGTCACCCAGCTGGCTTTCATGCCTAAGGCAGAACTAGAACTCACCATCTCCTGGTGATTGGCCCAAAGTCACCCAGCTGGCTTTCAGGTCTAACACATTCTAGCCTGTTGCCTTAACTCCTAGACCAAACTGCCTCTCTGCCTGGATCACAGCGCTGGCTTTAGGAACCCGAAAAGGCCTAATTCCAATTCTACTGCGCCAAATCAAGGTCCCTAACCTGGGATTTGAGACCAAAATGCCGTCCCGGCCCCAGTTTTTCCAGCGAGAAAGGAAGAGGCAAAGCAATTCCCCAACAGGAAGAAACTGGGATGGGTGAGGGAGGGCCGAATTAAATTACAGCACGAAACTTTTTGTCTCTCCGCCAACGTGCCTGCAGGCAGCAAGCAAAGCAGGTTGGCCTACAGGAACTCTGCAGATGGCATGGAAAACAACAAGAGCGTTTAAATGCCATAAAGCGAGAGATTTCCACGCCGTGCAACCAGGGGAGCGTTTGGAATTGGAGGCGACGGGCACACGTGGCCCCTTCTTCCTTCGGAAGGCAGCAGCGTTGATTCACTTGCCAACCTCCGATGAAGCCCGCCTGGCCTGGCCTTGGTGGCTTCCGCCAGCCAAGCGATGAGGACAGAAGCCGCTCACGTAGGCATGCCCGCACGTGTGTGTGTGTTTGCGTGTGTGTTTCTGAGGGCATGTGAACACGATAGTTTCCTTCTAAACTTACAGGCACCATAATGCTCATAATGGATGGGTTTTCTTTCTTCGTGCTTTCTTTTGCTTTCTTTTTTTCTTTTCTTTCCTTTCTTTATTCCTTCCTTCCTGTCTGTTTCTCTCTCTCTCTCTTCTTTTTTCTCCTTCCTTTCTTCCTTCCTGTTTGTTTCTCTCTTTTCTTTTCTTTCCTCCCCTCCCTCCCTCCCTTCTTTTTTTCCTTTTTCCTTTCTTTCTTTCCCTCCCTCCCTGCCACTCCTTTTCTTTCTTTCTTTCTTTCTTTCTTTCTTTCTTTCTTTCTTTCTTTCTTTCTTTCTTTCTTTCTTTTCTTCTTCTTCCTTCCTTCTTTCCTTTTTATTTCATTCTTTTCTTTCCCTCCATCCCTCCCTTTCCCTTTCTTTTCCTTTTTTCCTTCTGTCCCTCTTTCCTTCTTCTTTCCTTTCTGCCTTCTTTTTTTTTTTTTAAATTGATTTATATGCCGCCCTTCTCCAGAGACTCAGGGCGACTTACAATGCGTTAAGCAATAGCCTTCATCCTTTTGTATATTTATACAAAGTCAGCTTATTGCCCCCACAAACTGGGTCCTCATTTTACCTACCTTAGAAAGGATGAAAGGCTGAGTCAACCTTGAGCCTGGTAAGATTCGAATTTACAGTAATTGCAGACAGCTGGTGTTAATCACAATGCTTTTAGTCTGCTGAGCCACCAGGCCCATTCCTCCATTCCTTCATTCATTCCTGTTTCTCTCTCTCTCTTTCTTTATTCCTCCCCTTCCTTTCTTCCTTTTTCCTTCCTTCCTTCTTCTCCTGTCCCTTTCTTTATTTTTGTCTTTCTTTCTTTATTCTTTCTTTCCTTCTTCTTCCTTCCTTTTTTCCTCCTTCCTTTCTTTCCATCCCTCCCTCTCCCTTTCCTTTCCTTCTTTCCTTCTGTCCCTCTTTCCTTCTTCCTTCCTTCCTGCCTTCCTCCATTCCTTCCTTCCTTCCTGTTTCCCTCTCTTTCTTCCTTCCTTCCTTCCTCCCCTTCCTTTCTCCCCTTCCTTCCTTCTTTCCTTCCTTCTTCCTCTGTCCCTTTCTTTATTTTTGTCTTCCTGCATCCTCCTAACAGGAGCTGCTGCTCCAATCGTCTGTCTCGGCAGGAGACAGAGAAGCAGATAGCAGAACAAACGGAGGGGAGACCTCAGTGGGGTCTCCACCACACTGTGATCTAAATATCACGAAAGACCTGCTGATAAGAAAGAGAGCGGAAAAGGAACAAAAGCAGAGACGCTCCAGAGAAAGAGGCAAATTGAGCTGTGAGCTACGGTGTTTCTTTGCCCCCCCCCCCCAGGGCCAAACTCTACTTGGCGATCAGAATTTCTCAGGTTGTTCTTTGAGTTATGACCACAACTGAGCTCAAAATTTTCTGTGGCTAAGACGGGGAAGCCAGATTCACTTAACGACCATGTGATTCACTTAACAACTGTAGGGATTTGCTCACCAACCATGGGGGGGGGAAAGCCGTAAAATGGGGCACAACTGCTCCCTTAACAACTGTCTTGCTCAGCAATGGACATCTCGGGGTCCATTTTGGTCGTAATTCAAGGACCGCCTCTACTGATCAGAAAGGGATTGCAGAAAACTCCAGAAGGCAGAGCAACGGCAGGTTCTTGGAGCAATTGGGGGCTCTAGAATTAGAGGCCATCTCTTGGCAATTAGACTTATATACCGCTTCACAGTGCTTTACAGCCCTCTCTAAGCGGTTTACAGAGTCAGCCTGTTGCCCCCGACCATCTGGGTCCCTATTTTACTGACCTTGGAAGGATGGAAGGCTGAGTCAACCTTGAGCCGGTCAGGATCAAACTCCTGACAGTGGGCAGAGTTTGCCTGCAATACTACATTCTAACCACTGTTCCACCATGGGAGAGAGGAGGGAGGGAGAGAGAGATAGGGACGGAGTGGGAGGGAGGGAAAGTTGGCAGAGAAAGATGGCTCAGAGGGAGGGAGGGAGGGGGAGAGGGAGAGGGAGGGAGAGGGAGAGGGAGAGGGAGGGAGAGGGAGGGAGAGAGATAGCAGAGAGTGGAAGATGGCTCAGAGAGAGGGAGGGAGGGGGAGAGAGAGAGGAAGGGAGGGAGAGGGGAGGGAGAGGGATGGAGGGGGAGAGGGAGGGAGAGGGAGGGAGAGATAGCAGAGAGAGGGAGGGAGATGGGAGGGAGAGGGAGGGAAGGGAGAGGGAGGGAGAGGGGGAGGGAGGGAGAGGGGGAGAGAGAGGGAGGGAGGGAGGGAGAGATAGCAGAGAGAGGGAGATGGCTCAGAGAGAGGGAGGGAGGGGGAGAGAGAGAGGAAGGGAGGGAGAGGGGCGGGAGAGGGAGGGAGGGGGAGATAGCTCACAGAGAGGGAGAGAGAGAGAGGGAGAGAGATGGCTGAGAGGGAGGGAGAGAGAGATAGAGGGAGGGAGGGAGAGGGAGGGAGAGAGATGGCAGAGAGAGAGAGAGAGAGAGAGAGAAAGAGAGACAGATGATAGCAATAGCATTTAGAGTTAGCCACACCATCACGGCTGGGATAGTGAATTCATGCCATGAACGGGGGAGGGGGTGGATGGGGGTTGGGCTAGATGACCTCAAGGGTCCCTCCAACCTCTTCCATTCTAGCATTCTATCATCCTAACCAAAGAACGTTCGGCTTGCCCTACCCACAAACAAACAACCTCAAGTTAACCTGATTGAAACTCCGCCAGCTATTCCAACGATGGGTGCGCGCTCCATCCCTGGAGGATTTTTAAAGAAGAGACTGGAGAGCCCCTCGTGCGAAAGGGTATAAAGTCTCCTGCTTGAGCAGGGAGAAGGTAGGACTAGATGACCTCCAGGGTCCCTTCCCAATCTCTTATTCTGTTATTCTGCTGTGGGCGGGCCAAATGATTTTTGCAGATGTCCCTCCTGAAGAACGGAAGAGTCACCGTGACTAGATTTTAGACGCCATCCATAATTGGGCTGTTTGTTTGGGGTTTTTTTGCTTTCTTGCTTATTCTCCTTCTCCCTTGTGTCTTGACACAACCCTGGTGCAGCCTAAGTTTTATGACCACTCGGCCGAGCGAGGCAGTGGCAGTGCCCTGCTGATGCGGCTGGCCGTTTGTGTTATTTACAGTGGAGGAGAAGGAGAAAGAAGGGAGGGGTAAAGACACCCCCTCAATCCTTCTCTGGCTCGACGGAGGCTGAGTCAGCAAAGGCTTTCTTTAAAAGGAAGGGGGGAATCATTTTCCAGGAGATGGAGAGAGAGAGGGAGGGAGGGAGAGAAAAAGAGAGAGGGAGGGAGGAGGAGGAGAAAGAAGAAAGAGGAGGAAGGAGCGGGAGGAGAAAGAGAAAAAATAAGGGAAGAGGAAAGAAAGAAGGAGAGGAGGAGGAGAATGGGAAGGAGTAGAAAAAGGAGAGAAGAAAGGAGGGAGTCAGGAGGAGAAAGAAGGAAGGAGGATAGAAGAAAGGAGGAGGAAGAGAAGACAAAAAATTAGAAGAATGGAGAAGGAGGAGGAGAAAGAACAAACAAGGGAGGTGGAGGAAAAAAAGAAGGGAGGAGAAGGAGAAGGAGGAGGAGAATGGGAAGGAGGAGAAAAAGGAGAGAAGAAAGGAGGGAGGCAGGAGGAGAAAGAAGGAAGGAGGATAGAAGAAAGGCGGAGAAGAAGACAAAAAATTAGAAGAATGGAGGAGGAGGAGAAAGAGAAACAAGGGAGGTGGAGGAAAAAAGGAGGAGGAGGAGAAGGAGAAGAAGGAGGAGGAGGAGAATGAGAAGGAGTAGAAAAAGGAGAAAGAGAAGGGAGGAGGAGGAGAAGAAGGAGAAGGAGAAGGAGACTAGGACGGAGACAGTTCATCCTGCAAAAAAAAAAAGAATTACATAGTTGCTACGTAATAGTCAATTGACTATTAGTCATGTCAACTGACATGATGGCACACAACAATTCAATCCACACAAAAACCTACTTTTCAGAAATGCTGGGAAAGGTGGAAGGAAAGAGGAGGAGGAGGAGGAGAAGCTACACCATTGGAGGACCTGAAAGAAAGTCCGTGGCTGGAGACAGAGCATCTGATCAGAAAACCAACCTAAGAGATGGCTAATAGTTAGCCATGACTTAACAGTCCACAATCCCTCAATCATCACAAGTTTTCTGAAGACGTCCATGATGCTAGGAGGGCTGAAGGAAAGAAGAGAAGGAGAGGGTGGCCAAGGGGCAAGGATGATGGACTCGATTGCAGCGATGACGGGCCCACCATTGAAAGAGCTGAAAGTCCAGATTGAGGACAGATTCCCCCACGAGAAAATCTATGCAGTTGCTAGGAGTCGAAAACGATTTGATGGCACTTAATCAATCCATCATATAGTCATTTTTTTTTAAAAAAAAAATCAAGATATCAGACAATAAAATGCAATCGACCATTAAAACATGAGCATCATAAAACCACAGCACTACATATCATTAAACAGCCAAAGACATAACCGTTGAAACAGCTTTGAAGGAATATTCTTTTTTTCTTTTTCTTTTTAACTATTCCCGATATGGAATTCTAGAACTGGAAGGGTGGAAGGGACCTTGGAGGTCTTCTAGTCCAACCCCATGCCCAAGGCAGAAGTCCAGGGGTGAAATGCTCCTGGTTCGGACCAGATCGCCCGATCGAATAGCGATGGAGGCGGGTGGTTTGGAGAACCAGTAGCAAAAAACCCTGCCCGCCCCCCATGCCCAGCTGAGCCGCGCAATCATCAGAGGCTTTTTTTTATTATTATTTTTTAAAGCATTTTTTCTACAACCTCTTCGGCCGAAAAAATGCTTTTAAAAGTTTTTTAAAAAGCCTCTGATGATCGTGCAGCTCAGCTGGGATCGTCAAAGGCTTTTAAAAGCATTTTTTCTACAACTTCTTCAGAGGTTGTAGGAAAAAATGGTTTTAAAAGCCTCCGATGATCCCAGCTGAGTTGCCTGATCGACAGAGGCTTTTTTTCTTTTAAAAGCCTCTGACGATCCAAGCTGAGTTGCCTGATCGTCAGAGGCTTTTAAAAGAAAAAAAAGCCTCTGCCGATCAGGCAACTCAGCTGGGATCGTCAGAGCTTTTTGAAAGCATTTTTTTTACAATCTCTTCGCCGAAGAAAAAATGGTTTTAAAAATTTTTTTAAGTGGCCACGCCCACCCAGTCACATTAGCCCCACCCCCCACCAAGCCACACCCACAGAACCAGTAGTAACAAATTTTAGATTTCACCACTGCAGGAGTCCTTATATCTTCCCAGACAAATAGACATCTTGTTGTGGCTTGCTGGTGGCCAGCGGGGCTGGCAGCAGAGTACGACAGTGAGGAGATTGGAGAGGAACTTGGGCCAGGCCTGGGGGCTGGGGAAAGCTCGGATGAGGGCTCTGAATCGGAGGCAGAGAGGGGGCCAAGGCCATCTGATAGTTATGTGCAGCCTCCGGAGTCTGACAGCAGCGAGGCAGAAGAACAGCGGGAGCCTGTTCCCAGTGTGCGCATGCGCAGAGCTGCCAGACGACAAGAACAATTAAGAAAACAGGGTCGACTTGGGAGTAAGGCTTGGAGATGATTGGCCCTGCCCCTCCCATAAGACATAAAAGAGAAGCGAACGGGACCTGAGCTTTTGCAGGAAGCAATTAGTTCATCTGGCCGATTCAAGATTTGAAACTTCTGTTTGTGACTCTGTGCCAAGTTTGGCCTTGCCCTGCGCCTGGAAATTAGCTCTCTTGGCAGCGTTCCACGTGAGATAAGGTGGGTGTTGATAACCTTCCTCTGAAAGATTGGTAATTTACAGTCATATAAATAAAAGAGGTTTTGCCGGACTAAGACTTTGCTTCATGCTTTCTAAGGAAGCCTAGGTCAGAACATGTCTCCCCATTCAGGACCGTATGAGACTTAACAGAATAATAGTGTTGGAAGGGACCTTGGAGGTCTTCTAGTCCAACCCCTTCTCAACAAGAGACCCTATACCAGTGATGGCTAATCTTTTTGCCGTCGCGTGCCAAAAGTGTGGGGACATGAGGGGGGGTTGCACATGCGTGTGCCCAGACCCATAATTCAATGCTGCGCCCCGCCCCCACATGCATATGCAACCCACTGCCGACCCCCACTTTTAGCATGCGATGGCATGGTGGGCCTGGTAGGCCTGTTTTTCGCCCTCCCTAGGCTCCAGAGGCTTTCTAGGAGCCTGGGGAGGGCAAAAACAGCCTTCCCCACCCCTGCGGAGGCCCTCTGGAGGCCGGAAACAGCATGTTTCCCGGCTTCCGGTAGGCCCAGAAGGCCCGAAAATCAGATGACCGGTGCGCACATGAGCGCTGGAGATGAGCTAGGGCAATACTTGCGTGCCTACAAATATGGCTCCACGTGCCATCTGTGGCACACGTGCTATAGGTTTGCCATCAGGGCCCTATACCATTCCAAATGGCTGTCCAGTCTCTTTTTAAAAGAGTGTTGGAGCACCCAGAACGTCTGGTGGCAAGCTGTTCCACTGGTTAATTGTTCTCCCTGTTAGGAAATTTAATTCCAGGTTGCTTCTCTCCTTGATTAGTTTCCACCCATTGCTTCTTGTCCTGCCCTCAGGTGCTTTGGAGAATAGGTTGACCCCCCTCTTCTTCGTGGCAACCCCTCAAATACAGGTAGGTCCTCGACTTACGACCACAATCGAGCCCAAAATTTCTGTTGTTAAGTGAGACATTTGTTAAGTGAGTTTTGCCCTGGTTTTTTGACCACCTTTCTTGCCACAGTTGTTCGGTGAATCGCTGCAGTCGTTAAGCTAGTAACCTGGTTGTTAAGTGAATCTGGCTTCCCCATTGAATTTGCTTGTCAGGAGGTCGCAAAAGTGGATTACATGACCCCGGGATACTGCAACCGTCATAAATAATAAACCAGTTCCCAGGCATCCAAATTTTGATCACGTGATCATGGGAACTCCCCAAAGGTCATAACTTTGAAAAACAGTCCCAATTCCCTTTTTTTCCAGCGGCGTTGTAACTTTGAATGGTCACTAAATGAACTGTTGTGAATCGAGGACTACCTGTACTGGAATCATGGGGTTGCTTGAGGCCATAAAATTCAGGTTTGGCTTATTTAGAATAACAGCGTTGGAAGGGACCTTGGAGGTCTTCTAATCCAACCCCCTCCTTAAGGCAGGGGTCACCAACCTTTAGGATCTCAGGGACCACTAAATTCATAATTTTAAATCCCGCGGACCACTAATATGATCTGCCGCGGACCACTAATATGATCGGCTGGGGGGGGTGCGGCTAGGTGGTCATGTGACTGGATAGGTGTGGTCAACTCGGTGTCACTCATGTTGAGGGGCGCCTCACCAGCCTCTACTCGCCCCTTCCCTCCCACCTACTCCTCGCTTACCCGCCCGGGCTCCTTAGGGCCCCAACAGGGAGTAGGAGTTGGAGCTAAGCAGCCACCGTGAGAAAGAGTTGGCGAAACAGTTCAGTTCAAATTGGGTCTGACCGAGAAGGAGGCTCAGCAGAAGTACCTCACTGAGGACTAGGAGCATAGGCTTTCCAAGCAGAGGGAAGACCTACGGGAGTGCAAGGCAGGTACCGGCACCTGGAGGCTCAGTGGGCTGAGGTGGTCAGCCAGTTCCAGGCCATGAGGCAGTCCCACTGGAACGAGGCCCTCCGTCTCTTTGCCACCAGTGGCGCTTCCCTCCAGCCTTCGCCCAAAGCCCCCCACCAGGAGGCCGAAGCAGACCCCAATTCTGAATTTCTGCCCCCTCCAACCCACACAAAAAGACCCCGAAGGGGGAGACTCTCTGCAGCAACACAAACGTTCATTGCACGTATCTGTCCCAGGGGCCATAGTTTGAGGACCCCTGATTTAGAGCAATATAAAAAATGCAAATAATTTTTCTGCGGACCACCAAAATTTTCTCACGGACCACCAGTAGTCCACGGACCACCAGTTGGTGACCCCTGGTTTAAGGCAAGAAACCCTCCACCACTTCAGCTTGCCGTTGGAGAAAATAAATCTAACAAACAAAACAGATTAGCAATGTTGTTGGGTTGTTGTTGTTTTTTCTTTTTGCCAGTTTGCAACTATCGTTATATTCCGCAACTTTCTTTCACAAGTTTCTTTTCTTTTTTCTTTTCTTTCCCTATATTTTTTCTTTCAATCTGACATTTTACTGTATGTAAAAGGCTCAGTAAATACATGAAAAAGGAGGCGTAAAGCCGGTCGTTTCTTTTTTTCTCTCTCTCCCTCTGTCTCTCTGAGTGTTATTGTTGTTGTGAAGATAAAATGAGGAGACTAGTGGGTTTCAAATTTTTTTTACTGACGGGTTCTGTGGGCGTGGCTTGGTGGGTGTGACATGGCTTGGTGGGTGTGGTTTGGTTTGGTGGGCATGGCAGGGGAAGGATACTGTAAAATCTCCATTCCCTCCCCACTCCAGGGGAAGGATACTGCAAAATCTCCATTCCCTCCCCACTCCAGGGGAAGGATACTGTAAAATCTCCATTCTCTCCCCACTCCAGGGGAAGGATACTGTAAAATCTCCATTCCCTCCCCACTCCAGGGGAAGGATACTATAAAATCTCCATTCCCTCCCCACTCCAGGGGAAGGATACTGTAATATCTCCATTCTCTCCCACTCCAGGAGAAGGATACTGCAAAATCTCCATTCCCTCCCCACTCCAGGGGAAGGATACTGTAAAATCCACATTCCCTCCCCACTCCAGGGGAAGGATACTGTAAAATCCACATTCCCTCCCCACTCCAGGGGAAGGATACTGTAAAATCTCCCGATCAGCTGGGACTTGGGAGGCAGAGAATTGATGAGGAGGGGGCCAGTCAGAATTTTTACTACCGTTTCTCCAAACTACTCAAAATTTCCGCTACCGGTTCTCCAGAACTGGTCAGGACCCACCTCTGCACTCCAGCGTGTGCACATGTACGCATGTTTCAGTTTGGGCACTTGGTGCCAAAAAGGTTCGCCATCAGTGACCTCTACCATTTTATACTTGGTATAAAAAGAAATCTTTCAGTATCACGCAGGGAAAACAATTGCAAACCCATTGTTAATCTTTCTCCCCACCCCTATTTTTGTACCCAAGGTGTTTTAAATGGAAGCTTGCAGGAATCTAATAACGTCGATTCGTTCATGAATTCTGTTCCCTTCGCACCTCAAACGATCTTTTAAAAAGAAAATGGATATAGAGTCGGTGGTCTGGGAGAGGGAGAGGGACCAACGAGGAAAGGAAGCTGCCCTTGGCAAGTCAGAAGGCTTAAAGCTTAGCATCGTGCAGTAGCTAAGCCGTGGGTTCAAATCTTGGCGTTCTGGGTGGCCGGATTTACTGCGTGGCAATTGGCCCGCTGATGGATTAACATGAGCTCCCTTTGTTTAGAAGGACATGGATGATGGTGGATAGGCAAGCTTTCATTTTATCCAGGGGGGAAACTTTAGAGATCATCTGTTGTGGCCCGTCAGCGGCCTGTGCAGATTGTAGCTGATTCCGACAACGAGGAGGCTGGTGTGGTGCTGCGCCAGCAGCCTGTGCAGCTGGCGCTCGAGTCGGACAGTGAGGAGGCTGGAGAAGATGTGGTGCCAGAGGCAGGGATTCAGCCAGGGCCTTCAGAACCTCCAATAAGTGAAGAGGACGAAGAGGAGGAGCCTCTTCTCGATGCACGGGCGCGCAGAGCTGCCAAAAGGCAGGAGTGGCTCCTCAGGGGGAGGTCTCCTCGAGAGTAAGGCTTGGTGCTAATTGGCCACTCCCTTAGCCTATTTAAGAAGGAACACCACTTGCAACAAGCTGTAGAGAACAACTTTAGTTCACTCTCCTTCGTGTCTGCAAAACTGCTTCTGGGCTTTCTACCAACTCTAGTAAGACTGTGATTACTTTATCTTAGAATTCTGGTAGGCTGTTAAGACAGTTCATTAACAGCCTTTGAATGATAAAGACTAAGTTATTGGAGTAAAATAAGCTTTGTATAGAGTTTGTGTGTGCTGCGTTCTTTGGGGTCCGTCGCTGGGGCAGAACATCATCTATAGGTAGTCCTCGATTTACAACAGTTCATTTAGTGACCGTTGGAAGATACAAGAAAACAGTGAAAACAGTGACATGTGAACATTTTTCATTCTTAAAACTGTGGCTGCAACCCCGCGGCCATGAGATCAGAATTCAGACACTTGGCAACTGACTCAGATTTACGACGGTTTTGCAGTGTCCCGGGATCACATGATCCCCTTTTGCGACCTTCTGACAAGCAAAGTTATTAAACTTCAGAATTGTAGCGATTCATTTAACAACGGTGGGAAGGAAGATCTTAAAAAGGGTGCAAAACTCACTTAACCAAGGTCTCACTTAGCAACGGAAATGTCGGGCTCAATTGGGGTTGTACGTCGAGGACGACCTGCAGTCCGGGGGGCGGGGGGGGGGGGGGAGGTGTCTGCAAATTTGGCAACTTTTAAGCTCTGAGGACTTCAACTCCCAGAATTCCTCTCAACGCACAACTGCCATGGACGCTGAAATTTCCGTTGCTAAGCAACGTGCTGTTCAGCGAGTCACGCTTGTTGGCCATGGTTGTTAAATGAATTGTTGCAGTAGTGAAGTGAATCACGAGGTCGTTAAGGTTGCCAATCATCTGAATTTTGGTCACGCGGACGTTGAGATGCTACAACGGTTACAAGTGCGAGGAACAGTTCTGAGTCGCTTTTTTTTCAGTGCCGCGGTAACTTCGAACGGTCACTAAATGGGTGCTTGTAAGTCAGGGATCGCTTGTACTTCTCCCTCGGTTTTCCGCTGCCGATTTCCTGCCCACTTAGCCTTAATAACGGGGTCACTAATGTAATCAAAGATTTTCTTACCCTCCACTGTCACAAGATTTAACTACACACAAACACCATCAGGTTTACGACGCTCTTGTTTAAATGTCACCAAATCCAGAACTCAAATATTATAACTTCTTGGCATTTTGAAAGAAATTGAACAAAGCCTCCGGGAACTGCAGCAACAGGTAGCGAAGAAATTGGTGTGGATGGCGGTTGGTGAGCTTGGCAAAGGTACTGGGGGGGGGCTCCTTAACTGAGTAAAGAATCAAGAAGAAAGTAGATTTCCAGTTCTGAATCCGAAGCTAACAGTCAGGAGTCTGTGGAACCCAAGGTAGACTCAATGAGAAAGAGAGAGAGAGAGAGAGACAGAAAGAGAGGGAGGGAGGGGGGAGAGGGAGAGAGAGAGAGGGAGGAGAGGGAGGGGGAGGGAGGGGGAGAGGGAGAGGGAGAGGGAGGGGGGAGAGAGGGGGAGGGAGGGAGGGGGAGAGAGGGAGAGAGGGAGAGAGGGAGGGGGAGGGAGGGAGGGGGAGGGAGAGAGGGAGGGGGAGGGAGAGGGAGGGAGGGAGGAGAGGGAGGGACAGAGAGGGGGATGGAGGGGGAGAGTGGGAGAGGGAGAGGGAGAGGGAGACAGGGAGGGGGAGAGAGGGAGAGAGGGAGAGAGGGAGGGGGAGGGATGGAGAGAGGGGGGAGGGGAGGGGGAGAGAGGGAGAGAGGGGGTAGAGGGAGAGGGAGGGAGGGAGGAAGAGGGAGGGGGAGGGGGAGAGAGGGAGACAGGGAGGGAGAGGGAGGGACAGAGAGGGGATAGAGGGGAGAGTGGGAGAGGTGAGGGAGACAGGGAGGGGGATGAGAGGGAGGGGGAGGGATGGAGAGAGGGCGGAGGGGGGGGAGAGAGGAGAGAGGGAGGGGAGAGGGAGGGGGAGGGGAGAGGGGAAGGGAGGGAGGGGGAGAGAGGAAGAGGGAGGGAGAGAGAGAGGGGGAGAGAGAGGAAGAGGGAGGGAGAGAGAGAGTGGAGAGAGAGAAGACAGGGAGGTATTCTATTATATATAGATAGATACGTTGCCAAGACACCTGCAATTTTACGCGGGAGAAAACCCGAATAACCAAAGACCTACATACAAACACCCGCGAAAACCTCAGAAAACATATATATATCTCCTCATAGTCCTCACTCACTGTTAGGAAGTTTCTCCTTAATTCCAGGTTGCTTCTCTCCTTGATCAGTTTCCACCTGTTGCTTCTCGTCCTGCCTTCAGGGGCTTTGGAGAATAGCCCCCCCCCCCCTCTTCTTTTTGGCAGCTGCTCAGATACTGGAATAGATGGGAGAATTGTATTTATTTACTTTTTAAAAATTTAAAAAATGGCTGCCCTACTTGCTCATGGTGATTTGGACAGCTTACAGAAGTAAAACCCCGAACCCCAAAGCTCAATAACCCCCCACCCCACCCCCTGGTGACAAGAATCAAACCAACCACTTGATGGTCTTGGTATCACCCCTCCCTCTTCCTATTTTCCTCACAAGAACTCTGTGAGGTGGGTCGGGCGAAGAGACTGGGGTTGGCCTAAAACCGTGATGGCGAACCTATGGCACGTGTGCCACAGGTGGCACGCGGAGCCATATCTGTGGGCACGCAAGTGTTGCCCTAGCTCAGCGCTCCAGCGCTCATGCGTGCACCGGTCATCTGATTTTCGGGCCTTCTGGGCCTACCGGAAGCCGGGAAACGGGCTGTTTCTGGCCTCCAGAGGGCTTCCGCAGAGGTGGGGAAGGCTGTTTTCGCCCTCCCCAGGCTCCTAGAAAGCCTCTGGAGCCTGGGGAGGGTGAAAAACAGGCCTACCAGGCCCACCGGGGCCATCGCATGCCAAAAGTGGAGGTCGGCGGGGGATTGCACGTGCATGAGGGGGGGTGGAGCACAGCATTCAATTATGGGTGTGGGCACACATGTGGGCAACCCCCCCCACGCTCCCTCCGCTTTTGGCACGCGACGGCAAAAAGGTTAGCCATCACTGGCCTAAAAAGTCACCCAGATGGCTTCATGCCTAAGGCAGAACT